>CM031950.1:21647195-21870413 GCA_018749465.1 Paracanthobrama guichenoti
ACAGGAAAACACATATTGTCCGATTTATTTAATCATATTATTTGTGATCTATGCAACAAAATTGTGTTTCTCTTCTAAACATGATTTCTTTGCTTGTGATTAATGTAATTCTCTAAAATGTGCAATCTACTAGATTACATTATTTTGGGTGAATGTGAACCAATTAAGTAATCGAAAATGATTTTTGCTGAAATTGTAGTTCCCAGCATGCTTTGCTTGGGACTTGATGAGAAGAGTAAAATTGTTAAACATAAGTGTTATTTTAAGTGTTTTGGGGCAAAATTAGATAAGGGGTAGACTTTATATTGTTTGATAGTGTTTAATGTTCAATTATGCTGGAATAATTAGAACCATTTAAATTACACTGGGTTACCATAGTGAAGAAGAGTGGAGCAATTGCTTTGGCTGTGGATTGATACAGCTCATGTCATTAAAGAGCATTTCATACTTAGCTCTTGACATGTTCATTATGTGCTATTGCTGGCTAATAGAATGAAAGCTAGTTAGTACAGTCTTATAAATCAGTCAAGTGACCACAAAAATATACAAAAACAAAATAAACTTGTGATTTGATTAAAGACGCAGGGTCTCAAGCCCCCCTGTGCACACCACTGTTGTTAGGGAGCCATATTAAAATCATTTTGACACTACTCAATTGGGTTACTTGAAAATTACTTCATTCCATGATGTTGAAGTTTTGTGAACAAATTATGTTTGTTTAACTTAATTTATTAATGTGGAACCGATGTACATGATTAAATCATGTAAATCCAACACACCTTTTTTTCAGTGTATTTTTTTCTTTTTCACAGTAATGATGTCAGTCAAGATTTCTTGCAGCAAAAAGTTATAATTTAGTTGTTCATGGTCAAACACGTTCAAGAGGAGGAATGCAGAACAGAGATGGCATTGAAATTGCTAGTGCACCACCATTTTTTTTTTTTTTTTTTTTTTTTGTGTCCTTGAACAATCAGAGGGGATTTTATTAAAACACAACCAAATGGCATTTTGATTTTATCTACAAGTTTTGG
This sequence comes from Paracanthobrama guichenoti, assembly GCA_018749465.1. NCBI lineage: Eukaryota > Metazoa > Chordata > Actinopteri > Cypriniformes > Gobionidae > Paracanthobrama > Paracanthobrama guichenoti. The sequence continues at coordinate 21,648,227 of CM031950.1, forward strand.
TTTTATGATTGACCGTGAATTCCACCAAAAAAACAAAACAAAAAAAACAACTCTACATCCCTGCAAAGCCAAGCATCATCCCCACTGAACTTACTTCACAAACTGTAAATGGGCACATTCGATTATGAAACGCAGAATTTGCATGTTGTTGACGTATATATATATTTATTCATCAACAACATGGCTGGCCTGTGTGGTCCGATCAAACAGATGAGCTACTGGAGCTCAAATCGCTCAAGTGAATGCTGGTTCTGATAGAAAGGTGTCAGAATACACAGAGCATCTCAGTTTGTTGCATATGGGGTGGCTTAGCCACAGACCAGTCAGGGTGCCCATACTGACCCCTGTCCACCGTCGAAAGCACCAACAGTGGCACGTGAGCATCAGAACTGGACCACGGAGCAATGGAAGAAGGTGGCCTGGTCTGATGACTCACGTTTTCTTTTACATCACATGGATGGCCGGGTGTGTGTGTGTGTGTTGCTTACCTGGGGAACACATGGCACCAGGATGCACTATGGGAAGAAGGCAAGCTGGTGGAGGCAGTGTGATGCTTTGGGCAATGTTCTGCTGGGAAACCTTGGGTCCTGCCACCCATGTGGATGTTACTTTGACACGTACCACCTACCTACACTCTCAGAAAAAAAAAAAGGTACAGTGCTGTCACTGGGGCGGTACCCTAAGGTACATAAGTGAAAAGGTACATCTTTGTACCTTACTCACCCCTAAATGGTACATATTAATACCTTAATTAAAGGTACATATTAGCACTTCAAGAGTGTGTATTAGTACCTTAAAAGGTACATATTAGTACCTTTTCGGTTTTGTACCTTAGGGTACCGCCCCAGTGACAGCAATGTACCTTTTTTCTGACAGTGTAAGCATTGTTGCAGACCATGTACACCCTTTCATGGAAACGGTATTCCCTGGTGTCTGTGGCTTTTTCAGCAGGATAATGCTCCTGTCACAAAGCAAAAATGGTTCAGGAATGGTTTGAGGAGCACAACAACGAGGTTGAGGTGTTGACTTGGCCTCCAAATTCCCCAGAGCTCAATCCAATCGAGCATCTGTGGGATGTGCTGAACAAACAAGTCCGATCCACAAAGGCCCCACCTTGCAACTTACAGGACTTAAAGTATCTGCTGCTAACATCTTGGTGCCAGATAGGGGTCTAGTGGAGTCCATGCCTTGACAGGTCAGGGCTGTTTTGCCAGCAAAAGTGAACCAACTTATAATGTTATGCCTGACCGATGTATAATCCTAAAAAGGTTGCACTTTATTTTACAGCATTTACGTGTACTTACAGTGTACTTACCTAAGTACATGGGTTAAAGTTAGGTTTAACTGTACGTTCATGGTTAGTACCTAGTTATTACCAGTTATTGTAATTACTATAATGATTATATAGTATGTACATGGGGAACAGGACTGTAAAATAAAGTGCTACTGAATGCCATGGCAATTGCGTGCTGTGAATGTAAACAACGACAATCTGTGGCCACTTCTACTTTATTCTACTTCATTTTTGTTCTGCAACTTACAGGTTTCAAAAATACTTTAAACTTGTAGTTCACAAGACCAATGACAAATTTGTTTGTTTTTCATGAAATGACCTCTTTAATATTACTGGCATTAATATTTTGAGGGAAAACTGGGTCATAGATTGTTTTTTTTTTTGCTGCCGTGCTGTGCTATAATATAACTCGGTTCCCCTGCTGGCAGTGTAGGCTGGCCTTTTCCTTCCCTGATCATTAGATACATTTACTTACACTGGGTCACTAGTGCTTTAGCAGCGTGAGACACGGCTTAATGTAGCCAGCTGGCACTGCGGCATTAGAAAAATGATACCGAGCAAAGAAGCATGAACTTGACTGCTGTTTAGAACATATAAAGTAATCAGAGAAAACAAATACGTGCCATTTAAATGACATTGATGGATGGAATTGATTTCTCTATAATGAGGACATAATGCGTATTAGCTGTTTGTTGTGGAGTGTAATCTCTGTGAGTTCAATGCATCTATTCCTTCCATGTGGTTTATGTCCACTTAATGAAAAGATGCCGTTATTGCTGCCTTATTTTTTTTTTATCACTTTGATCCATCCATCCATCCATCAATGACACTGAAGACTAAAACATTTTAAAACATTTTCAAGTAGAAAATGGTTGTTTTAAATTGTAATAATAAAAATAATTCACAATAATACTATTATTGATCAAATAAATGTGCCATTGGTGAGCATACGATTTCTTAATTATTATAAGCCTTTTACCAGTACTGTATATGCACATTTAATATCATGGATAAATAGTCTGATTTAAGCCAAATCTATATGTGATGTAGGATGCATGCATGCACAAATGATCTTTCGATTAGTGAATAAAGAGCGTGATTCATTACTTAAGAGAATAATAAGCTCACTTCCCGTTCGCTGATTACATAATAGGTCATTCAAGAGTAGAACAGACTGGCAGATACTTCAGGAAAGTAGGATATTTCCCTTGCATTTCCATGCCGCTCCCTTGGGATTTAACAAGTTGGAAGATCTTATAAAGTATGAAAAAAAAAAAAAAAACACCCCTGGACTCATTAATCACGAAACACAAAAATAGCCACTTTGATCTATTAAGTGTTGATACATTATATTTATTTATAATTTTATTTTGATTCCACTACTTCTTCTCTATGATAACGTCAAGGCCAGCCTTACCTTGTTTAATTGAGTTTCTTTAAATAAAGCAACCAAACCATGTGTGGCTATAGATTAAATGAAGCTGAACCCCATGGGGAAACGCAGTATGAGTTTGCTGCATGTCTACAGGCTCTGGTGCAAAGGAAAATAAGCAATCTTATGATCTGTGCATATCACCAACAAAACATCTTGAGCTCATCCTAAGTCCAAGGGGTTGCCAAATTAGTTTGATGGAAAACATGAAAAGCATGAAAAACAAAAGATTTCTTCAAATGCTGAACTGATTATATATTGCCTAGAAAGCACACAAAGCGGTCCCTTTATAATGACTAAAGCTGTCACTCATCAGTCTTTGATGCTCTCCAGATTGCAAACACAGATACGCACTAAATCTTTAGCCAAATCGCCAATATGCTCTTATTACGGAGAAACTGATCCTAGACCAGCAATTATGAGCAGCTTTTCCCTCTAAAAGCAATCAGAAGCAGCAGCAGGCAGTGGTTTGAGTGAGAAAAGTCCACACTAGCGGAAGTCGCACACAGCTGAATGCACAACCTTGCAAAATATACTTCTTCTGACTCGTACGTGTACACAGGCGTTCAACGTATGCACAGTTTTGAGCAATCTCTCGCCATGAGTTACAACCCATGTAAAAAAATTGAATGCACATTTGCGGCCTGCACATACAAAGAACGCATGGTTACAACCCAGACAGCAACATAGTGTCGGGCAATATTTGGTACATGTGAATTCAAAGCGTACCAGATGTAGGCTGGAGCTGGGCCGACACTATGTTGCAGTCTGGGAAAAACCGGCAGTGCACATACAGTATGTGCATACACTTCACACACACTGTACGCTGACCCCATCATTTACTTCGTCGTTCGTCATCATCGTCACGGCAGTTTCGCTTTTTTTTAAATTCTAGACTTAAAATGTAGCATTTACTGTTCAAATCACTGTTCAAAGCAAGTGCTAAAACATTGGAGACCTAATGCACATTCATATATTGTTTCAAATGCTTCATAAATTCACACAAAGAGTAAATCAAGCATACAATTATGACAAATGTCAAGCTGTATTATGCCAAAACCGGATTCCGACCAGACCTCAAAAATGCCAAATATCAGATATTTTACCTGTTAAAAATGTAAAAATGCAGAATGTTTCCTGTGATGGGTAGGTTTAGAGGTAGGGGCAGTGTAGGGGGATAGAAAATACGGTTTGTACAGTATAAAAACCATTACACCTATGGAATGTCCTCATAATGAAGTTGCATCAACACGTGCGTGCGTGCGTGTACACGTTCAAGGAATGCAGGAGATGAGGCAGATCTAATTGTAGGAGTTTAATGAAAATGCAAACATAACAAAAACCAGGAAACACAAGGAGCATATAGTGAACACATACACAAAGGGAACACCAAACACAAGAGAAACAAGGGCTATATATACACACAGGGGCAAACAAGCTTAACAAGATAACAAACTACCAAGACACACCTGGGGAGACTAATCAACAGGGGAAAACTACAAAGGACTACAACATGGCACACAGGGCAGGAAGTAACATAAAAGTCCAACCAAGACTGGGAACATATGACAGGGAAACATTCTACAGCTTAACTATTCAGCGTGAATGATTCAAACAATGTTACTAGCAAGTTCCAGTCAAGCTTCAGGCACAAGTGAAAATCACTGGTGACTTGTATGACTAAAAGGACTCAATTCTGGCAGACGCAAAGACTTCTCATCCCTAACTAACTGTACCCGGTCCACAGGCCAAGCTAATGAGTTATCTGGCACAGACCTGTCTCATGAGAAAACAGGCAAATAAACCTGTTGATGAGCAGTGCATGTGGCAGATGTGGAAGAATTGAAAGGAATCATGTATCTTGTGAGGGCACTGACGCTGGCCAGTGTAGAAACAATTAATGAGATGCAAATCAAAACTCAAAACATTGGCTTGTCACCTCTTTATTTGAGAATAATTCACCAGGGCCCAGAGTTTAGTTATTAATTGTGTTAATTAAAGCAAAGGAGTCACTGCAGACATATTTTACAGTGTGCGTTGGGGATGCCCTCAAGACAAATTAAAAGTGTCACTATTTTAAAGGTTCCTAATTTTGTTTTAGGTTTACATGTGTCCAAGGTCAAAAAGCACTTTAATTTTCTCATAATGTACATTACATATCACCTCATCTGTCAAGGAATTCAATCTCTTTAAACTTTGCCTTTCTGAGAGCCTACTCTGCTCTGATTGGTCAGATGGCCCAGTCTGTTGTGATTGGTTACAGGAAAGGAAATGAAATGTCCATTATCATATCTGAAGAGTGATATGAACTATGCAGTCGGTTTTTCCATATCAATTGCAGCCCGAGTCCTCATCCTATGGAAGTGCACACAAAGTTGATTTGCTTTTGCAGCGCAGACAGCATCTCCTCCACGTCAACAACATGAACCACACAACACGAGAACTCTTTCAGTCGCAACTACAACTACAACTTTTTGAGGGCGGGGCAAAGTAGACGTAGTTTGCGGGCAGCCAAAGAAAACCATAGGCTGGCATTATGCAAATTTCTTACATGTTATGAATGTACTTAAATTACTGACAACGTTTCAGCAGTTCAGAATCGATTCTGTCTCTTAGAAGACAATTTGTCTTGCGCTTTTGATTTTTTTTTTTACAGTCACAAACAGCTATATTACACACTGCATGAAACATGCTATTCAGAAAAGTATAATAGGGGCACTATGAGGTAAAAATAAAGTAAATAATTATTTTAGTTTAGCAGCTTACAGCCACAAAACAACCTGAGCTTATATGTTTTCAATGAGAACTACCAACTTCCAGCGTCGAGAATGACAAACTGTCAGCAACATGATTTAGACTCAACAAACATTAATTTTAAGCGACAAAACCTTATTTGATATCAGCATGGAATGATACCTTAGCAGTCAGTACTGACATTCATAACCATTACAAGGATAACTAGGAACAAGCATTTTATGATCTTGTGATATGCAGAGAAAAAGTCACTGACAATGTGAAACGGGTTTTACAGTTTTTCTGTAGGAATTATTAATAACTTTTAGGAATGCACAATATATCGGCCGCCATAATGGTATCGGCCGATATGTGTAAATTTTTTATGTTATTGTCATCGACCCATTAAGAAAATTTGGCTGCTATATTAAAGCTGATAAATAATGGATTTTTTCCTTTAGCTGAAACACCTCAGATGCGCACTGTTCGCCATGATGCTGTAAGGGTGGATCCTCTACAGCGGTTCTGACTGCAGGGTTGCCGAATGACTAAAGAAACGTTATCAGCAAGATGATAGAAAACTGTACATTTCTCGTCTTTACCACCCACTGCAGCTTATACCAACGATGGAAATAAGCGCAGTTACAATAGCTAAACATGTGGGAGAGCGTTGCTATAATGTGACTATATTGTATTGCAATAGGTAACACTTCAAAGTCAATACCAAATCAAAACTAGTTAGCACATCATTTGTAATTGAAAGAATTTGATGACACAATCTAGTTATGGTTACACTTAAAATAGTTACAAAATAAATGTATGAGATGATGAAAACTTATACCATTAATCGAATGAATTACGCATGAATGTTACCTGAGGGATAGAAAGAGAGAGAGGGGAGAGAGAGACAAAGAAGAGAAGAGAGCAAAGAAGAGAAGGGCCAAAGAGAAGGCCCCCAAGAAGAGAGAGCCAGAGAATAAAAAAACCAGAGCAACAGTTACAATCTTCTTTTATCTATTCCTTGACCATGTGACTGAAACCCTAATGTGAGACATTCAAACTGACCAATCAGACCAAACTTCCCCCACGGTGCTACAGGTGAGACATTTGGCCTACAGGCCTTCAGCATTTCTTTGTCTTTAGGAAGTCCAAACGGCCCTTCTGGTGAGAAAGATGGAGGTTGAAAACAGTAAAGCAAATGTCTTTGTTCATTTTCAAAAATCAAATATCTTTGATTATTTTCAATTCCTTCAGTGGTTTTGAATTGCTTGAAATATGATTGGAATCACTTGAAAAAGGAAATTACAGTAAAATGCAACATGTACAGTTATATAGGCTACATACATAATTATAAGGAGAACATTATTATTGTGTGCTTGGGACATGGCTTTTAATGGTGAGACTTTTAATCAGGCTCTCAAAATTATATACAAATTTTTATTTATATTTATCGCCAAAATATTGGTTATCAGCTTTTAAATATAAAGAATTATTGGTTATCGATCGCCAAAATTTTCATATCAGTGCATCCCTAATAACTTTCAAAAGTTTGGGGTCAAAAAGATTTGGTTTTAATAAAAATAAAAATAAAAACAAGTTTACTCAGCAAGGACATAAAATGTATTAAAAGTGACAAAGACTTTCACATTGTTAGAAAAAAAGTGTCAAATAAATGATGTTCTTTTGAACTTTCTGTTCATTAAATAATCCTGAAAAGAATGCAAATGTCATTTATTCCTGTGATCAAAGCTGAATGTTCAGCATCATTCCTCCAGTCTTCAGTGTCACGTGATCCTTCAGAAATCATTCTGATATGAGGATTTGATGCTCAAGAAACATTTATGATTATTATCAGTGTTGATTATTATCCACATGTTGAGTTTTTTTTTTTTTTTTTTTGATTCTTTGATGAATAGAAAGTTCAAAAGAACAGCATTTATCTGAAATATAAAGCTTTTGTAACATTGTACTATATATAGTACATATACTGTATACCGTTATATAAAGTTTTGGGTCAGAAAAATGAATACATATTCAGCAAGGATGCGTTAAATTGATCAAGTATCAGTATAGACATGTATAATGTTGCAAAGGCTTTATATTTCAGATAAATGCTGTTCTTTTGAACTTTCTATTCATTAAATAATCCTGAAAAAGTTTTACACTACTGTTTTCAACATTGATAATAATCATAAATGTTTCTTGAGCAGCAAATCCTCATATCAGAATGATTTCTGAAGGATCATGTGACACTGAAGACTGGAGTAATGATGCTGAACATTCAGCTTTGATCACAGGGATAAAATACATTTTAAAATAGATTCAAATAGAAAAAAATTATCTGAAATTGCAATATTTGACAATTTACTGCATTTTTGGTCAAATAAATGCAGCATTGGTGAACATAAAACACCCTTTTCGCATAAAAAAACAATCTTATCGACCCCAAACTTTTTAACCGTATAGGTGTACCTATATTTTCATACAAAACTCTATGGAAATGTTTAAAGTTTAAATCTGACAAAAAAAAATCATTTTGAGGGCATCAAACAATAACAGATATCCTTCCTCTGTTGGAAAAATGATGTAAATAAAGCAAATGTGAACCACACAAACGCACCCTGACTGGCTGATTATGGCTACCTTACAGACGTGCAGGTAATGCGTTATACATGCTGGCGTGAAGGTTAAATCAGCTCGCTTCCTTCAATCAATAGAATTGACTGCAGAAGACAACAACAGATGCAGACGGAGATGCCTTGTCTCTTTTGTGATGATAGCGCAATAAAAAGGCACATTAACGCAGTCTTAAATTTATTCAACATGCTCAAAACTAAATTAATTCTTTGTATATTCCTGTTATTGCTAACAGCATTAGATAATGTGCAATGGTTTTACAAATTTTTTTTACTGGCTAAATCAATGTTTTTAATAATAATAAAGAGAACTGAGGAGCCAACGCCTAGCAGTAAGTGTACATATGTTGAGCCATATTATGCCATTTCCTGATCCTTTTTGAAGCAATGTAAATAGCAAACCCTGCTAACAAGGGAATTAGGGTGAGAGAGAAAGCAGAAACAAGGGAGAACTATTTAAGTGGCTCGACACAGCTGTTTGACATTACACCCCCATCAGTATCTTTTTGTTGTACAGTATTTTGCAGAATCAGCAGCATCTACGTCCCAGCGTGCGAGGGAGTGAGTCAGCAAGAGGACAAATCTTAATATCTGTCAGTGTTACGCCCCCACTTTCACTAATACACATCTGCTGTCCTCCTACTGCCAGACTGCACTTCACCTTACATCCCCTTAAAAAAAAAAAAAATAATTCCCAAGAACAGGGATTAGGCACTTGTGTCATTAAAAAATAAAATCAGAAAAAGAATCTGAAAGATTCTGAAAGGACATCACATATGATATTACCTGAAATATCAATAACTTGCTAGAAACTAAGTTTAAAATACCCTATTGAAGATACACAGTAATGCCTGTATCTATTCAATTCAATGTACAACAAGTACATGTATTTTCTGCAAATTACTCTGCCATTTTGGGCCCTATTTTAACGCTCTGAAGCACATAGCTCATTGCTGTACAATACGTTGAACACCAAAGTTGTAACCTTCCCAAAAAAAGACTAAACAGAATTTGAGTAAAATCAAATAAAATTAAATAAAAACTGAATTAGAATGAATGAATAAATAAAAGTCAACTAATACACAGTTTAGTCAAAAGTTTCTTGGCATGGCCAAGTTTTTCTGCAATGTCGAACATGTTAGGCCATTAGGGATTACAGCTGGGAAGATATATATGGTTACGCATCTCCTGGTTCCTACCAGAGAAGGATTTGCTGTAATTGTACATTGTTCCTATCAAATAAACTCAAACTAAACCAGTTGTGTAGCATTACATGGCAATTATACTAGTTTATACTTCAGAGGTTTAACTCATCTACAGTGCCTTATGGTGGGGTAAATTAAAATGCTGGCTCAATTTACCCCACAGCATTTGGCTCACTTTGCCCCATAGCTGCCATTTTGGATACTAGTTAGCTTGTTTATATGTTGCTGTATCACCAGTATAGATCATAAATATTTTAGACCCGGACAGATTTGCTTTGATGCAACAGCCTTTACATCTGTTATGCTAAAATGTTACTTTGACAAGCCAAAAGCAGTTTTTAAAGTAAATGGGTGCCTTCCACTCCTCCCATGTGCTTCTGATTTTTACAGTCTGGCAGAAATGGTGGGTGGTTCCAAAATATATGGTCACATGACAATAAAAGTGTACAGTTACCAAGATAAAGAGGGTGGGTCAACTTACCCACTGGCTCATCTTACAGGCTCCACCCTCTTCTGTAAAGTGAGGCGGGGAGCAGCAGCTCATTTGCATTTAAAAATACATGCATGAAAACAGCATGTTTTTGCTTCCACTCGAAAATGGGTTCATTATTTTAAAATCATAATAAATGATCTGTGAGGTACTTTGAGCTGAAACAGACACATTCTGCGGACACCTGAGACTTATATTACATCTTTTAAAAAGGGGAATAATAGATCCCATTTAATTTCACCAATGACTTTTAAAGAAGAAGCTCCCCAACACATCATTCTGGGTATGCTGAATACATGTATGCCATTTTGTAATAAATATGTAAATTAAATGTATACTTGTCACCAAAAAACAGGTCAACATCAAGATATAAAAAGTCAGTGCTTGTATGCATGATGGCTGCGTCATACACTACAGCCTTTATAGATAGCATGACATCATCAGTTGCAATATAAGATGTTGCTTTACCACCTGTCTTTTTCAATTCCCACTTTTTGATGCAGGTTCCTGGGTTCTGGCCAAATGGACATCTTGTTGAAATGTTATGTCCGTTCAGTACTCTCAGGACCTGATCTGTGAGTTTCTCCAAGTCCTAACACACACAGATCCCCACGAGAGACCTGTACGGCTGCCTGGACTCGCTTGTTCTCTGTGCTGTGCTGTGATTTATTTTTTATTTTTTATTTAATTATTTTTTCTTTTCTTTTTTTGAATGGGAGGAAACAGAAAAAAATAAATAAACTTTCCGCCGTCAGAATGAATTGAAGCTGGTCAAATATTTTAATACTGAATTATGCAAATATATGTTAATTTGGAATTACATTGTGTCATTGCTAAAATAATAATCAGATATGATAATATGAAATATGAAAACCTACAGTGAAAATATTGTAGATACACTACCAGTCAAAAGTTTGGAATAATTAAGATTTGTTATGTTTTTGAAATAAGTCTCTAATGTTCACCTAGGCTGCAGTTATTTGTTCAAAATACAGTAATATTGAGAAACATTATTTAAAAAAATTAAAAATAACAGTTTGCAATTTATTCCTGTGATCAAAGCTGTCACATGATCCTTCAGAAATCACTGAAATATGCAGATTTACTGATTTATTAAATGAATACTTTTATATGTATATACTTTTAAGCAGCAGTTTTTAACATTGATAATAATAAGAATCATTATTAATAATTGAGCACCAATAATAATGCATAATAATTGACAGATTGAATGATTTCTGAAGGATCATGTGACACTAATGATGTTCAAAATTCAGCTTTGATCACAGGAATACATTATATTTAAAACATTTAAATAGAAAGAAAAAATGTTAATAATGTTTCACAATATTGCTATTTTTACTGTATTTTTGATCAAACAAATGCAGTCTTGGTGAGCATAAGCTTCTGTTATAAACATTAAAACATTCCATAATAATCATTCCAAACTTTTGACGGAAAAAGAACATAGAATATATTTTCAATATAGTACAAATTCTAATTCAATCTAACTGACTGGTTTCTTCACACTTTTTGGTAACAAGTCTCGCCACTAAACGCCACGTGACTGGTCATTGCATGTCAGTCTGACATGATGGTCTATTCCTGTCTACTGTAAATAGGTCAGTGCTGGGCAGAATAAGCTGTAATATGGACCAAACGTAAAACTAAATGTAGACTAAGTGTACACTTTATGCAATAAATAAACTTTGTTTCAAGCTTCTAGCCATAATAAAATTTAATTGCTAGCCACTATCCATCAACGATTTTTGATCTCCTTCTCAGATATCACTGCTTGATCTCTTCGGGCCATAAATATATCCCCACTGAAAAATAAACCATGGCCTTATAGTGCCAAAGTGCCTGTGGACATGGTTTTTCACATTTCTAATGTTCAGATAAAAATATATATATATATATATATATATATATATATATATATATATATATATATATTAATCAGACTATCAAAGTCAGTCTAAGTCCACAATCTGTTCCTGAGAGGAGAAACCGTGCTAATCCCGTGATTTTCAGCATTAGGGCAGATCTCAAGATTTATAATATTGACCACTTCTGTCTCCCGCTCATAAATCCCTGCCTGCACATCCCTCTCAGTGACGGCCGCATTAGAATTAAGATTTCATTAGGTCTTAAGGCAGAGCATCTCTGACAGAAATCTTTCCCATCTGGCACTGTGACACATGACCACACACTTTCCCTGTCTGACTCCTTCACACACACGTGCATGCTGCACTTTCACTGCAAAGCCTAATGCACAGGCACATGTCAGATCTTTTATCCCATCATTTTAAAAACACCAATGGTGCTTACAATAAAGCCCCGCCAGATTGCACTGCCCAAATAGTTTTGCACCAGGCTACTGAATGAATCATGCAAGGAAATATATTCAGCTTTGATGCATTTCACTTCCTATACAGCTCAAAAGGGCATCATCCCACTGAAACAGCGTGCCTTGGTCACTGTAAAAATTATATGATCAATTAATCATGGCAACATGTTTTTTTCCATTACTTTAACTCATCAAAATAATTTAACCAATTGCAACTTAATTATTTTAAATAAAGTGGGATGTTTTTGCCAGGAAAATCAAAAGTATGTGGCGTTTACACTCCTGAGAGAATCTCTTCCGTTCTATGACATATGAAACGAATGCTTTAAGTTTTGCTTTAACTATACAGTGTTCAGAAGATTGCTCATCTGTACTGTCATGTCAATGTGTCATGCAAAGAAAAGGGATTCATTCAAACTATAGTTTCACATAGCCAGAACTATATGTGACCCATGCTGGTAAAATGAGTCGCAATGAGCACATTTTAAAAAATGTGTTATTGTTATGATGTATGATTTGTTTGACTCTGACAGAAAATGACTGAGCTACACCTGTTTGAAGTCGATAGAGTCAGCAAAGAAAATTGAGAAAAATCGAGTCAAAGTTTTCTGAAGGTTCCGAAACAAAAATCACCTAGCAACCATTTCTTAAAATCCCAAATTTGACGCACACCAAATAAAAAAATAAGATTTTATTTTATATTTTATATATATATATATATATTTCAACTTTTTTCCATGATACCACAATTGTTTGATTAACATTAATGTAACGGACAGCTTATATATTAAGATGTACTGTACCGCACGGATCTAAAACATCAGATGCTTTTCCCCAACAGTTAACCAAACGTTCACATAAGACATAACAGATCACGTTACATGTGAATACTCGCCATGACAGATATTTTAAAACACTAATTCCGTGTATATCGGGGTCGTGCGTTGTCTGAGGTGTCTTTGTGCGTACGCATCGGATCTGTCCGTCAGCAAGAGTGAGATTGTTTTCATGGACAAAAGAAAGGTACTCCTCTCCAAAAACATACAAATAAAGATACTTTTAGATGTTTAATTGCTATTTGGAGCTTTGGGATCACTAGATGGGGGCTTAATTAACTCATTTTTGTGAAAACCTCAAAATGGACTTTTTCACTTGTTTTGCTTGTAGCTCGAAATTATCCTGTGCGCATTTCGACTCCTTTTGCCAGCACCGGTCACATATAGCAGTCTCAAATATACTTAATAATCCAACTATTATAACGTCTGTCGACGTGATGCCGGTGCTAGAGCAAACATATCCACGTCGCTATGATCAGATGCTTTCTTAACTGCTGTTTTGTTCTCTGTCATTTTTTATGTGTTTATTTTGTTATTGAGAGAAAAGCATGCATCACATGTTTACATATTTATTCAAACATCACTCTCAGCAGTGTGGACGGCATCTGGATGTTTGTTAAAAGTATATCGCTGCAAAGGTATTTCCAACTTCTAAGCGAAGAAAAAACTTTTCCATGAGCATATTGATGTACTGAAACACATTCAGTCTCTTGTACGTTACATGTGCACAAGTGCAATTGTTTCCATTAAAAACAAAGCAAAAAAGTGCCAAATTGTGTATGTAGGTTATAGATGTGTGCAAACGGTCAAATTCACTGTCATGTGCAGCACGTTGTAACACACAGAGGGATTCTTCAGTCTAATAATAAAAAATATAACTGGCCTTATTAGTGTTACGAAACATCACGCAGGTCTGGAAGAAGTCTTGCCTCTTCTTTATTAACCTGTGGACACTGAGCAGAAATGAACCAGAACAGAAGTAAGGTGAGAATGAGCGCACTGTCTGCCCGGTAATTGCAGATGGCCCTTGATTAATGATTTGGCGTAGACGTGAGTTAGAATTAGAGCTTCTTGGCAAAGGAAGTCTGTTAAATTAGCTGAACTTGCACTCAGGCTCATTATTATCTATCCAGCTGCAGAACGATATTCTTTGCAAGAAGAAAAAAAAAAAAAAAAAAAAAATGGCATAATGATTTGGTTGGGAAATGTTATCATCATTAGCATGGTGTGAGACAGTTCGCTGCATGAACCGTGTTTGCTCAATTCAGGGCTCGTCCCATTGAAGTCAGTGACTCTCTTTCTTCTGTGATCTTCCGCTCTGATTATGAAAGGTAAATGTCCGGTTCTGTTCAGCCTTCTCGTTTTGGCTTCAAACTCTGATCTTTTGATATAATGAGACCAAGTTTTGGCTTTCCATCTTCTTGGCTTTAATGGAGTAACTATAGCTTATGTGCTGAAAACCGGACATGTTAGCTTTATCTGTAATTAAATGGTCAAAAGGGGATTATTAATGGTTCTTGAGACATAAGTGCTATTTTTGCTAAATATATAATTGTACATTTCCAGAGGAAAACAGTACTGCACAGACATCTCACTTTCATATCTCTGAAGACTTAAATGGAATTATCAATTGTGTTTCAGTTAAGTGCAAGCTTTTTTCTTGGACATTTCCCTGAAATAGATACAAATTAGTCAATTTGTTTAGAGCTCACATTAGATAATTTTGACTCAAAATGTATTTCAATTGCAGAGAAATCTGAGCAAAATTTGAGGCATTGTTGAGATCTTTTCTGAAACTCTAGAAGATAAATACTGTGCTAGTTTTCTCAGTAGAAACACTCGAGAAGTCAAAGACAAACCCTTTCATCTCATTTTGTCTAGAAGAATTTGGATACTAAAGAGTAATCAATATGCAAAAATAGAGGAAATGAACATGCGAAAATCGACCACATAACTGATATGATGCCAATATATTGTGCATAGAAACAAGATCAATATTATGTCATCAATCATCTAAATTGAATTGGTCTTTTCAGTGCATCTTAAAAATGAGCAAACAAATAACTTAGTGACTGTATGGCTCTCATGGGCAGATGTGTCTGATGTCCTAGACCTTTCATCTGTGGCTCAAATATTTACCATCGACTCCCTATGGCATTTTCTTCCCAATTTGGGGGATTTATTTGACGTTTCTTTGATATCCGAGGCCTGATGCCTGATATTACCCAACGGTTAGAAGGAACTTCCTTCAAAGTGCTCAGAGGCACTATAACATGTCAAAAAAATAAATAAAATAAAAATAATTTCCCACCATAAGATTGATTACACAGAAAATAAACCCAGCTCGCATAACATTATCTCAACAAACATAACACTGCATATTCATTTTGCAGGTTGTCTTAAAGAACCATTAAATAGCAGTAAAGCACCTCTTCTTACACGATTAAAGATTGAATTGAAAAATTTAGAAAGGTGAACACTCTACATAGCACTTATTTTCATAGTCAATTATAAACTCCAATAGCATCAAACATATATCAAAATGCAACTCAACGATCTTTACAAATGATCTCCTTAGTGTGGATTTAAGTCTTATCAACACAACCGTTTCTACATAGGGACAATGGCTACCACATAAATGCAAGTTTGCTTGCTTGACAAATCAGACAACCATTGCAGTCCTTAGCTATCTAGCAATATCTTGAAAACACATCACTGTTTCAAAATTCATATTTGGGGTACATTTTGAAAGCTAAAGTAATGTTGGGAAAACCCCAGGTGTTACAGTAAACAACAATGTTTGGAGCTGATACAAATACACTCACCTAAAGGATTATTAGGAACACCTGTTCAATTTCTCATTAATGCAATTATCTAATCAACCAATCACATGGCAGTTGCTTCAATGCATTTAGGGGTGTGGTCCTGGTCAAGACAATCTCCTGAACTCCAAATTGAATGTCAGAATGGGAAAGAAAGGTGATTTAAGCAATTTTGAGCGTGGCATGGTTGTTGGTGCCAGACGGGTCGGTCTGAGTATTTCACAATCTGCTCAATTACTGGGATTTTCACGCACAACCATTTCTAGGGTTTACAAAGAATGCTGTGAAAAGGGAAAAACCATCCAGTATGCGGCAGTCCTGTGGGTTGATGCTAGAGGACAGAGGAGAATGGGCCGACTGATTCAAGCTGATAGAAGAGCAACTTTGACTGAAATAACCACTCGTTACAACCGAGGTATGCAGCAAAGCATTTGTGAAGCCACAACACGCACAACCTTGAGGCGGATGGGCTACAACAGCAGAAGACCCCACCAGGTGCCACTCATCTCCACTACAAATAGGAAAAAGAGGCTACAATTTGCACAAGCTCACCAAAATTGGACAGTTGAAGACTGGAAAAATGTTGCCTGGTCTGAGGAGTCTCGATTTCTGTTGAGACATTCAAATGTTAGAGTCAGAATTTGGCGTAAACAGAATGAGAACATGGATCCATCATGCCTTGTTACCACTGTGCAGGCTGGTGGTGGTGGTGTAATGGTGTGGGGGATGTTTTCTTGGCACACTTTAGGCCCCTTAGTGCCAATTGGGCATCGTTTAAATGCCACGGCCTACCTGAGCATTGTTTTTGACCATGTCCATCCCTTTATGACCACCATGTACCCATTCTCTGATGGCTACTTCCAGCAGGATAATGCACCATGTCACAAAGCTCGAATCATTTCAAATTGGTTTCTTGAACATGACAATGAGTTCACTGTACTAAAATGGCCCCCACAGTCAGATCTCAACCCAATAGAGCATCTATTGTGGTGGATGTGGTGGAACGGGAGCTTCGTGCCCTGGATGTGCATCCCACAAATCTCCATCAACTGCAAGATGTTATCCTATCAATATGGGCCAACATTTCTAAAGAATACTTTCAGCACCTTGTTGAATCAATGCCACGTAGAATTAATAATAATCCTTTAGGTGAGTGTATTTACCATGATAAGAATGGGTTGAAGACAATAGATATGTTTCTATTCAAAGTTGTGAATTTACCTTGTGTAAAATTGGAATATCACATAAAACATTTGCAAATAAACAACCGTTTCCATCATCAAGAGAACAAATTTGTCACTTCATGGGAAATTGGTACAAAATACCTGTAAACTGTTACAATCGGGGAAGCCACTGTGGATCGTTTTTCGTATATTATAAATGACTTGCATCTGGCAATAAACGCTGTTTTGTTATCTTGTGTTCAGATGCATGGTGTTTGGGAATGCAATCGTGTGAAGGCTATTAAACTAAATCATTCTGATGACAGACTTTGGCTCAGGTGTTTCAGAATGATCAAACCAACATTTGAGATGCATTTGTGATGTGATTGTTCTGCTAGTAAGTCCAGTTATCCAATCACATCCTCTGAGTCTGTTGAGCCAAAGTTACAAGAGTTTTTTGTTGCGCATTGAGGGATTTATTCGGTGTGTGATTCCATTGCAGTTCATGTGGCAGAACCTGATTTCACCAAGTGCAACATGTTCCTGGATCAACATTTTTGGTTTACAGTCAGGGTTAGGTGCTTCTACATCAGTGTTATTCACCTATCATGTTCCTCTGATTTTAGTTAGGGCAAAATTTGGTTAGGGCAAAATTTTTGGACAGGAATGTTGTTGCGAGGTCAACAACATACACTTTATTGCCAAAAGTATTGGGACACCCCTCCAAATCATTGAATTCAGGTGTTCCATGGGTCGCTCTCAGGAGCTCAGTGAATTCAAGCGTGATGCCGTGATAGGTTGCCACCTTGTGCAATAAGTCCATTCGTGAAATGTCCTCACTACTAAATATTCCACACTCAACTGTTAGTGGTATTATAACAAAGTGGAAGCAATTGGGAACAACAGCAACTCAGCCATGAAGTGGTAGGCCACATAAAATCACAGAGTGGGGTCAGCGCATGCTAAGGCACACAGTGCACAGAAGTCACCAACTTTCAATAGTCAATAGCTACAGACCTCCAAACTTTGTGTGGCCTTCAGATTAGCTCAAGAACAGTGCGTAGAGAGCTTCATGGAATGGGTTTCCATGGCCGAGCAGCTCATCCAAGCATTACATCACCAAGTGCAATGCAAAGTGTTGGATGCAGGAGAACGGTACTTGCCTGACTGCATTGTGCCAAGTGTAAAGTTTGGTGGAGGGGGGATTATGATGTGAGGTTGTTTTTTCAGAGGTTGGACTTGGCCCCTTAGTTCCAGTGAAAGAAACTCTTAATGCTTCAACTTTGTGGGAACAGTTTGGGGATGGCCCCTTCCTGTTCCAACATGACTGCGCACCAGTGCACAAAGCGTCGGTCCATAAAGACATGGATGAGCGAGTTTGGTGTGGAGGAACTTGACTGGCCTGCACAGAGTCCTGACCTCAACCCGACAGAACACCTTTGTGATGAATTAGAGCAGAGACTTTATCTCTTCTCATAATTTATTATGCACATTTTTAGAATTCATGCATAACTTGTCATTTCCATCCAACGCTTTTTTATTTTATTTTTGTTATGCGATATCCTAAAATGTGCATAAAAATGGGTGGATGTAAATATAGCTGATAAAGATTCCCACAGCCAGTTTTGTTCAAAGGCTACAGTAACTGGACAATGGGATACTTACTTAACTTACTTAAATAAAAAAATAAAAAATAAAAAAAAGCATGAAAAGCGATTGCCTTAAAAAAAAAAAAATAAAATAAACTGGGCTGGGATTTCAATTTCCCACATGCTTTGCCATGACACTCGAAAGGGACTGTAATTGCCAACATTAAGTATTATATAATGTAGTTGTTTTTATTTTTTTGTCCAAGATTAATGTTAAGTGGGAGATTTAGTAGTGTTTAATGTTTTGTTATGCTAATTTAGAAGAGTTTCTGTTATGTTTTTTGTAGGGTATCATGGTGATGAGTGGAGCATGAGATTAGTTTGAGAACAGATATATGTTAAATGTATTATATTGCTGTTCTCATTCAGCAAGTGCTATGCTATGCTAAAGCTACCAAAGCATTGTGTAACCAATTAGCAAAGTGGCATTCATTGAATTAGCTAGTTAATGCTAGTCAAGTTTCCACTACTATAAATCTGAGATTACATTATATTTTTAAGTTAAATATACGAATTAGCTTACTCAAACATTAAGTTCAGAACAATTAAAATGTATGATTACAAAATAAAAATCAGCAAGTTCCGCTTACTTAAACTTTACATTTCTGAACTTACTTTTTTTGAGCTTTGCAAACATATTTCATTTGGTTTTTAAACTAAGTTAGCTTATTTTTATTATGTCATGTTTTTATTCATGTCATGTTGGCTCATTTGTTGACCACATTTTACACCTCAATAATTAATGTTTGGCAGAACTATAAAATCTGATTTGTGAAAAACAAACATCTCAAACACATTAGTCAAAAGTCGTTCTTATTTCAACAATCCATTTTACAAAAACATTTGCTTAACTCAGAAAGTGATCAAATAAAAGCCTTTATCGCTATAAGACATATGACGTACAGCCTGATGCAAAGCAATATGACAATGACAATGTTTTTCAATCCATTCCAACCGATGCTTCCAAGACTATCACAAGTCATTCTGGCAATTTCAACAAAACCTAATCTGTGTCAGACACCCAGATAATATTACTACGCCAACACATTTAGATCAGCAGAAATTACAAAACAGCAATGCAAAAAATAAATAAAAAGATGATTCACAAACGCAATAACGCTGGAAACAAAAACACAGTACCATCCAGGGAAAATTACACATCAAAATCACAACAACTGGCAATGGTCCCAAACAATTCCAAATCAATTAAAACAATAATAAAAAAAAAACTAAGAATGGGGGCACAATCCTAAAGTTCATAAGATCATAACTCACTTGACTCTGTGGTGTATTGTACTCCAGACTATATTGTCACTTACTCCCATATAGTAAAATCCCTCCTTTGCTCTTTCCAAAACATGTTTGTTGTTGTTTGTTCTAATGGCTGCAGGTGAGATAATGCTGTGACTGGTGTTAAAGACAGCCAATCAGAATGTAGCCCCTCGTATGTGATTGGCTGAAAGTATGGCACACAATTGGGCTATGCCTAGCAACCTAAATCAAAGTTTGGGTGTACTGGTTAGCATGGCCCAGTTATCCCTTACTTGTATGCAATAACTGACAGCAATTCAGAGGCAGCCATATATTCTGATCATGTTTTATTTATTATTAAAGCAAGCACCATATTTTATAAATACTTGATTGTATTATAGTTGTTTTGCTATGTATGCATTTATTTATGCAAAGAATTCTATGCAAATGTGGTCATCAGAATACTTTCAAATAAACTTTTTTCAAAGGCAGAATTTATTTGAATTATCCTTTGCAAGACAACTAAACTCATGTACATATGAAATACCGTTTTATGTGCTATGCATTTTCAAATATTAAAATGCATTTGGCTAGTTATTACCGTGTGTGTCTGTACATGCTGTTGGCTATGGGGGGTGATCAGGTCACTTGAATCAGCTCAAGCCACATACAGGTTTTGCAGTATGGCCAGGTGGCAGAGCCCGAGGTGTCATGTGACCCGACGTCACCCCTTTTCTCTCAGGCTTTGGCTCATAATGAGCTAATAATGCATCCTCCAGAGCAGACTCTGCCTTTTCAGTGCAGTTAACACTGTACATTTACGCCCATAAAAGAATGTGGAGGTCAAACAAACAGCAGAACAAATAGTGCATTCATCATTATCAGTGTAAAATCCAGCGGGCTGCACCACAAGCTATTGCACATGCAGTAAATTGTACAAATACACAAGCAAAACATTTTGCCTGGAAATTGCTCTTTGAGTCTGAATTATAAGACAGATGAGTCTGGCCTCAAGTCTGCATCTGATATGGAAAAGCATTCATCAAAGGACGACCGGGGAAACGGCATCTATTATGGCGCAATAGACTTCTGCGAAGTTGCGCTCCCACTTCTGTTTCCACCTTCTTCAGAGTATCACATAAATCTTGCAAGTCATTGCATCATAAGAACAAACATCACAGAGTGTAACCGTTAGCGACGTTTATATTCAAATCCAAAAACAATCTCCTGAGGTAAAACAAGGGAACTTGGACTGAGGCACAAATGTGTTGTTTTGAATAATGTTGAGTTAGTGCAGTGTCTTATTTTTTAACATAATTCAACATTTTAACAGCCATCTCACAGTCAAATTCAATAAGCAATCAGCCAGTCTGTCAATACAAAAAGGCTGAGTAACTTTTATATCAAATTAACAATTAAAAAAGCATGAACAAATCTCATTAATTTGTGAATGGTTTTATCGACCATTGTTTCAGAGGCTATCATGGACTATTTTAGATCGTATGTTTCCAGCTCCACAAGTAAAACGGTACTTCTGTGAATAAAATATAACTACGCTCCTAATGTGATTGAAAACCCACAAGTTAAATTTTCCAATCTGGGTAGATTAATCTGTGTGATACGCTAGATCAGGAAGAATTACTGCAAGGGTGATTTGATTATGGTAAGAGAAAAAAAAAAAAAAGAAAATTTGACATTGTTTATTGATATGCCTATGATATTTATGATGCTCCATAAATAAAGCATTGGAACCATGCCAGATGGACGCGGCCATGGCAGGTTCTCATAGAAAGTGATGAGAAATGTTCCCCACATGCTCACTACTGTCCTCATCAAACATAAATTGCACAATCCAGAGAACTACATGTGCATTCCAGCTCATAAAGTTGTCCGACAAGTAATCACAGGTGAGTTGAAGCTGCTCCAGACTTATCATGAGTGACTGAATACAAGCAGATAGCACCTGAAGTGGGGTGAGAATGCATCCAAGAACATGATGGATTCTATCTACAGATAGACATGTTAATGATTCTTCTGTCAATTACCTGTCAATCATTAAAGGATGGAACATTTTTGGTTAAAGGGTTAGTTCAACCAAAAATGCATCCTCAAGCCATCCTATATGACTTTCTTCATTCAGCCAAACACAATCAGAGTTACATTAAAAATAATATCCTGGCTCTTCCAAGCTTTACAATGGAAGTGAATAGAGCCTGAGTTTTGGAAGCTCCCAAAAGTGCATCCATCCATCATAAAATCCAGGGGGCAAATAAACTCCTTCTGAAGTGAAGGCATGTGTTTTTGTAAGAAAAAATATCCATATTTATAACTTTATAAACTATAATCACTGGCTTCCGGTAATGGCCGTATGCGAGTCTGGCGGAAGAGTGACCTTTGACTCGACGTATGACGTATTGATGAATGTGGAAGCGCAGAGGATAGAGCAAAATTAGAAGTCTAAAACGAGAATTTTTAAAGAGAAATGTCATAGGAGCTTGAGTTTGCTGCCCAGCCCTATTTGTCTGAACCATGAGGTTACGCTACTTTTACATTCTATGTCATGCGTCGGGTCAGAGGTCACTCCTCCGCCAGAACTCAACTCACGTATGTGCGTTGCCAGAAGCAAAAACGCATGGCTTTGCTTCCGAAGGCCTTTATCAACCCCCTGGAGCTGTATGGATTACTTTTATGATGGATGGATGTGCTTTTTTGGGCTTCAAAATCTAAGGTAACATTCACTCCCATTATAAAACTCAGAAGAGCTAGAATATATATATATATATATATAGAATATATATATATATATATATATATATATATATATATATATATATATTATATATATATATTTTATTACTCGATTATGTTTGGCTGAAAGACCAAACATACACCTGGGATGGCTTGAGGGTGAGTAAATCATGCGATCATTTTCAGATGAACTAACCCTTTAATGCATTTGTACATGGAGTCCAGTTATAAAGAATGACTGGATCCAGTCTAAAAAAAAAAAGAAATGTTAATGCTACATGTAAGGGACAGCGTAGAAGAACAAAGAAAGGTCGAAAGCATAATAGCTACATTCACATAGCACACATTCTATGACTAGTTTAAATTGATCTGTGCTGTATGAACTGAACTGCAAAGGACATTAGTTGCCTGTCACATCATTGATATACGAATGCTTTGCGGGTTATTTTCTTGCTGTCAATCACTAATGTTAGAGCTGTCAGTCTCTCTCTGGTCATGAAAATGGCATAAAATTGAGGCGCTGTGCAATTGCAGAGCAAAACACTGTTGAGTGTAAAACTCCTATTAAGTGTTCGAGGAGGATAAAGAAAGAAGAAGAAGAAGAAGAAGAAGAAGAAGAAGAAGAAGAAGAAGAAGAAGAAGAAGAAGAAGAAGAAGAAGAAGAAGAAGAAGAAAAGAAGAAGAAAGAAGACTAAAACTGGAAAAAAAAAAAAACTGGACTGGAGTTTTTGGCTGCACATCTGAGAGGATTAAAACAGCAGGAGGTGCCCCAAATAGTTCAGAATAAAAAGAAAATCCTTAGAAATGCAATATAAACAGTGTTTGTTGATGAAAATGCTCTTTTATTTTAGTCAATATTTTGTCGTCAAATTATTTTAAGTCCATTTCACACTGACTGAATGTAATGTCCAAAAATAATATTAAAGTTGACAATAATGTGCAAAATGATAAAAACTGTTAAAACGTTACCAAATGTTTAATACTGAAAAAACAAACAAATGTATGCATGTATTCAGTAAGCATACAGCAAACACATAAAATATTTATCAACATAAAATATGACATGTGAAATGTGTCCCTGGGAAAGCTGGAGCTTATGTTTACGTTGTGAATTTTATAAATGTTCTATGTGCAACTTTCCTCACATCATTTCCCAATTTAAATGAAATGTAAGCCTTTCCTTCTTAAAAAAAAACAACGAAAAAATAAATAATATAAAAAATAAAAAAAAACCTTGAAAGATATTAGCAATTCACACAATGTTATTTTTCCGGCATATTTTCATCAACAGTTTAAATAAAATCAACATTCACTCTTAAAAATAAAGGTTTCAAAATGGGATTTTCCCAGCAATGCCATAACTATATTTGGCACCTCAATGAACCTTTCAGTGAGCAGTTCTTAAAAGAAAAATTATTATTTTAGCGTCTTTAAAAGCAGCATCTCAAAGCGCTTCATAGGAGTAAGTATAAAACATACAATTATACAAACAATGCACTAACGAAAGTGAAATATAGACAACAATTAAATACGAAAAAAAGAAAATATGACAATTACAAAATAATAAAAAAAAAAACAAACCTTTAAGAGAAGATTTAAAAACACTAAGGAATTCTGCATACCTAATCTCAGTAGGCAGAGAATTCCAAAGTTATGGAGCACTTGAAGAAAATGCCCTATCACCCACAGATTTTAAACGAATAAGCAGAACAATTAAAGTTCACTTCAGAAGTCAAATTTCCTGATATTTTACTCACCTCCATGTCATCCAACATGATCATATCTTTCTTTCTTCAGTCAAAAAGAAACTTTTTTTTTTTTTTTTTTTTTTTTTTTGAGGAAAACATCCCAGGATGTTTCTTCATATAAGAAAAGAAAGAAACAGAAATAAAGTTGTATACTAGTTCAAAATCAGTGCTTTACAAGTGCATTTCTATGTGACAAAAATGTAATATTACTTATTGCTGTACTTGCAGTAAATTCAATAATATATTTTTATTTATTAATTTATTTACTCCAATTTAAGGCCCTAACCCCAGAAAAACATTCATGGGTGAACTCGTGGACCAGATGTGCTGGGTTTGTCCATGGCCAAATTTTATTCCCAGTCCAGCCCTGTGTAAGTGTACACTGATCAGGAATAACATTATGACAGGTGAAGTGAATAACACTGATTATCTCTTCATCCTGGCACCTGCTAGTGACCAACACAGTATTAGGAAGGTGGTCATTATGTTATGCCTGACTGGTATATGTTGATTATCTGAACACATGCCATACAAATGTTGCTGACGTTGTTGAATGCCACACTTAAACAACGTCGCTGTCGGCTTACCTTCAGAGTTACTACTGGCGGTGCGAATGCAACCAGGAAATGGCCCTAATTCTCAGGGGACTGCTCTGGTGGGTTCCTATAACTGAGTTCCTATAACTACCTGGTGCAAAATCACCTAAAAGTTCTTCATGGAACCATTGATGCCAATTAAGAATCTTTGCTTTAACCTTTATGAGTGTGGATTTTGTCCTACTTGGCTCAAAGGCAGTAAGCATTGTGTACATGTCTGAGGGCATGGTGGCTTTATTTCTATTTGTGCCCCATATTCCTCACTTTTTTATGTTTCATAATTGGAAGAAGTATGAATCTGTGCTCTGCTCGAGCATAAGCAATCTTTATACTGAGAGAGAGAGAGAGAGAGAGAGCGCACGCTGGAAAGTGTCTCTTGGGAGAAGGCGACAACCAGCTGTGCGCTACATAATGGTGGAGAGCAGTTTCCGACTCCCACAATTAACACTGTTTAATTAAGGTGGGCCGCTCCTGCAGTCTGAGGAGGGTGCCATTAGTAGGGTGGAGAGGAGAGGACTCAGGAGAGACAGAGCTGAGAGCGGAAACCATCTGCTGTGCTGGTTTAGCTGGAGCTTGGTGAAGGTTTTCAATGCTGATTTTCCTTTACTTTTGGTACTGTAAGAAATCATAGAGCAAGATTAGAAACACTTTCTATGTATTTTCTATGTATTTTTTAAGTGAGCTGTTTATGTGGATTTATCATTAGTGAGAAACTGTTGTGTGACAAGTGTTTTTTTTTTTTTTTATCTCGCTAATTTGTCACCTGATGGTATATGGTAATTGGAACGCGCAAGGGAATATTTGCAGGAACTAATGACAGACTTCCAGCATGTTTGTGCTGGGTAAACAGGAGTATGCTAAAGTTTTAATAGCTTAAAGATTGTCTAAGAGTTGAAGACTTAGAAAAGGTGTTACACTAAATAGATAATTGGCTGGAAACACAAAGCCTGTGAATCTTGCAGAGTCAGACTTTTGACTATCGCCATTCTGATTCATGCTGCAGTGTATTCTGGCCAAAATACACCCAGTTAGGCACGAAGGAAAAGGATTTAGTGACATGGAAAGTGGCCAGTCACAATTTGCAGGAACCCTGGACATAAATACAGCCACACCACAATCTGTTCCCACACTCTGACCAATGCATTGCATTGGAAAATTAACAATGAAAATTTTACAGTGACTTTTCAGTCATTAGTGCTTACAGGATGAAAATCATTATACATTTTTATTTAAAACTATTTTAAAGTGATTGCACTCAGAAAAAGTAATTTTACAATACTTTACAATAAGGTCTCATTGCTTAAAGGTGCTCTAAGCGATGTCACGCGTTTTTAGGCCAAAACATTTTTTGTCAGATACAACAAACATCTCCTCACTATCCGCTAGCTGCCTGTCCCCTGAACACACTGTAAAAAAACGCGGTCTCTGTAGTCGCCACAAGCTCCAAAAATGGCAACAAAAACAAACTGGTGCAGTCTGGACCACGAAACATAACAAACAGTGCTCCAGCCAATAGCCGACAAGAATGATTTCCACCCTCAAATCATTCTTGTCGGCTATTGGCTGGAGCACTGTTTGTTATGTTTTGACATTGCTTAGAGCACCTTTAAAATTTGCTATTAATGAACCCTGAGCAATACATTTGTTACAGTATTTATTAGTCTTTGTTAATGCTAGTTGTTCAACAATTGTTCATTGTTAGATCAGGTTAGGTCAGGTCCATTAAATGATATTAACAGTTACAACTTTGATTTTAATAATGCATTAGTAAATATTGAAATTAACATTAATTAAGATTAATCAATGCTTTAGAAGTATTTTTCGTTGTTATTACGTTAACTAGTAACTCAACTGGAACCTTAGTGTAATTTATAGCTGAGAATAACGCAAAAAAAAAAAAAAAAAACTTACATTTATATCTTTTTTTTTTTTCCTTCTTTTTTTTGTTTGGAGCACAGTGCATTTGGAGCTAGGATCAATCCACTGTACGGAAACTGCACTGTTGAAGGTCAGCAATGACCTGTTGCAAATTCTCGATATTGGCTCAGTGCTTGTCTTGTTGGATTTAAGCGCTGCTTTTGATACAATCAACCATAGTATATTGTTACATCGGTTGGAAAAGGTGGTGGGAATTCAGTGTGTCGCCTTTCAACCTCTTACCTCAAAGATAGAACCCTTTTCAGTGAGAATGGAGAAGTCTTCTTCGGTTCCCCTATTATGTGGTGTGCCCCAAGGGTCCATTTTAGGCCCTCTTCTCTTTTCACTTCATATGCTACCATTTGGTGCCATTTTAAGAAATATAAGATCTTTTACCACTGCTATGCTGAAACTGCTAAAACTGACTGTTCTTATTTCTTGGATGTGCTTTGTGACTGTTTTGAGGGGATCAAATGCTGAATGGCTAATCATTTATATATATATATATTGATTTTAGGCCCATCCAGGTTCTATTTCTGGCAGTGTTCAACCTCAACTTTCACATAACTTTCATCTGAGATCGATTGCGAAATTAAAACACTTTCTGTCTCAGAAAGATTTGAGACCGTAACCCACGCTCTCATAACATCATGTCTGGACTACTGCCTGCCTCAAAATGTGATCTCTCGCCTGCAAATTGTCCAAAATGCTGCAGCGAGTCTTCTTATCGGCACAAAAAAGAGAGATCACATTTCTCCCATTTTAGCGACCTTACATTGGCTTCCTGTAAAGTTTAGAACTGATTTTAAAATTGCTGTTTTTGTGTACAAGGTTTTATCTGGTGCTGTACCAAAATACATTAGTGATCATCTGATTCCTTACTCTCCCCAAAGAACTCTTAGCTCTTGTAATCAGCTTTTCTTAACTGTCCCACGTTTTCACTGTAAAACTAAGGGTGGCCGTGCCTTCTCTGCTGCAGCACCTAAACTCTGGAACAGTCTGCCCTTAAATGTGAGGTCTGCTCCATCATTAGCCAGCTTTAAATCGACTTTTAAATCGTATTTGTTCTCTCTGGCTTTTGATTAGATTGCTAAAGGTTTCAATGTTTTTGGATTGTATTGTGTCTAATGTGTTTATATTTTGTATCCTGCATTGTTTCTTTTTATGCTTTCTTTTTATATGCTCATTGTTTTACTGTACAGGACTTTGGTGCAACTCTGTGGCCTTTAAATGTGCTATAGAAACACATTTTGACTTGACTTTAAACCATGACCACTATGCTTTACTGAACTTTACAGTTGTTCTAAATATCATGTTTTAGAGAAGGGGAAAAAAGTATTGAGGTTTTCAACTGACATGAAGGTTGGATGGGGAGAAAACCTTTAAAGGGGCAGTTCCTCCAAAAATGAGCCATGAATTTTATCATCTACTTACACCCTCATGTCATTTCAACCTTGACTTACTTTCTTTGCAGAAAATAAAGATATTTTAGAGAACATTGGGGTCCAAACAACACTGGACCCCACTGACTTTTGACATTGTTGTAGAGAGGAAAAAACACTGACAAATATTTCAAAACATCTTCTTTTGTGTTATACGGGAGAGCGGGCACAACCTAACAACTAATGACTTTCTCAGTCTGTGTAAACCCACTTGAGGTTCAGAGTATTTATTTTTTCCCACATTAATTTCACATGTCTAGTACAATTATGTGGTTTTCTTTCATTAATACAGTGTATGTTTTTTTCTTGATTTACCCGAAAGAATGGAAGTGAAATGTGACAACATGCCCCATAGGTGAGGTACATTGTAACATGTGAGGGGAACATTGTAACATCACCATATGGCAGCTTAAAATGTTACCTGATATAATCACAAAAAAAAGACAAACTAAAATATTTTGTCAATAAAATACAATTATTACCTTTTTAAAATAAAATAATGGCTTTTTTAAATCATTAAAAATAAACACGTTTTTAAGTTTGATAACAAACACATCTCTAAATACAGCTCTACAGCAGAGTTCAAAACATAATAATAATGAATCATTTCTGAACATTGACTCTCAGTCTTTATTCACCCTTTTCTCATGGTTTCTCAATAGAATTCATAAAAGTATAGAATATAATATCATATTTCTAATAGGGGCTGATTGTAACGCAGTGTGACAACATGCCCCGCCTGCACAACTGGGATTTAAACTGCGGCTCGTGTCTTCTGCTGTTAGATCAGCATTAAAGCACCATCTCAACTGTTACATAACAGATATAAGATTATAATAATATCTGATTTGTCTTATTTAAAAAAAACACAAAAAAAAAAAAAAAAAAAAAAAAAAAAAAACAGTGAAAAATAAACTTAAATAAGAAATGTACTTTTGCTATGGTTAAATAAATGTTCAGTGATATCTTCCAAAGATTTTTTTAATTTTGGCGCAATTTCTTCTCTAAATAATGTTGGTATGGCAACTAGTGAATACACAAAGTTTCTTCATCCTGGCATGTGTGGAAAGTGTTAAACCACGTGCGTTACAAAGAACCCCGCGTTAGGTTGTGCCCCATGCTCCCCTACGAAAAAGAAAGTCATGCAGGTTTGGAAGGAAAATGGAAGGAAATGTACAGAAATTAATGCACCAGACAACTACCCTGAAAAAAAAAAAAAAAAAACTTTCCAACAAAATCTAGAAAGCTCAGATCATTTCAGTACTTCTTTCGCCCCCAGCTGAAACCGGTTCCCTCCTTCACTTTGCAGTGAACACAATGTATTTTTTATGACACTCACTGTTTCACTCAGTCTTTGTTGGGTCACTTCAGGTGATGGTTTTGAGTAAGAACAGCAGGCTTTCATACCAAGAAGGACAATCAGGACAAAAGCACATTATTACCGTGAGCTGCCAGGTTAAGGGAGGAGTGTCAAGTAAATGTTTGAGAATGATGACAAAAATTAGCCTATTCATCAAAATCTGACATACCTTTCCTCTTATTATCAAGCCCTTTTCGGCCCACGCCAATCACTCGCTGAAGGCAATTGAAATGTCCTTTGTCCTAATCAAGCTCATTTCAGATACAAACCAGAGGCGGCGGGTATTAACATTCATTTTCCCTCCGGCGTCCCAATTTCAGAACATAAACGTGTTAGATGTCTTGATTGAGCCAGACAATGAATTTTCATCTGGTGCTGGTTGACATGTAATTTTGTTGCTTTTTTTCAATCTTCCCTAGTTCAAGACATCATCTCGACCAATATGGATTGATATGACCGAGTGACTGTACACGTAGGGCGTTTCAAGGTCAATATGTTCATTTTCTCCACTTCAGACAGGCTGATACGAACAGAATAATATGTGGCATGCTGGCGCAAGAAAATGTAGTGTTAATAAGTTAAATGTGTGTTCAAATGGTTAATTTCAATGATTTCAATTTTAATTTCAGGTTAATTTTTTCTAACGTCACTTCTGTGACATTATGTTTAAATGTTATGTTATTTTTTCATTTCATTGTTATGTTGATTATGAAAAGAGAACAGCATGAGAAAGATACATTATAAGATGCACGATATATCGACAGAGACATGGAGTGGGTCAGACATGATTTTGACCCATATTTTGTTTTGTTTTGTAGAAAGCCTTTCTTTAAAGTAATTTTAAACAGTTTCATCAACCAATTACCTGGATTTAATAAATAAGAAGCAATTATAGCAGACAATATATTCATGACATGGAAGCGCCTTCACGATCACTTGCATTTTTAGCAGCTGAAACAACTTAAAATACTCTGTCATTTATGGTCATACATAAGTAATACATCAATCAAAACTGTAGGGTTTTTTTTGTTTTTTTTTATCAAGAAAAAGCTGACACAGAAAACACTAGTTTATTAATAAACAATTAAAATGTCTCTGTGCTATTTTTGACACATTCGTAATAATTACTTTTGGCAGTTCTTTGTGGCAAGATTTATGTGTGAGCTTATTAGCATATTACAGCCTACGTAAACACTCATTATGGTTTAGTATTCTCGCCAGAAGCCTATATATAATTAAATTATTATAAACATGCATTTAGTTGACTAATGGCTTAAATAAACTACTAGTCGACTAGAAAAAAAAAAAACACTTAAGTCAGAAAGACTCTCTCTGCTCCAGAGGGGCAGCCCTACTTATTTCACATATTTTTCTAACCAGCATGCCTCTGCGCATGACTGTTTGTCCACACACAGCTCATTACAAAGTTGATTCTGGGTTGAGCGAGCGGAGCAGAATCTTCAGAAAGACTCTCTCTGCTCCAGAGGAAATATTACTACTCGGCTCAAGTGCTCTGGTCAGTACCTGGATGGAAGACCTCCTGAGAGAAACCAGGTTGCTGCTGCATGGGAGAGGTTTTAATGAGGCCAGTAGGGGGCACTCACCATGTGGTCTGTGTGGGTCCTAATGCCCCAGCATAGTGACGGGGACACTATACTGTAACAAGCACTGTCCTTTGGAAGAGATGTTAAACTGAGGTCCTGACTGGTCTGTGGTCATTAAAAATGGCACTTCTCGTACAAAGTAGGGGTGAAACCCAGCGTCGTGGCGAAATTCCCTCCATTGGCCTTTATCAATCATGGCCTCCTAATAATCCCCATCCACTGAATTGGCTCTATCACTCTCTCTCCTCTCCACCTATAGCACTGGTGCCGGCTGCCGTCGGATGCTGCACACTGGTGGTGGTTGAGGAGAAACCCTGATGTGATTGTAAAGCACTTTAGGTCTACAGTTGTACATAGTAAAGTGCTATATCAATGCCTCATTTAATTTTTTTTATTTCATTTTAATAATCTTTATATCACTATAATCATTGTCCTTTGTGTAGACAGCCCTTTACTCCTAAACAAAGTTTGCTTTGCAAATTGGAAAAAATCAAAAATAACAGTTTGTGTAACATAAAAAGCAATGCAGGACACCACAAAAGATCCATGACATTGAGGTCTGAACTTGATATAACACACACTCTGAACTTACATGTCAACACCTCCACACATCTTCACACTTCACTGCTATTGATTTCCTTCAGCACCTTGTCATCCTTGTTTCTCAGGCTCGGTAGGACACTTCTCGGGGAGCTGGAGGGGAGCATTTGTCTTACTCATGAGAAGGACCCCACATTGCAACACTCCATTCAGTCTTAACAGCCTCTGTGGTCCTCGTTTCCGACCTACAGACCTACAGTACTGCTGACCCATGCAGAAATTTGGTAACAGATGCTTCTCTGCGTTCCCCTCTCCAGTGTACCTGCTGCCTGAGTCTGTTTCTTCTACCCCATCGCCCTGGTTCCTCTGATTTCCCAGGCCTTGGGTCTGGACATCTGCTAACCAATTCCCAAGCCGCCATAATACATCTGCGTATATCACACATTAGTCCTTGGTTAAAGTATCCTTCAGCTGCATGAACTGAAGTTCTGGCCACATACTGGTCAGACTGAGTGTAGTTAACCCATACTGGTTGTTACAAGCTTGATGTTGTAAAGGGATGAAGTGAGACATTTTGTGCAAAAAACAGGAACAGCCAATGACACGGAATAACGTACAGTAATTAGTATTATTTATTAGGTAAAGCTTAGAGTGAATAATTTACACAACAATAGAAATAAAAAAAGTATAAACATAGAAAAAGAAAAGGAAACAAGACTGTAGCCAAACAATGCTTGACATTAAATTTTTACTCACCAGCCACTGTTGCTAGTGGTTTTCCAAAGTTATTAGTCACTCAGCATTTTTACTAGCCATAATTTTGACATCGATACCATGAGGAAAAAACTGCCATATAAATATTTTCAATATTATCTCATAATTTGGCATCAGGTATATTAGGCTGCACTTTATACTGCACGGATCCATTATGCTGTTACACATGCTGTTTTTCTTTCTCAACTTTCCATTGGCATTTTCACATTATTTTGTGTGTGTTTAACCTGTTTAAGCACAATAAGCAGTAAAAAAAAAAAAAAAAAAAAAGATCTCAATGTAGTATTGAGAGGCGGCTTTATGTGTGGGTACTTTGGGTGTGAGAACAAAATCTGTGGGAATGAGTACAATTATGCACAATACGTGCTCAAGAAATATTCCCATGCCGAAATTCAAGCCCTGTAACACCAAAAATATTAATCCTGAGCAAAATAAATGAGTGAGTGAGGAGAGGTGGGTTTGTGTGTCAACTCAACTGTGTTAGTGTGGGCTTGATCGGGCTTCATCGGGGCTTCCTCTGGGCCAACCGCCAGGGGTTTTGGCCCGCTGAATACCTTGGTCCAAAGCGGGCCAACTGGGGTTTGAGAAGTGGTAATGAATGGTCAGGACTCAGTCAACACTGCTGCACATTTCCCATGTTGTTATATCAGGCTACCAGCTAACTTCAACATTTAAGACATTTAAAAATTTTCAGCTCAAAACTCACTTTCAGACACCAGCGAGTGTTTAAAATAACTTCCTTGCGATGGGGATTCTGATCACCGTGTGAAGCAGAAATATATTTATATGCAACTCTAAAGGCTACTTATATATGCTAAGTATTACATAATACATACGCATATGTTTATGTGAAATACCAGAGACTGTTTGAAGATTGTAGACAAATCATATATGATTATAATCATGTGTTTATTTGGTTTCATGTTTTATCAGTCTCTTCCCTGTGCATTTGTTGATACTGGACTAATGCATCCACATATATGTCATATAAAACATGTACTCCGGTTAACTAGTATAACTAATAACTCCTGTTTTCAGTCCGTGAGCGCCCTCTGTTGCTCTGGCTGAAAGGATAGTGAGATCGCCCAAACCTCCTGAGATCGCATTAAAGCAGGCGCTTCTGAATAGGTTCTCTTTTTATGTGAAATGGTGAATACCAATTTGATTCAGCTTGATTGATGTGCACTCCTGACACAAATTAACAAATTACTGTAACTGTAAAACATTTTTTTATTTTTTTTTATTGTAAAACATGGGTCAAATATCGATGCTGGACTTTCACTTCTGTCATGCTCATTTTGTAATCTAGCTAGTTTTAAGTCAGCTTTCCTCATCTGTCCTTCTATCCGTGCAGACGTGTTTTTCTCTCTGCTCCCTGCTGGCTCTCGCGCTGTTTTGTTTTGTCTAGTGTTTCGTCTCTTCTCTTCTCTGACTGCTGCTTTGCTGGACTCCTGAAAATACTGAAATGGAATTGATTAACTGGTCAATCAGCGCAATCGACAAGATTTTCTCACTAAGGAAGGGTGCCCCGGGAGAACCCACCTGCCCGGACGGGACCTTTGCCGCAGGGTACGTGAGGGACGCATGGAACAACTGGCAAGTCCTGTGCCTGGAGGCTCTGTCTGTGGAGGATGCGGAAGATTTATACATGATTGGATTATTGATGGCGGGGTTCCTATTCTTTGGCTTTGGGATTGCCCTGACCTATCGGAAGATTGGTAAGACAGCTGCAAGCAAATTCACCCAGCCGCTGTCTGTGGAAATTAAAGAATGCTTGGGTTGTGTGTGACCGTCTGAAGGAATTAGATCAGAAAGTGATAGGAATTGAGGAACTGAAACTGTAATAACGCAGTCCGGACTGCGGATACGCAGGGTAGAGTGGGCTCTATCGGGGGTCAGATCGGTGAACTTTTACGGACTGTAACCGGTCTGGCCATGAGGCTGGACGTAATGTCTAGGGAAACTGCACAGACCGGACGCGAATGCTGAGGACCAGATCTGATTGATTGATTATGATCTGGACAAATTACCGAAGATCATCAAATGGATTAAAAAATAATAAATTGTATTTGCCTGACCTAATCAACTAGCCCAACAAACCTCACTTGTCCTTATCTCTCGGTTGGGATTTCAGCCGGGCAGCTGTCTGCTATCTCCCCCTGTGCTCCCTTCAAGGACAAACCATAGAACTGAACTCGAAAACATCTGAAGTTATGGCTAACATTCTCACACAACACAATCTCAGACTCACTCGCACCATACATACCCGACCTCATTCCCTCCCCCCTCCATCCGTCTGCCTGTCTGTTATCTATCTCCTCTCCCACTCCATACAAAAAATCCCACCACGTGACCACGTGTACTGTGTCATGTTTATGTTTATGTTTATGTTTATGTTTATGTTTATGTTTTGTTGTGTTTGCTATGTAATGCTTGCTAAATTGCATTCTTGTATTTCTGGAGAGCGTAGGGCGGCGCCTGAATAATCGGCTGAGGCCCGGAGGCTTGCTCCAAACTTCATTTTGTTATACTGTACTTGTACATGTGTAATGACAAATAAACTTCAACTTCAAATGCTGAGGTTGTGTGATGTCGTTCTACGGATGCGTGTTTAGGGCAGGTTTTAGGGAAGCACTGCAGGCTACTGGCCCAAAAGTGGAAATGCAACTTGATTTTTGACTCAGTGCTTGAGGTCTGAGGCTATTGGCCCCATCCGGCACGTTATTAGCCCTGGCTCACACTGGAACAACAGTGGAACAGCGGCTATTGATGCCAATAAAGAAACTTTTTAAGAATATACCTGGGCAAAAGCATTGATGGCAGCACCCAGGTCGTGTACTTCCAAGTCATAACTTGGGCAACCGCTGAGCAACTAACTGACCTGTAAAAAAATGGAACAGTCTTTAAATATCAACATTAAATCAATATTGACCTCATTTGTTTTCCTTATTCATTGCTAGTCTTATTGTAAAATATGTCATGGTCCATACTCAGATTTTAACTTTAACTTTTTCACCATCTAATCATTTCCCAATGGACAAAATTGAAGAATTAAACATTCTTGTTGAACATCATGTTTCACTTGGAAATATGTAGTGTTACATATGGAGGTTGTAAATGCTGTGACTATAAGATTTCTAAACAGAAATGGACTGTTGATCATTATAGTCTAAACGTTTTCTTCTAAAAAATTGCCTACCGTAGACACCATTACAATATTTTGTCTGTATATTTTAAGTCTTTTATGTAAAATATTATTCCTATTTAAAATAACTTTTTTCTATTTGAATATATTTTCAAATGTAATGTATTCCTGTGATCAAAGCTGAATGTTCAGCATCATTCCTCCAGTCTTCAGTGTCACATGATCCTTCACAAATCATTCAGATATGATGATTTGATGCTCAAGAAATATTTTTATTATCAATGTTGAAAATATTTGTGAAAAATGTGATGCATTTTTTCAGGGTTTTTTCAAAAGAAACAATTTATTTGAAACAGATAAACTGAAAGTCTTTTGCATTTGAATGCAACTTTACTGAATAAAAACTACCCCAAAACTATGTTCAGGCAAAGAAACATCTAGAAAGCCATGTTTATGGTATAATATCTCAATAATTATGATGGGGGTCTCATTGGAATGGGTAGATACATAGACAAACATGTTCCCTTCAAGTCCAAATGATTCAGAGTCTCCTCAGAGTGACAATGTTACTGAATAAAGGCATTCGTTTCTTTCAAAAAAACTTTATCTTTTAAATCTTTTAAAATCTTACTGACCCAGAATATTTGAATGGTAGTGTATGACTAAATGACTATAATAAGAATCTACATTATTATTAAAACTTGTGATCACTTTTTTTTTGTGTTTGCCTTTTATAGTTCTCTCAACAATTTTCTTTTATTCTCCTTTGTCCTTTCTTGCCATCTCTCAATCTTTATGCTTGAGAAATGAAAATGTAATGGTCTCAGCTGTTGCCAGCTCACACCCCAGCTGTCGCCCCGGTGCAACAAGCCATCCTTAATCATTAAACAGCCACAGCTTCCATTTTGTCTCCTTTTGCATGTCTTTGATGTGAGTGAAGGTTCAGTTTAGATGCCAGCACACATCTGCGGTTGGATCTGCATGCACCTTCAAATACAGGGCCAGGAGTCTGATGGCGGTGTGCCGACGATTTACTTTCTTCTCGCTATTTTTTCATTAGGAAGAACCTGGTCCCACAGCAGGATTCTGGCAGACGACTAAATGGATCAAATTGAAAATCCTAGAAGAGCATAACAGCTTACTGTTTTGTAAATGTTTTGAAAGATAAATGTAATATTAAAAGCCAAATTTAAAAATCTAATAATGGTCTGTTTAAGACCATTAATAGCCATTTATCTAATAATGGTCTGTATATACAAACCCGATTCCAAAAAAGTTGGGACACTGTACAAATTGTGAATAAAAACAGAATGCAATGATGTGGAAGTTTCAAATGTCAATATTTTATTCAGAATTCAACATAGATGACATATCAAATGTTTAAACTGAGAAAATGTATCATTTTAAGGGAAAAATAAGTTGATTTTAAATTTCATGGCATCAACACATCTCAAAAAAGTTGGGACAAGGCCATGTTTCCCACTGTGTGGCATCCCCTTTCTTTTCTAACAGTCTGCAAACGTCTGGGGACTGACGAGACAAGTTGCTCAAGTTTAGGAATAGGAATGTTGTCCCATTCTTGTCTAATACAGGCTTCTAGTTGCTCAACTGTCTTAGGTCTTCTTTGTGGCATCTTCCTCTTTATGATGCTCCAAATGTTTTCTATGGGTGAAAGATCTGGACTGCAGGCTGGCCATTTCAGTCCCCGGATCCTTCTTCTACGCAGCCATGATGTTGTAATTGATGCAGTATGTGGTCTGGCATTGTCATGTTGGAAAATGCAAGGTCTTCCCTGAAAGAGACGACGTCTGGATGGGAGCATATGTTGTTCTAGAACTTGGATATACCTTTCAGCATTGATGGTGCCTTTCCAGATGTGTAAGCTGCCCATGCCACACGCACTCATGCAACCCCATCCCATCAGAGATGCAGGCTTCTGAACTGAGAGCTGAGAACAACTTGGGTTGTCCTTGTCCTCTTTAGTCCGGATGACATGGCGTCCCAGTTTTCCAAAAAGAACTTCAAATTTTGATTGGTCTGACCACAGAACAGTTTTCCACTTTGCCACAGTCCATTTTAAATGAGCCTTGGCCCAGAGAAAACGCCTGCGCTTCTGGATCATGTTTAGATATGGCTTCTTTTTTGACCTATAGAGTTTTAGCCGGCAACGGCGAATGGCACGGTGGATTGTGTTCACGACAATGTTTTCTGGAAGTGTTCCTGAACCCATGTTGTGATTTCCATTACAGTAGCATTCCTGTATGTGATACAGTGCCGTCTATATATATGCGTATATATATATATATATATATATATATATATATATATATATATATATATATATATATATATATATATATATATATATATATTATAAAATATTATTATTATTATTATTATTATTATTATTAGAGCATGTTTTACAAGAAAATACTCTTTCTACTTCAAAATTTCATGTTTAATTCAATGTGTTACTTGCCGTTTCTTTGTAATTAATTGTGAAATT
The DNA here is from genome assembly GCA_018749465.1 of Paracanthobrama guichenoti. NCBI lineage: Eukaryota > Metazoa > Chordata > Actinopteri > Cypriniformes > Gobionidae > Paracanthobrama > Paracanthobrama guichenoti. The sequence continues at coordinate 21,686,468 of CM031950.1, forward strand.
TACTAGCAATTCCTGAGTGAATATTGTTCTAAAGTAAATCATACTTTTCATTGTACATGGGTAAATTGGAGTGCATTAGGACAAGGAGCCAGAAAATTTATTAAATTATCTTATAAACAACATAAAAATTTTATATATATTTTTATATAAATTATTATAGCAGATATAGGTGGCAACTTGACAGAAACTACACTTACAATAGCATATATTTAGCATATCTGAGTCATGTTATTTACAGAGTAGATCATAAATATGACAGGAAAACTTTAAATAATACCAAAAATAATACCATAGCATTATGTCTTTGTTCATTTCTATGCTCTTCCATACATTTCAGTCTGATCCATTTGCACCTCATCCAGAACTGTTTTTTTTTTCCCCTAATAAACAAAACATTTAGCATGGTATTTTAGAATGTGTGTATTTATTTCTTCTGTTGTACATATTGATACTTAATATCAGCCATGATGTCTAGATAATGCTTAATTAAACTTACACCTCTTTGTGGAACATTGACACATCTCCTTATTTAATCAGATCTCTTTTGTTTAAAGTTGCACGTTTACCTCATGGGGTTACAGCTCTGTCTACCCATCAGGCAGTTGTGAAAAATCTGTTTTACATGTTTTGCGGCCTGCTCTCCAATAGAAGGACTCGGCTGAAGATAAAACCACAAGCTATGGTAAATGGGCCAAGGATAAAGACAAAGATAAACTCCTATTTGATGACGAAAGCTCCAGATTCCTGCGGATTCTCCTCATCTTCAGCAGGTGGGCTATTTTTGACTCGGCCCATACTGTTCGGGCTATAAAACACTTCTGTGGAAAAAGAGCACACAGTGAGGCATAAAGCGAGTAAGTGGATGAACCGCTGGGTAATTGGATTTTCTGATGAACAGTTACTCTCTTGTTAGTGTTAATGCATCAGTTATCCACAGAGCACATTTTATGATTCATATTAAGTCATAAAAGTTCAGTATTATGTCAATTTTATGCATTTGATATATATATATATGTGTGTCCCGAGCGCTCATCAGCGTCGCCCTGGGAACCGAGCAGCCACACCTGCACCTGCTCGTCACAGGCTGAGCGGCCACACCTGCGTCTCATCAGGACGGTGGCTTAATAAGCGGCGCACACAGACGGAGATGTGAGAGATGTCTCCAGAAGCCTCGGCTAAACCCTTTCCTTTGGTTTCAGCGTGCCAGCCCCGCCACTAAGCGAGACCACGGACCCACACCGCACTGTGCGCAGAGCACCCACGCCATGCCACATTTCACTTTTACCTGTTTTTCCTCAACACTCCCTAATAAAAGTCCACCCTTTGGGGAACTTACCTGCATCCTCATGTCATGTGCTTCTTCACCCCGTCACAATATATATATATATATATATATATATATATATATATATATATATATATATATTTTTACACACACACCGATCAGGCATAACAGTATGACCTATAATATTCCTAATATTGTGTTGGTCCCCATTTTGCTGCCAAAATAGCCCTGACTCACTCCACTAGACCCCTGAAGGTGTGCTGTGGTATCTGGCACCAAGATGTTAGCAGCAGATCCTTTAAGTCCTGTAAGTTGCGAGGTAGGGCCTCCATGGATCGGACTTGTTTGTTCAGCACATCCCACAGATGCTCGATTGGATTGAGATCTGGGGAATTTGGAGGCCAAGGCAACACCTCAAACTCATTGTTGTGGTTCTCAAACCATTCCTGAATCATTTTTGCTTTGTGGCAGGGCGCATTATCCTGCTGAAAGAGCCACAGACACCAGGCTGAAACACAGTCTGTTTGATTGGACCACACCTTCGCTTCCCATGTGCATCAATGAGCCTTGGCCGCCCGTTTTTCCGGAGCAGCACCTGAGTTGTGCAAGTGTTTTTGTTTGTTCCCTGCATTTCGGCGACAATTGTTTTATAAACAAGGCCCAGTTCGACGCCGGATTTGTATATCATCCAATGCTGAAAGATGGAGCGATACCAACGATAAAGGTTCACGGACGTGCGTTGGAAGCAGGCGGTGAGTAAAACTGATTTAAATGTCTGTGTGTTGTTAGCTATCACCGTGTAAGTAAACAACATGACCGTATAGTCAATTTATCAATGGAGCATGTGATGTATGGTGTGTGTTCTGTCCTGTTCACACAAAGCGTGCTTCTTCATTCAAATGGGCTACTATTCCATAGTTTTTCTATGTAAACACGCACTAGTCTGACATGCAAAACTGTTCCGCTTGTTACTGCAAGTCGCATACAATAGTCCATAAACCAAATCATGTCCTCATAAACCATGAGTAAACACACGCAAATGTTGTAAAACTTGCACACGACAAGCAGATAAGCAAATATATATGGTTACAGTACATACCACATTTTTAGGATGTCACAGCTTTCAGACGCTCTAAACGCAATAGCTGCACGCGCTCGTGATTCTTTAGCTCTGCCCACACGATACGTCTCCAGCCACTCAGGTTTATTCGGAAAGACTCGGTACAGCATATCTTTATTTTATAAATATAATAAAACTAAAGAATTTTCAGAGATATGAAGGATGCAGTACTACTCTATAGGTACTCAAGATTGAGATGAACTGAGTGTTTCACCCCCTTTAACAAATACTACTTTTGTTGTTGTCACAGAATGTAGTTTTAATAGTTCTTTTTAGGCGGGAATGTACTTATTTAGACCTCAAATATGTGACTCGTATATAAATAGTGTCTATTTTACAATTTGTTTAGACTCTTTCACAGATGTGAGCTCCAGACCGTCAGCAGCCATTCAGCGATCATGTCCCCGCTGAGAGCAGCTTCATCTCGGCCATTCCTTCGAGTATTTGCCACTGACGCTTATGTTGATAGTGATATAAATAAAAATCAATTGGGGGATATTAAATGGGCAATCTTTGGTATTATTAATCTATTACTTGTTCTAGAGCAAACCGATTTGGGTTAAGGGGAATGTAATGAAGTATGTTGATATGGGAAGAAGGAGGTGGGAACCGGTGAACATTCAACACTTCAATCCAAAATATACAAACTGAAAGTAAAACACGCATAGTTTTACACACATAATAAAACATAAACAAAACATAACATAAAGTTCAGGCCTGGTCCTCTCTCGTCCTTCATGGTGTCGCTCCTCCTTTTATGCGTCCGAGCTCCTCCGTTAGACACGAGACCAGTGCGGCGCACAGCTGGCGCTCATCATCATCACGCCACCGGCCTCACCCTGTTCTCGTGGTCCCTCTGCCTCACTGCTTGCCACATAGTAATACACATAGGGTACTCCCATAGGGTACTCCCCTAAGGTATCACATAGGGTACTCCCGAAACTGCGCTCTTTCCCTCCCTCCAGGGGGACCAATCACGGTGGCCGTGGCATCTGAGGGTAAGGACAGACGAGGTGAGAGAAAAGGAGCCAGAAGCATAAGGAGCAACAGAGACAAGAGAGGGGAGAGAGGAAAAACAAAATCTTTGTCCGGTTCCCAAACACACTGCGGCTCGGTCCTCAACCAGCCGAGAGGCTCTTCCTTGCGGTGCCATGCGATGGTACTGGACACTCAGTGGACAGATCGACACTCCTCTGCCTCCTGGCGGCTGGCTGTGGCTCCTCTGGTTGAGGGCAGATGCCAGCGAGTCCCCATCATGGTGGATGGCAGCAGCTCCTCCACTCCCTCTCGGATGGCAGCCACCCCACCTCAACCCAGGAGTACAGCAGTGAGCTCTCCGTCCCACCGGGTCTTCCATCGCTCCAGCACCACCGCCTTGAGCAGCACTTGCGGTCTTCACTCTTCCACACTGCCCGACCTCCTCAGCACCACAATCCCCCTCAGCAGCGAGGGCTCTCCTACAGTATGTCCCTCATTCCTCTCGGGTTTTGGCACCAATGTAATAAAATATATTGATATGGGAAGGAGGTGGGAACTGGTGAACGTTCAACACTTTAATTCAAAATAAACAAACTGAAAGTAAAATGCAGGCAGACCCTCATCGATGGCTACCTGCGTACACACATAATAAAACAAACAAAACGTAACGTAAAGTCCAGGCCTGGTCCTCTCTCGTCCTTCACTGTCATTGCTCCTCCTTTTATGCGTTCAAGCTCCTCCGTGAGACACAACACTGGTGCAGCGCGCAGCTGGTGCTCATCACCATCATGCCACCGGCCTCGAACCCGTTCTCATGGCCCCTTGGCCTCACTGCTTGCCACAGGGAAAATTAATTTTCATAACTTTATATTTATAGTCTATATTTAACTGAAATCCTGTACTAGAGCACTGCTTTTGTACATTTGACTGAATTGTTTGCTTGTGTTTATTTACTATTGTCTTTTGTAATGGCTATTGTTGTTAATTTAAATATTATTGCTCAATAAATATTATTTTATATAAATAATATGCCATATTTGCTATTGAGAAAGGGTCCGTTAGTGATCATGATTTTGACTTCAGTAAAATTTACATTGATACGCCATTAGATGGTGGCAAAGACTTTATGAGCGACTGGTTGCAAACAAGGAAGTTTTAACGATATTGCTTCAAACTTTTTTTATAATGGATGTCTCTCTCTGAATGTTGGCAAGACCAAAGAAATGATTGTGGACTTCAGGAAGAGACAGCAACGGACATACTCCCCCCTCATGATCAGCGGGTCACCAGTAGAGAGAGTGAGCAGCTTCAAGTACCTGGGAGTAAACATCTCCGAGGACCTGACCTGGACTGCTCACATTCAGACACAGGTGAAAAAAGCCAGGCAAAGACTGTACCACCTGCGCCAGCTGAGGAAATTCAGGGTTTCACCAGCTATCCTGAAAACTTTCTATTTAGGGGCGATAGAAAGTGTTTTAACTCAGTGCATCACAGCGTGGTATGGGAACAGCACCAGTCATGACCGCAAAGCCCTGCAAAGAGTAGTGCGCTTATCCGAGCGTATCTCAGGGTCAGCTCTCCCGTCTCTGCAGGACGTCTACACCAAACGCTGCAAAGGTAGAGCTACCAAGATCATCAAGGACTCTAATCACCCTGCAAACCCTCATTTCACGCTGCTACCATCTGGTAAGCGCTCCAAGCCTGATGGCCAAAACTGAGAGACTCAGGAGGAGCTTCTTCCCCCAGGCCATCAGACTCCTGAACTCAGTCACTTAACATCACGTGACCATCGATACACTGACATTGCACTGCACTTTCTGTTCTCGTTGTTACTGTGTAACAACCTGTTATAAACCTGTTTGCACATTATACTCTTTATACATTTGTTAACCACATATTTATAAGTCTACAGTTTACTCACTGCAAAGTCTACTTCAATTATTTTATTCCACTTTATCCTTATTTGTTACCTTTTTTCTCTTGACTTGATTATTTATAATTCTACAGATATAGACATATATATATATATATATATATATATATATATATAGATAGATAGTATATATATTTTTATATATCCTATTTCTATTATAATTTCTTCCTTGTGTTTTTAACTGTGAATTTGCACTGTCCATGGAGCGGACCTGTTTACATTTCACTGCCGGTTGTATATTCTGTATATAACTGTGTATGTGACAAATAAAACTCTTGAATCTTGAATCTTGAATGTAATGTTATGGACATTGACCTGAAGAATGAATGGTATATCAGATGCAGGTAATACACTTGTTTAGTCGATCTCTCTCTCATAATACCATAATATTCAAGGAAGTGACTCAATGTTCCTTCGTTATTAGTTCTAAAGTGACATTTTAGAATTAATAACGGAGGCTGTTCAACTGTTAAACCGTCAACTTTAAATATGTGGTGGAAGGAAGTAGTACAAAAAAAGTTTAAAAAAAGGGGCTTTTAAAGACAGTCGTTGTTTCTTAACAGTTGTTGTTTCTTATTTGTTTACTCGCTGGTGCCTTCAAACTGTTGTATAAACACAATGTCACACTCGTAGCTGTGCACTATGGCTGTATGTCAGTTCTCTGTGATTACCTATGACACAGCCGTGCTGAACAACAAAACACTATATCATATTTGACAGTTCAGAAAAGGTACATTTTGTACTTATTAGTGTAGGCTTAGGTTAAAAAAACGTGTCAGGTTTCTGAGCATCTGTTTCATCCATTGATGCTATTTCATGTGTTGTAGGAGATGGAAGGTTAATTACTGAGGAAGCATAAAGTTCTCTCAGAAAGATTGACGTGACCACATTTCTTGCTCGCAGCACATACACTCTGCTCAAAGACAAACGTCTCTCACAAGTTTGGTGAAATGAGTTCTAGCAGTTAATGCCACATGCACGCACGCACACACACACACACACACACACACACACACACACACACACACACACACACACACACACACACACACACACACACACACACACACAGTTTAAAAACATCTAATTTAATCAGGATGACTTTACCTTGATTAAACTCTCTCAGGAGCTGTCGAGCCGGTCCGGCATCTACCCAGTTCGTTTTCCTCAACATCAAATGCTGGAAGTTTGCTTTCTCGTCTGTCTGCCTCTGAACTCCACCATCTTTCAGTTCCTCCCTCACACACACCACCAGTCATGGAGATGTGTACCTGCCATTTGCACTTACTCCTTTAAAAAATGACAAAAACAGTATCTGTGTAGTTATATCTGTAGGTATCTGTGGCGGTTTACAGCATATTAAGAAAAAAAAAAAGAAAAAACTGTTTCCTTTATGAACTGCCAGTTAAGAGTTTTCAGAAATAGATTAAGAAAACTAACGTGAACTGTGAAGAGAAAAAAAAACAAAAACTCAATTTCATGCTTTTAAGAGCCCTACAAAAACTAATTAGGCACTGGTAAAACATATATAATATAAATATGATATAATACAATTATGTAATTTAGATGCTTACAATATGTACATATATATATACATACACATCAGTCAGGCATAAAATTATGACCACTTTCCTAATATTGTGTTGGTCCCCTTTTTACTGCCAAAACAGCCCTGACTCGTCAAGGCATGGACTCCACTAGACCCCTGAAGGTGTGCTGTGATATCTGGCACCAAGATGTTAGCAGCAGATCCTTTAGGTCCTGTAAGTTGCGAGGTGGGGCCTCGATGGATTGGACTTGTTTGTTCAGCACTTCCCACAGATTGGATTGAGGTCTGGGGAATTTGGAGGCCAAGTCAACACCTCAAACTCATTGTTGTGCTCTTCAAACTCGTTGTTGTGCTCCTCAAACCATTCCTGAACATTTTGTTTGCAGCCAGATTATGTAGTTACAACACTGACCAGCAGGGGCTAACTGGTTCATAAATCATGATAACCTACCAATGAGGAGAAAGCAAATTCCAGTTACCATAGTTATCCACTAAATTCTCTGAGAAATAAAAGATTTATTTTGCTCTCAAGTAAAGAAAGTTCCAATTGAATAAAAGCAGCAAAGGACTGCAGTGAATACAAGCAGTTCAGGGACAAGATGATTGGAGACCAGAGCAAACGCATTTGATGTAGAATGGATGAATGAATAAACTACTAATCATTTTGAAGCCTTCAAATGCTTGTTCAACCCATATACACTTCTGAAGGTTCTAGCAACGTAAGGTCATGGGTTTTCCATGAAGCAAAACGGATACTTTGATATATATGTATATATAAATGGAAGTGCACGATAAGTCACTTTAGATAAAAGCATCTGCTAAATTACTCACTAACAATAATAATTCTAAAACAATAACTAGCACTATCAGGGTAAGTGGCCCATCTCAAGATAAATCTTGTGTCTAACTGTCCATTTTATTCTAAGCACATGTGGATTTATTTATTGTGTCACTTTAAGCGCAATCCTTACTTCTGGTCAAATTGAGACACCTGCTTCCTGTCAGACTTGAATCTACAAGGCAGAGTGCTTTTCATTTTCAAGGTGCTTGATCTCAGGAACCTTTCATGTCTGGAGGAACAAGTGTCTTTTGACTCCGCCAGTGCTGCCACAATTCCCCGGGAAAAGACCTTTCAAGTTTTAAAGTGTTTGTTGCTTCTCAAATACATTTTTTAAAGAACCATGAGTCTGTATAGATTAAAATCCAATTGATTTGCAGCATTAGAGGGGAGAGGCTGAGAGAGGAAGGTGTGGATGGAGGACGGGCTTTGATTTACCTGCACAGGCCACAGATCAGTCAGTCAGTCGGTCTGCAACTCTCCTGGACCAAAGGAAGCTTTATTGCTGTTTGAATTTGAGGGTGAGTACCACAGGAACATGACAGGTGAAGGAAGATCACATGGTGGTCTGAAAAAAAAACAAACAGATAAAAGTGTTTGGAGTAGTGGTTGAGTTTGCTTATGGGACTGTGCAACATGTTCTCACACCCAACTCATCACATATTGACGATTGGTCTGGACACCTCTGTGTCAATTTTTAACGTACAGGGTACTCCATTGATTTCAGTTGTCTGCCCAATGCTTCTTTGCATTTGTAAAAGTAGACATGGTTTTATAAGTATTTATAGGCTACTTTTATATTTTGGAGCAACTAACCCCACTCCTACCCTAAACCTTCCCACTTCTCAACAATATAAAACACGTAACGTCAACAGGCAAATAAAAGTACAGTCACAGGTATTTATTGCAAAAACTGACCAAAAACAGTATAAAAGTATTAACTCATGTTGCATTCCAAGTCTTCTGAAGTCATACGGTATCTTTATATAAAGAACAGAGTTGATCTTAATGTTTTAATCACTGAAATGATGATCCCGCCGCTTCGTGAACGCACGCACACACTCAACCATATCTCATTCAAAAAATACACCTGACTCTTTAACATGACACAATCGGTCATGAGACACACGAGAGCCAATAGGTGTGTTTGACATCGACTGCGGCTGGATGTAACCGATCGGAGAGAGTTGCCGTGCAGGCGGGGAGGAGCTGCAAACGAAGACGTGAAGTCAGACACTTTCTGCTTCCCATAGTGACGCTTGCGCTGTGTTTGCATACTTTATCACAGATGAAGTGAAATAAATGCAATATTTATCAAATACACAGATGTTTCAGAGACATTTTCATTCAATACATTCAATACAGCGTCTGTTTGTACAAGAATACAGTTCAACATATAAGCCTACACTATCAATCAAGTGGGGTCTATGTTTTTTATCAGTTTTATTTAGATAAACATGACAATATAACATCGCGACAACATGAAAAAAAGGTTTTACTGTTATAAAAAACAGATTTGTGAGCATTATTGGAACTGAAAGTGTCTGAATAAACACGAAACACACGTGCTCGCTGTCATGCGGTGAATCCAGCCAATCGTGGAACAGCTGTGTCGTCGTCAGAGCTCGTGCAGTCAATCTGGAGAAGCTGCACAAAATGCACCAGCCGGCTGCTCTCGAATTGCTCTCGCGACACTTTGATGTCACAGTCACGTGACGCCGGCACTGTCTCAAGTCGGACAACATTTCTAACTGGAATGCACTACTTCAAGCCAGCCGCCGATCGGTCTGTGCAGCGCTGTATGAAGTCGAACAAGCCTAATGCCATTCTACAATCAAAGCTGACGTAATGATGCAATTGGTCACGAGACATACGGGAGCCAATGCAATTTCACTATCAAAGCTGACGTAACGTTTCTTCGGACGGCAATTTTTGAAAGTGCACGATCTTCGGCGGATGGAGAGGCTGAACACTTTTGGGGATTTTCTTCACACAAATCAATCGTTTGGCCTCGGAACTCTTGGAATATTTGTGCTTGCAGTCGGATCTGTCTGATATATACTGTGTTTTATATCATATAATACACAGATGGTTAGGTGTAGGGATGGGTTGGGTTACGTGTTCAAACGTGTCTAAATAGCGTAAATAAAAAAATACTCCAACATGTCATCATGGCAAAATCATAACCCAATATATCAAGATTCAAGATTCAAGAGTTTTATTTGTCACATACACAGTTATATACAGAATATACAACCGGCAGTGAAATGTAAACAGGTCCGCTCCATGGACAGTGCAAATTCACAGTTAAAAACACAAGGAAGAAATTATAATAGAAATAGTACTTTTTTTATATCCTATCTATATATATATATATATATATATATATATATATATATATATATATATATATATGTCCATATCTGTAGAATTATAAATAATCAAGTCAAGAGAAAAAAAGGTAACAAATAAGGATAAAGTGGAATAAAATAATTGAAGTAGACTTTGCAGTGAGTAAACTGTAGACTTATAAATATGTGGTTAACAAATGTATAAAGAGTATAATGTGCAAACAGGTTTATGACAGGTTGTTACACAGTAACAACGAGAACAGAAAGTGCAGTGCAATGTCAGTGTATCGATGTTTATCCTGGACGTGAAGTCACGTGATGTTAAGTGACTGAGTTCAGGAGTCTGATGGCCTGGGGAAGAAGCTCCTCCTGAGTCTCTCAGTTTTGGCCATCAGGTTTGGAAGCGCTACCAGATGGTAGCAGCGTGAAATGAGGGTTTGCAGGGTGATTAGAGTCCTTGATGATCTTGGTAGCTCTACCTTTGCAGCGTTTGTGTAGACGCCCTGCAGAGACGGGAGAGCTGACCCTGAGATACTTTCGGATAAGCGCACGACTCTTTGCAGGGCTTTGCGGTCATGACTGGTGCTGTTCCCATACCACGCTGTGATGCACTGAGTTAAAACACTTTCTATCGCCCCTAAATAGAAAGTTTTCAGGATAGCTGGTGAAAGCCTGAATTTCCTCAGCTGGCGCAGGTGGTACAGTCTTTGCCTGGCTTTTTTCACCTGTGTCTGAATGTGAGCAGTCCAGGTCAGGTCCTCGGAGATGTTTACTCCCAGGTACTTGAAGCTGCTCACTCTCTCTCTACTGGTGACCCGCTGATCATGAGGGGGAGTATGTCCGTTGCTGTCTCTTCCTGAAGTCCACAATCATTTCTTTGGTCTTGCCAACATTCAGAGAGAGACAGTTGTCCTGGCACCATGCTGTTAGATGCTCCACCTCGTCCAAGTATGCCGTCTCATTGTTGTTGGAAATGAGGCCCAGGACAACAGTATCATCAGCAAATTTGATGATAGAGGTGGAGCTGTGTGTGGACAAACAGTCATGCGTGTAGAGAGAGTAGAGCAGGGGGCTCAGGACACAGCCCTGTGGAGCTCCCACACTCAGGGTGATGGAGGTGGAGGTGGACTGGCCTATTCTCACCACCTGAGGCCTGCCAGTGAGGAAGTCCTCAATCCAGTGGCAGAGAGAAGGATTCAGGCCGAGATCCAGGAGTTTGAGGTTAGCTTGGTGGGAACTATGGTGTTAAAGGCTGAGCTATAGTCAATAAATAGCAGTCTTATGTAGTTCCCACTTTTGCTGTCGATGTGAGTGAGGGAGGAGTGGAGGACATGAGAGATGGCATCTTCAGTCGATCTATTGGGACGATAGGCAAACTGAAGAGGGTCCAAAGTGTCAGGAATGAAGGCGCAAATGGTGTTTTTAATGAGTCTCTCAAAGACCTTCATGACTATAGACGGAGAGCCACTGGACGATAGTCATTTAGGCAAGAGGGTTTACTGTTCTTAGGGACAGGGATGATGGTGGATTTTTTGAAGGAGGTGGGGACCACAGATGTAGCGAGGACTCATTAAAGATAGATGTAAACAACCCGGCGAGCTGATCAGCACAGGACCGCAGAACACGACCTGAAATACCATCCGCCCGGCAGCTTTCCTGACGCCCACACGCTTTGAGTGCCCTCCGAACTTCATCCTCTGAGACAGAGATCACGCGGGTTGTTGCTGCTCTGAGTAATTTCCTCTAACGCGCCACTTGGCGGAGTCGCGCTGCCGCGGTTACAGTCAAAGCGAGCATAGAAAGAGTTTAACTCGCTCACGAGCAACGGATCAACGCTTGCCTCTGCAGAGGATTTAGATCCAAAGGAGCAGATGGACCTCAGACCTTGCCACATGCGCGCGAGTCGTTGAGTTGGAAATGAGACTCCACTCGGTCTTTATAACGGAGTTTTGCGGCTTTAACTGCTCGCCTGAGAGCATAACAGGACGATCTGTATTCATTCATATTCCCTGAATGGAGACCGGCGTTGTAAAGCAGCAGTGCGTATGCGTTCACTGCCGATGGATTGAATTGTCCACCCACGGTTTCTGATTTGAGAAGGACGTTATTGTTATTGTTTGCGTGGCTTGCTCTGTAAAGCGTGTTGATGAAGCAAAGCGCCACGTCTGTGAACTCGCTACGCCAGCTGAACTCGCCGAACATGTCCCAGTCAACGCCATCAAGAGCTGCCTGAAGCGCGGTCTCTGAGTGGGGCGACCAACGCTTAACTTCCCGCCACACGGGGTTCCTGGAGGAGCTTTTGTTTGTATTCGGGAGTGAGGAAAATGGCATGATCCGGAAAATGGCGATTTGCCAAACGCTGGAAGTGACCGCGCTTTATAGGCGTTCTTAAACGGAGAGTAGCACTGATCCAGTGTGTTTGCTCCTCGTGTGGGGCAGGAGACGTGCTGGTGAAAGTTTGGCAGGACTTTCTTTAGGTTTGCTTTGTTAAAATCGCCCGCGACAATGAATGCCGCGTCGGGATGTTGGTTTATGACGCCGCTGGCAACATCATGAAGGCCAGATAAAGCCAGCGCTGTGTCTGCCTGCGGTGGGATGTAAACGGCGGTCGCGACAACCGCAGAAAACTCCTCGGCAGATAGAATGGGCGGCAGATGATTGTTAAATGTTCCAGATGAGGTGAGCAGGACCGCGAGAGAATGGTGATGTTCCTGGGATCGCACCATTTCTTGTTGATCATGAAACACACCCACCGCCTTTTTGATTTACCGGCCTGCTGTTCTGTCCATCCGAAAAACAGAGAAGTTCTCCGACGGCGTCACAGCTGTGTCCGGGACCGCGCTACGTGAGCCATGTTTCAGACAAACAATAGATATTACAGTCTCTCATGTCCCGTTGAAAACTTATCCTGGCTCTAAGATCGTCCATCTTATTATCCAAGGATTGAACATTTGCTAGAAGAATGCTCGGGAGAGGAGGTCTGAATGCCCTTTTCCTCAGTCTGTTACGGATACCAGCACGCGTTTCCCACGGTGTTTCTTTGTTCTACGCCGCTGGCTCTGGCCATTGTTCAACTGTTCAAGGATCTCAGATGGCCACAGAGGATCGCGAAAGTGTCCTGAAACAGTCCAGTGTAGAGGTAACCAATGTCCAAAAGAGTTTTGCTGTCGTAGTAGATCAATGCAGATGATAAGTTTGTAAAAACTGAGAGTAAAAGAAAGTAAAATAGTAAATAAAAGCACAGTCTTCGCGGAGCGACCTGAACGGGCGACCAAACACAGCGGCGCCATTTTGAGCATATAATTTCATCATGACGATAACATTCCTATGACTACCATGTCTGTGTATGACGCCAAAGGTTTCTCATTGAAATCAATGGAGTACCCTGCGTGTCGAAAAACAATGCTAAAGGAGTACCCTGTGCGTTAAAGAGTGATAGTCCTGACCAAGCGTCAGTATGTGATGAGAACGTGTTGGACTGTGGAGTGAATTAAAACTGAAAGTGTAGCACATATTGTCCTTGTTTGGTATATGGCTTTTTGGTAAAGTCCACTTTAGACATTCTACTAACTATAAGTAACTTTGCAACTACATGTCAACTAGCAGTCATTAGATTATTAGACTGTGTCTTTAAAATTTGCTTTATTTTGATGCTCCCGACAGACATTCTATAAGTAAGTTTGCAAGTACATGTCAACTTATTCTACTATCCCAACATAAAAGTATTCTAATACTAATGATATTGAGTTCATTAGTTAAATACAGTAATTCTTTGTTAAAAAATGTAATTCAGTAATCAATGTTAAAATAATTTGGTCATGCTTTTTTGCTGTACACTACATTTTTGTGGTGTATATGTATTACTAATAAAACTTTTAAAATTCAATGTGACTTTAATTAAGTCTTTAATTAATTATTGTCTTATTATCTGATTATTTTTCTATACCCTAATTATTGTTAACAACATGTATTCTTTACTTCAATGTTACTTTAAATGATTACATTGTTTATTAATACCTTGTTAGCTAACTGTGTGATTTGTATATGTATTTTTCTGAAATCCATAACTTGGACACAGTCCCCTCTGATAACAAATCACTCTAAATTGCACTGTAGACGCATGCATTTTCTGTAAAGCTGCTTTGAAAAGATAAGTATTGTGAAAAGCACTATACAAATAAATGTGAATTGAATTGAACTCTTAAAAGCCGCTGCAACAATTACATTTACTAAACCTAAACAGCTGAATTTTGTTTCTGAGAAATTATTCAGAAAGTATTTCTATCCAAGTCTTTCCACAAATACATTGTCTATCCTCTTAACTAATTAATTGCAATAAGAAAACATTTGAGCGCACAGATGCAATCATCAACAGCATGAAATTGCTTATTTATATGCAAACTGCTCTTAATATCAAGACAATATTTTTCCATACTTACCAAACCAATTATCATTGACACTAATGACACAAGAACGCAGTGTGCCATGATAAAAAAAAAACAAAATAAATATGTTTTTATGTTTAAATGATGTTATAATGATAGTATTAAGCTTCTTAATTGAATAAACATTGTCTACCTGCAGTAATGTTGCTAATGGATACAAATCTGAGCTCTCTGAGGACATCTAAACAAGCAATCCAGTATTGAGAAGACATAAAACCCTCTATACGCCTTAATCTGCTTAAAAAGCAGTGACAAATGTATGATTGGTTTAGGTCTTGTGGGCATTAGGGCATTGACAGAGTGTCGGTTAATAGGTGTCTGCATTGGTCTGCATTTTGTTAAAAAAAAAAAAGAGAGAGAGAGAGAGAGAGAGAGAGAGAGAGAGAGAGAGAGAGAGAGAGAGAGAGAGAGAGAGAGAGAGAGAGCGCACAAAAAAATCTCACCCTGTCACTTTTAGGAGTTCAACGATCAGAAAACCACACTGGGAAAATAAATACACAATTTTCTTATAACGCATATGTCGGCCTGGTGTTTGATTGATTTTTCTGCTAAACATAATTCTTTTCATGCATGACATAAACTGCGAGTTTGACCTCCCCACCTTGTGTTTTGTATTTGGACGTGTTTTGTATTAGTAGCCGACTCTCTCAGGGAAGAAAGGCCAAAAGTGAATCGTGATATTTTAGAGTTGCTGTTGCAAACTGAAAATAATTTGAGGGAAATTGTAATCTGTGCTCTCTCTGAGCTTTTGTAAGAACCGTACATGTGATCAGGTGTGTTTCCAGTTTGATGAGGTGAATTTATAATAGCCTATTTCTGTCAACATTACATAAACAATAAAAATTGTTTTGTTTTATCTCAAGCTTTACGATCAAGGTTGTGAAACTAAAAGGTGCTTATTAGAAAGATAATTAATGGCTGATATTTCTGTAAATATCTATTTGTTTACTATACTGTAGAAACATATTGTGAAACTGTCAAGATCAGCCTTTATCGACAAACAAAAAACATGATAAACTGAAAAATTATGAGACCTTAATATAAGAGTTTACTTCTTGAAAATATGATGATGATGACATTATGGCCATTTACACCTGGTATCAAGATGCGTTTTGGTCGATCGGATCACAAGTGGACGACACCAAATACAGGTGTAAACGGGGTCTAAAACATTTTGAGCCTGTCCACTTTCTGGCACTTCCAGAGGTAGTCAAAAACACATTTGACTGGATTGCTTTCGTAGTGTAGACGCTCATGTGGTCAAATGTGTTCGAACAGCCGCAAACAACCACCTACTCTCCGCCTACTGGTCTAATGCGTAAACATTATATGATAGACAGACGGAATTTAAACCTTTTTGCTGAACACCCAAGTTTGGTTTGAAGATGAAAAACGTACCAAGCACAATGTGTCTCACCATTCCTGATTTCTAACACACACTCTTGTGGCTGTCAGAGCAGAAATGAAAGCTGCTGCTCTCAGTGTGTTTTTTCCGTCTCCGGGCGCATTCATATATAAATTGTGTACACTTATTTTGTCCATTAGATCGAAAGATCTGAAAAAAAACATAGATTTCCCCTCCCCTCAAATAAATCAGGACAAAAGTGGTTGAAAGTGGACAAAAGAGACAGATTAAAACACCAGGTGTAAACAGGAATGTGTGTCTGCCTTGTCTACTTGTGATCCTATCGACCAAAACGCATCTTAATACCAGGTGTAAACAGGGGCTAAGCTAATTTTCCATGTGCATCTTGAAAAGCTGAGGCAAGTTTTTGTGACATCTAGTGGTTCAGAGGAAAATAAAATCAAAGGAGCCTTTAGTCCCCCTTGTACCTTACCATTTATTCTATCTGACTTATTTCTAAGTGTGAACTCTTAGAAGTGTGAAATTTTGCTTTGTAATATTATTGTAAAGAGAGGTTGTGTTTTTAAATAGGCAATGCAATGCTACATAATGCTACGGTATATAATGCTATAATCAACGGACGACCCGGAAATGGAACAGGAATCCTCTGGGCTCTTTCCCGGAGGAGGGCCAGGTGGAGAATATTTTGCTGTTTTCTCAAAAAGAGTTCAACTCGGTACCAAAACTCTCAGTAAAAAAGAACAGCTTTGTGCAGGTTGACAGTCAGTCTTCTTTCTCCAGCAGGCAGGAGTCTACGTTTCAAGGAGGCAATGCCTCCTCACGCGTCTCTAGGCACTCCCTCGCAGAAACCATGGAGCCTGGTAAGTTTTACATCACACTCACAGCCGGGACGCTATGCCTTGCGGGTTGGGTCCCTGTGCTCCACAGGTACGTCTGTAGTTCCATTGGTGCCGCTTACAAATGTAGTTACAAATTGCACCGTCAAAATCGCCTACAATGGGCTCCAAGTGTTGGAACTGGACCTTGGAGCAGTGGAAGAACTTTGCCTGGCCCGTTGAGTCCCACTGTCTTTTACATCACGTGGACAACGTACGGTGTACATGTGTGCCATTTACCTGGAAAAGTGATGGCACTAGGATGCACTGTGAGATGACGACAAGCCGGCAGAGGCAGTGTGATGCTCTGGGAAAAGTCCTGCTGGTAAACACTGGGTCCGGCCATCCATGTGGATATAAATTTGACATGTGCCACCTACCTAAACATTGATGCAGACCCAGTACTAGAGATCTTCACAGACCCACTTGGATCTGAAAACCTGATCTGAAACCCGAGCTGGTTCAGGTCGAAAACTTTGACAAGTACCTCTGACACGGGTCAGGTTCAGTATTAATGGCCTCGAGTCTAAGACCCAAATTCTTTTAAACTATGTCAGGCATTTAACAATAGTTCTCTCTGAATCTGTGTTTCTACGTGCAAGGACTCTACACACAGTTGCTTTCGCATTTAGACTCCGTTGCTCCATGTTTTGGACTACTGTTCCAACAAACACAATCAGCATGGATTTTAAACTCACTGCTTGCAAGATCTTCCATGGATTGAGTGTCATCTCTCACACCTGTTTCAAGTTATGACGACAACTTTGAGGGCAAGTATTCTCAAGTTATCATGTTCATTTTTCCAATCCACTGGTCACAATTTAAAGCCGAACTCAGAAATAGCTCTTATCCATCGGGCAGGCAATAATATAAAGTAATAATAAATAAGTAAATAAATAAATTAAAGTAATGGAGCAGCGGTCAAATCATTCAGCAGGACATCTGTTTTGGCAGCATGCGGAGGACCAGCACTCACTCATATCCCTCTCTGACTCACAAAAATTACGAAGAAGATACTTAGTTGCTGTTTTTGTGTAAATATGCATCAGACATTTCATTGCTGTGCTGTAAGGTTGAAGCTGTCATGAAATCAGCCCTTCTAGCGTTTAAACCCAGGGCCTTTGGGTTATTAGCCTAGATCTTTAACCGCTAAGCTCCTGCTAACATTATGCAGTCTGAAGTGCTGAAGTGTAAACAGCAGCAATCCTCAGCAAAACACACACTACAATGACCTTCCAGCCATATCCGCTGTGTGTGGTAAAGCCTGCACTGTAAGATCTGCATTCAAAAGCCCTTTCCTGGAGAGATCACAGGGAAAAAAAAAGAGCTCGCCATGAAACGTGCCAGGATCCTTAAAAGCAAACTCAAATCCAAGTACTCCCTATACGCACTGGAGGGATGTCAGACATCTTGGAAGATCTCTATTATTTTAAAGGGAACAGCAGAGGGAATCCGCTGAGATGTTCAGAGCGTTTGTCTCTGTGGATCATCCAGGTGCTCACCACCATCTGCTCTCAAGATGAGTTTGTTTGAGGATTGTCTTCCCTTCTAAGTGAATATGTGAAGAAGAAGCTAATGTATGAATGATTGTTTAAAAAAAAACTGTCATTAAGAAGTTATCAACACGTAATATTTAACAAATCAATTGCTTCTGCATTCAAATAAAAAACAGTATATTTGGTATATTTCTTAACAACCTTTTGTGCAATTGAAAGGAATCTATCTATGTTAAAGGTTCTTCATTGAACCATCGTTGGCTATAAAAATGATTTATTTTCAAGAGTGTGGGGATTGCCTTTTTTGGTCTATACTGTATGTCTTCTTGCTGTATTAGCAAATATGCACATTTCAGTTAAAGCACAATTGATTTTAGTTGACATTCATATTTTAGTTTACTCAAGATTTATGACGCAAAAAAACAAAACAAAACAAAAACTCGTCATAGCTGATTCAGCTCTAATTTGATCTAATATTTTATTTTTTATTTTTTTATTTTTAAATGTTGTACATTTAAGTAGCAAATCGCTAAAATTATTTAATATAGTTTAGGATATTCTTAATGATTTTCAGTTTTGTTCAAGGTAATTAAAGCAACAGTTATAACAAAATATGTAGAAGTATATGGTATTTGGGGTAAAAGGTGCACTTGGTGTTGGGGCAAAAGGCACCACATTTAACATAATAATAAATAGTTAGCTGACTTTTCCATTTTTTGACATGACATGGTTAGATTCACATGGTAAATATCATATATTAAATTGGGTGTCCACTAGGGTTGGGTACCAAAACCCGGTTCCAATATGGCACCGGTACCTATATAACCAGTATCGGACCGAATCAGAACGCAGATTTCGGTGCCTCATTTTGGTGCCACTTAAATTCAAACATGCTTTTGCACTTTGGCTGGTGCCGAGCCAGAGAAAGACGTGCTCAGCGCTCGTCACATAACACAACTATTCAGTGTTTTCAACCACATAATGTTTATTTTAGTTTTCAGACATTTAAATGCACATAAGTACTAGCAAAAACACACACTGATTCAAAATTCAAGATTCAAGAGTTTTATTTGTCACATGCACAGTTATATACAGAATATACAACCGGCAGTGAAATGTAAACAGGTCCGCTCCATGGACAGTGCAAATTCACAGTTAAAAACACAAGGAGGAAATTATAATAGAAATAGGATAAAAAGTACTATATATATAGTACAGTTCAGTTCAGAAGCCTGCATCTCTGATGGGATGGGGTTGCATGAGTGCGTGTGGCATGGGCAGCTTACACATCTGGAAAGGCACCATCAATGCTGAAAGGAATATCCAAGTTCTAGAACAACATATGCTCCCATCCAGACGTCGTCTCTTTCAGGGAAGACCTTGCATTTTCCAACATGACAATGCCAGACCACACACTGCATCAATTACAACATCATGGCTGCGTAGAAGAAGGATCCGGGGACTGAAATGGCCAGCCTGCAGTCCAGATCTTTCACCCATAGAAAACATTTGGCGCATCATAAAGAGGAAGATGCCACAAAGAAGACCTAAGACAGTTGAGCAACTAGAAGCCTGTATTAGACAAGAATGGGACAACATTCCTATTCCTAAACTTGAGCAACTTGTCTCCTCAGTCCCCAGACGTTTGCAGACTGTTAGAAAAAGAAGAGGATGCCACACAGTGGGAAACATGGCCTTGTCCCAACTTTTTTGAGATGTGTTGATGCCATGAAATTTAAAATCAACTTGTTTTTCCCTTAAAATGAAACATTTTCTCAGTTGAAACATTTGATGTCATCTATGTTGTATTCTGAATAAAATATTGAAATTTGAAACTTCCACATCATTGCATTCTGTTTTTATTCACAATTTGTACAGTGTCCCAACTTTTTGGGAATCGGGTTTGTATATTAATCATATCATATAATAAAATATAATGTATTGTTAATACTTTAAATCTGTATTAAATTATTATGGGATCTCCTTCAATGCTTTCAGAATCTTTACTTTTAAAATTATTTTGTTTCTATATTTTTTTATATATATTTCTATATTAACATTTTAATGACAGCATATTTATTGAACAAAAATATAGTTCAAACCTTGCTAAAGTGGTTGTTTTGAACAAGTTAGACATTATTAAAAACATTATTTTAGCAAAAGTATTTTTTCAATACTGTGTGCCTTTTGTCCCATGCTAAATTTCCCCCTTGTGTGAGGTATAAAAGGCCCCACTCACCACCCCATACATTTATAAGATTTTTAAACCACAATAAACCACTTTTATTATTTATTTTCACACAAAATCTGTTGCTCCATAAATGTTCAATACAAACATATATACTTTTTTCTGCAATCATACGCTATAGGAGTAATGAAAAGCAAATTTTTCTTAAGGTGTGTGTTTAGCCCTGTTGTACCCTATGCATATTTGGTGTGCTGTCTGAGGAGATGGCTCTGAGCTCAGTATTTGGCCTGAAGCCGGAGTACTCCCCCTGTATTCTGTAAGGAGCGGTTTTACTGCTAAGACAAAAGCTGAGATCCAGCACCCTGCAATAAAACAATAAAACTCAATCTGAAGAGAAGATCTCACAGAGAAACTGTAGGACACCACCCTGACCAAAACCCTCTCCCCCTCTTTACCTCATCCCCTCCCTTTCCCCCCTTCTCACTGATTCAAGTCACAAAATGCAGATATACTACATATGATTTATTTTGTGAATCTATTGCTTTATCCCTTTCATGTCTGGTGTCTTTTTAAAGGTCATAGTGCGATCGGTAAAATGGTCTCAACTTCACTGAAGTCACTGGTAGGGTTAGAAAGATTGAAACATATGAGACTTGTGTTCTCCTTTTTTGAGTGGTCTCTCCAAAGATATCTGATCTTCTCCCCCAAACTAGGTGTTTGTGTTGCAAATATTTACAACCCTTTGTTCTGGTCTGGGTATTTAAGGAAGGGTAGCAGGGCTGCCATTTGGGAACATGTCATAAGAGACACGCACACACACTGTATGTATTGTGCCAGATATGACTCTTTGAATTATGAATTATTTTCATATTACTTTGTAATGGTATTTTATATTCTTATGCTGAAAGTTGTGTACCATGGATTCATGTTTAATTATGATGTTTAAGTTCTGTCTGGCCAAAATAAACCATTGTCTTGATTTACCTTGTATTATTCTGAAACCATTTCTTCCAGTATTGATCAAACCGGAGTCCTTTATTTCCGCAATTCTTTTGCCAGAATAGATCAAACCAAGGACCCCTGACTGAAACATGGAGCGCAGCATGCGGGATAATCTGATTTCTGACTATTACTGTATTAGCAAGTTGCAGCTTTTCGTGACTATTACTAAAATTACACTTTTTGTTGAGTAAGCAGGTGCGACCACTTAAAGGTAAAATATTCACTCTGTAATCCTCTGACTAATATCAGAACTGGCTAGGTTGTGATCGTGGGCGGGACGCTTCGTTCCTGTGCGATATCGGGTCCCTTGATGAACGAATATTTGAAATTAAGAGATACTAAGAAAAATCAACGATCTAAATTAAATCACAACTAAACTTATGATCAGCTGTTAAATTACAAACGTCACGAATTTAACAAAGTCATAAAATTGGAGTCAGATCAAAATTAAAAATGGAGTCAGATTTTAAATTCGATGGTCATAAATTAAGTGAATCCAACAGAAGTGCTGAAAAGGCTTACACGCAGAAGTCCTTCAACCAGGCCGCTAGATTCCGTCCTTGGGCTAACGGATAGACCTTACAATTCCTGTGGTAGGAACAAGCCAAGAGTAAGGAGTGGTGGAGGGATGCTGAAAACTGTTGAGGAATGTAGGTGAGTCGACTGTGTAAATATATATATATATATATAATATATATATATATATATATATATATATATATATATATATATATATATATATATATATATACAGCCTTCCTCTCATGCTGATAGGATAGACGCAGTAATTGCTGATGATGAGTTGATTGGATAGATCATTTGAACATGTTGCTTCAAAGCACAGAAAATAATATCCAAGTAAATTAAATATAATGACAAATAAACTTGAAACTTAACAGCAGTATTTTCGGCTCATATAATGATGTGTTAAACACTACTAATGCCTCCAGTTCTCTTTGAACTGTTTACTTTCCCTATAAAATAAAAAAATATCATTGCAGGCACATGTGTGCTCATTTGTTACTTAATTGTTCTAACTATGTGGTTAAATCTGGACCTAATTGCAATCCATAATTTGACATTGTTAGTTGCTTTAGAAATACAATGCAGCTGCAGAAGTGTTTTATTATACAGTATATACACTGCTGTGTCAAGAATGTGGAACAAGCAATAAATCACAAAGGGAAGAAAATGTTTTAATAGGTAATGGCCAAAGGCACTACAGCTCTCTATTTAAAAAGTACTGGTATGTTAGATGACTTTTAAAATCGTAATGATAGGATCGGATCCCTAGCTGACCTCTTGCGTTTAACATTTGCATTTATGCATTTGGCAGATGCTTTTATCCAAAGTGACTTACATTGCATTGCAAGGTACACATTTTTATCAGTTCTTGCTTTCCCTTGGGATTGAACCCTTGACCTTGGCATGGCGTTGTTAGTACATTGCTCTACTATTTGAGCTTCAGGAAGGCCAAATATTAAATATTCCAATCGTTTTCTTTAAGTAACTTCTTTTCTTTAGGAAATATCTTTAAACGAGACATTAAAAGTGCTTGGCTGTGCTCAGAAACATGTAGTTTGATAAAAGGCTTTTATATACTTTGAATATGATGAAAATATCTGCATTGGACATTGACTTGTTGTGTGTCTGTGTATATATATATATATATATATATATATATATAGGGGAGACCGGGGCTAGTTGTCACACGTAGAAGTTGTGTCTTTTCTTTTTTTTATTTAACTTATTTATTGTCTACAGTTGTGGTCAGAATTATTGCCAGCCATGGTAAATATGATCAAAGATAGCTGTAAAAATAAATCTGCATTGTTTATCCTTTTAATCTTTCATTGAAAGTGGGGGATAAATCACATCATGGAATAAATGCTGTTCTCCAAAACACGTTGGCCATAATTATTGGCACCATTTTATTACATACTTTTTGCAACATCCTTTTCTAAAGATAACAGCTCTGGGTTGTCTCCTATAATGCATGATGAGTTTGGAGAACACCTGACAAGAGATCAGAGACCATTCCTCCATACAGAATCTCTCCAGATCATTCAGATTCCCAGCCCTTCTCTTCGGTTCATCACTCATTTTCTAGGGTTCAGGTCAGGGGACTGGGATGGTCATGGCAGAAGCTTCATTTTGTGCTCAGTGACACTTGTGTTGATTTTGATGTTTGCTTTGGATCGTTGTTCTGATGGAAGATCCAACCACAGCCCATTATAAGATTTCTAGCAGAGGCCGTCAGGTTTTGATTTTTTTATCTGTCGGTATTTACTAGAATCCATGATGCCATTTATCTGAACAAGATTTCCAGGACCTCCAGCAAAAAAATCGGCCCACAACATTAAAGATCCAGCGGTATATTTAATTCATAGGGATGGGGTACTTTTTATTCCTGTTTGCACCAAACACATCTGGCAGGTTTGCTGCCAAAAAGCTCTTTTTATAGCTTATAGTTTTGTTTAAGGATTTCTAACCTCAAGACTCTACTAATCTCAGCAATTCTCCATCTGTGATCCTTGGAGAATATTTGGGCACTCAATCTGTCATCCTTGTCATGCATTAGGATGATATAGACACACGTCCTCTTCCAGGCAGATTCCTAACATCTTTAGTTGATTGGAACTTCTTAATTATTGCCCTGATGGTATAATTATTTTTTAAGGTGTGCTAAAAAAACATGTAAATATTATACTTCAGAGATAGTTTACTCATATAAATTCTAGGGGTGCCAATAACTGTGGCCAACGTGTTTTCATAATGTAATTTCCCACCCCACTTTCAATTATTTTTCTTCAATGAAATGTTAGATTTTTGCGAATATTTTGTATGAAAGATCAAAAGGATAAACAGTGCAGATTTATTTTTACAGCTATCTTTGATCATATTTACTAGGGGTGCCAATAATTCTGACCACAACTATATATTATGCAGAAAGACCTACAATAGCCTGCATAATGCCAGGTTTCCATCGTGACAATTTACTCCATATAGTGTGACACTGTACCCTATAAAAACAGCTCAATTTTAATTTTTTTATTCACTGATGGTTCTATTGAGCCATGCTGTTGTATGACAACCAGCCTTTAACTGGTTAACATGTACCATTCAAATGTTAGTAAAGAGACTTCTTTCAAAAACATTACAAAATCGTACAGGCCTCAGACTTTAGAGTGATAGTGTATATGTATAAATATGAATATAAATGTAATTCTGAACACATTCAAATAGTTATAATATGAAAAATAAATAAATAAATAAAGAATCAGTAGGCATCCAAACATTTTGACAGGTATACTGTACATTATCTCATTACTGTATTGTAAACTCATCTCCACAGCACTCAATTTCGTACTCAACAACATGATTTTTTCCTAATGAATGCTTTTCTTTCATATTTCCCCTGCAATGCTGGTTTCAGTGTGACGTGAGCAAGAATACGCTCTATGGATTTTTCCATAAACACATGAAATAGAGAAGAGCTTACCAGTTAATCACTTACACGCTCTACAAAAACGTGTTTAATTGGAAAGTTATCAAATAACTCATGACACAGTGTGCCTCCTGAAAGCAGATATTGATTTCAGGTTCCCAGAGCTATTGCACAAATGCCATCTCCAAGAGAGTTTCCCATCAGCGGCCGTCAACAAGCGCTCGGACAATGATTGATCTTTTACAAAGTGGATGACCATTGATCATTACTCAATCATGGAGATGATTCCAGCCTGTAAAACGTCCCTGTCTAAACAGGTCATTCATCTTTAGATGTCTCCACTGTCACAACGGCTTCATAACAACAACTTCCACCAAATGGACAAATGTGTTGCGATTGCTCTGCCCACTCTGCCAGCATGCTGCTGGTTAGGAAAACCCACAAACGTCAGATTTAATTTGCCCAGCTTCTGTCTAAAGTTGATATCTTATGCGAGAAAATGCTCCACTGGATTGCTACATTTTCCAGTTCTTTAAAATCATGAATGCAAAATGAATGCTCAGCGAAGTATGAACCGAGCAATTGCAAACAAAGTTAAGGCATGCTACAATTCAAAAAACACATTTCATGCTGCAGACTTTAAGGGCTGGATTTGGATAACGGTTCTATTGTGCCATGCCGTATATCTGTCTGCACTCAATCAGATATGCCAGTTTGCACCTGCTGGGCCAATAATTTGGTCCTGCCAGAACTGGCACTGCTGCAGGTGTAAATTAGAGAGATGATTTTGGACTCAGGGCCTGAAATGTCAGACATCTTGGCGTTTATTCCCTGCTGATCATCAGTAAACTGCTGACAGCTGATCCAGATCTTCCCTTTAGAAATAATGGCAATAAATTAGCTTAAAGGGACCATGTTCTATCGTTCTCTAGGACTTTAGTCTTATAGAACAGTAATTGAGTATTTTGTAAATCTATTAATTTAGTTCCTGTTCAACAGTTTTACAAAGAAATAGTTTGTTCAAATGAAAATATGACTCTTAAAAATAACAGTTATTTATTGAACGGCATCCTTTATATGGTTTTATGAACACACTGGCGTACTGTGGACGCCGTAGCAAAGGTTATGTGTTTTAAAATGAAAACGCACAATTGTAAACAGGGACTTAGTGTGAAGAATAATCTGAAGAACCTTTTTGGAATGGAAAGGTTCCATGAATGTTAAAGGTTCTTCAGATTATTCTTCACACTAAGTCCCTGTTTACAATTGTGCGTTTTCATTTTAAAACACATAACCTTTGCTACGGCGTCCACAGTACGCCAGTGTTCTTGACCCTCTCAAACAGAGATTTTTGGAAATGCTGCAGACTCCACTTTAGTTTGAAAACTCTGGAGTTGTGTTACATTGCAGACCAAAATGGAGACTTTTGAAAACGAAGGTGTGGCTGCCCACATTTGCTCCTTGATTGGGCCTTCCCTGATTCATCAAGCCCCTATCATATGACCATATAACATATCAGCCTCGATAACCATGCAAACAATAACATGGAGACGGAACTGCAAGTTTTACTGATTTTTTTCCCCTGTCATTTTTAACAGCCATTGTGCAGTTAAACGGCATTTTATAATACTGCAGCTGCCTACATGCACAAAAGGCAGGCTATTATTAGAGCAATCAGCAACTCTTTACACTTGTATGCCCAATGTGCATGAATGGTCATGTGACATGCATTTTCGGTCATGTAGTGTGGACGGAAATCTTTTCTGAAACGCAGTGGAAACTCCAGTATGGACAAGGTTAATTTTCTTTTTAAAGTGAAAACACACTAATGTGGACATAGCCTAAGAACAAATTACTTTTCACTGAAAGGTCCTTTGTGAAACTAAATATGTTTTTTTTTCTATGCCATCACTGCGAAAACCCTTTTGGATACGTTATTTCTTAAAGCGGTCATGAACTGCATTGTTTTATTGATTTATAATGTTTCCTGTGGTGCATTTATAATGTTAGTATGATTTTTACATTTTAAAAAAATCTTAATTTAGAAATAGAAGGCATTTTTCCTACCCTGATTTTAGCCCTCTGATTTGAACGTTCTTTTTTTAGGCGCGTGTCTGCTGTGAGACTTCAGTGTGAACGCCCACTGCTGTGATTGGCTGCTGAGGCTTCAGTGTAAATGCCCACTTCTGTGATTGTTGCAGTGATGAGCATTGTAGTCGATCGATCACAGACATGTGGAGTGCATGAATGCAGTGATCTCAACATTGCAACTCGATTTCTGCACACTAATGAATGCTTTCATCATAACTATCAGTGCAAACACAATGTACATAAGAGATTTGTTGATTATTATGGGAGTTTTGTTGAGAGTCCAGAACTCAGTCACTGATAAACTCGTGCTGTTTGATTGACAGCTCAAGCAATTGCAAAGGGAGTGTTTTTTGATTGTTTTCTATATATAATTTAATTACAATTTAAATAACAGATTATTTTCATCCTACTAAGAGAAACGATGTGAAGTTGAGCGTTTAGTCACTGGTTTGATTTACTGACACAAAGACAAAGAACATCTGACTGTACATGAATCATTACATATCAGAAATCACTGATCACAGATCAGGCACTAGAATTAACTTGCTGTGGCATTACTGTTGAGTCCATATCGTAAAAGTCTGTTTGCAAAGCCTGCGCCGAAATTGCGATTTTGAGAATCCACAGTGAAATGTACTGAATACAAATAAATAATGCTCAACAGAGACATTCACATTGTTGAAAATAAATAAGCACATTCCTAGCATTAGGATCCTTTGGAAGGTAATGTTATTTGTAGTTCATCCTTTATCGTTCTCCTCTCCTAGTCATCTCACTAACACGCCAGTGGGCGGGGTCAAAGTTGCAATCATGAAGTAGGCATTGATGTTCTATTATAGGCACATTCCACATATTATGGGTCGTTATCTGGGCTTGGTTACAATAAAAGCTGTTTTTGGGCTAACAAGGAAGTTTTCAGTTCTGAAACTTGCAGGATATTCTTATAGTTTGATGACCTCTTATATGTCAAAACTCAAGGATTTATTAGTTCAAAATTAGTTTGGAAAAAAGTAGCCCTTATGTTGTTCCAAACCCTTTGACTTTCTTTTCTTCTGTAGAAAACGATGAAATCCTACATAATGTCATCTTTTCATAACAGGAATATACATAGCCAAGCTCCACAAATGACAAAAAAGCACCATAAGGTGCCATAAAACTACAAATATTCTCAACAACAAAAATAAAAATGGGTGGAATATGTACAAAAATACTTAAATTGCACAAACAAATAAAATAAAATAATAATAATAATAATAATAATAATAATAATAATAATAAAAAAAAAAAAAAAAAAAACATTTCAACCATTGTTGGTCTAATATTGATAAACTCAACTATTTGGTTTTAAAAATAATGCAAAAATGTAAACCAATGTTTGGGTTTGTCCATATTTGACCCAAACATGGATTAAAACAACCCAGAATTGCATTGTCGCTGTTGCATATAGAATTGTGTGGTTTGAAAAACATACGCTCACCCCTGTAAACAGTTCAAAACATATATATCTACACTAACCAAAGAAAAGGGGGCGGGAACATGTGAACAATTAAATTATTAGTGGTGTCAAACATTCCTTGTATGGTGGTGTGTTTTGTGTTCTGGAAGAGAGAAATTCAAACAGGTTTAGAACAACTAAATAATGGGTGAACTGTTCTCTTAAAATATCACGGGGAAAGCTCAGTTACTTCACAGGATCAATCAGGAACTAATTGTGATTTAAACAATCCCGTTTGTAGCTGATTTATGATCCCAGTGGGCTGGAAGGTTATCAGACCTGTGAAAACACACTTATCGCTCCCGGACATCCATGGCTCCTGTTCAAAGACAGAGTTCAAGGTGTGTTATCAGAGGATGTGCCTGATAATGTCCTAAAGCTGTTGTTTGATGTTTTGCTAGTATTAATATTAAGCTTGTGTGATTAAACTATATCTGTTGCAGTTGCCAGTTTTTTATGGCATCATTGTGCTCCTGACACAAAAAGTTGCTGTAAACAGTAAGCATCAATCAGCATAAAAAAAAACAAAAAAAAACTGTGTATCCTTTAACTATTGAAATGTATGTTGATTCTCCTGTGTGCTTCACATGAGGACTACTATAAACACAGTGTATAGTTGCTGCCTATGTAGGGCGTTCCACTTCTGAATTGAATAATTTCCATTTCGGTTGGGATGCTCCCTTAAGAGGTATAGCTGCTTGTTTAGACAATGGACAGCAAGGTAGCTCACTAGGTTTGGTAATAGAGCTTATGGCAGCGCTACAAAATGACACTTGTATGGTGTAGATCGTAAGAGTGTATGTTAGGGTTGAAATATGACAGTGGTCAGCAGTTTCCGTTGACAAGCATGACAGGCATTTTCAACTAACTCGTCTCTCAGGGCTATTTGAGAACACATTTGTGCATTAGAGCCACTTAAGAGTAACATGCCTCCTTCTCCCTCAAGATCAATACTGTTGAAGTAGACATCACCTGCTCCCTTTATCATGTGATAATTGCTGATGCTTCCTACCCTTCTCCTTTCCCTTCCAGGACAGGCAGCCTTTAAAGCCAGACATTTTTTTTCTATTGGCAAATTCTTTCTCTTGTCCATTTTGCAGCATGACCAGAACTGCCCACTAATACAGGAATGAACCATCAGACTAAGGGGGCATTTACATGACAGTTTTCAACTAAAAATGGAAATGATACCATTACCATTGCTGTGTAAACTACAAAAACATGAATTTGTGAAAATGGTGACATCATGCACATGTGTATTACATGTGTGTTCAGATGACAGTCATGGTCAAGGCGAATACAAGGTGATGTCACTATATGGCTATAGACTGAACACGCAATACTGCGTTGCCTGACTGTATTGTGCCAAGTGTAAAGTTTGGTGGAAGGGGGATTATGGTCTGGTATGGTCTGGCCCAAAGGGTGGGCCAATTCCATTTTAAACCCTATGGATTAAGAATGGTATGTCATTAAAGTTCATGTGCATGTAAAGGCAGGCATCCCAAAACTTTTGGCAATATTTTGGATAGTTCCCTTATACATTCATATAATGTACAGCTAACAAATCTGAATTTGAACATTTAATTTCTTGTTATTTCTGCATGATGTCTACATCAGACGGTCAGTGAACAGACGGTGGTCGTGCCATCTGAGGGTGTTACTGCCCAGTGCATGAGGGTTTATGCCGCAGTTTACAGGTGCTGTTGTTCACAGAGCCAAACCATCAGCAAGACTTTTTTTTTCCCAATTTGGCCGCTTTATTTTTGATATTCTAGTGGGCATTTGGCTTGTAAAACTGGCTGCCACTGAACTCAGCGTGCATTTGAGATCCATGAATACAATGCCTGAAGGCAAAACAGGCAACACAGACTCACAAACACACAGACATAACACACTCACTACCTTTCAAAGAATGTCAAATGACTTTAAACATTAATTTCCTGAAATCTGCTTTATCATTAGTTTGCTAACTTCTGCATGCAAACCACAGTATTTTTTTTTTTTTTTTTTTTTTTTTTTGTGTGTGTACTGACTTGCAAACGTCTCCAAACAACACATCCTGGTCCATGCAAGTTGCTGATAAGTATAGCCGTGCTGTATCTGCTGTAGCAGAAGCGTATCTTCAAATATTCAGACACCGAAATCCTGCTCGTCTTATTTCCTTTAGTGGTGGTAGACTCATTTTCCTCCGCACTGCAGGTGTCTGGCCATGATACAGGCGTGGGATACAGTAAGAGATAATGCTTATTCTCATGAACTATTGCTGAGCATTTTGATTGAACTGTCAGATCAAGTCGCTATTCCAACAAGAAATCTGTCAAGCACGCTTTTTCACCTCATGTTTATTTTCTGGCAAAAGCTCAGGCCATTTCCTTCAAATGTCATTGTGCTCGAGTACACATATCAGCCATCCTACCATTACTGTGTCCGTTCAGCTTTTCTCACAAAAACTGTTTGCAGAGATGTAATTCATTGCACGACATGTCAAATGTGAAATTTGGTTTGGGTTCCCAGGAGGGAAAAAAAAGTGTTAATCAGAGGTTGCTCTTTCTCAGCTCAGAAGACTTTATGGAGCTCTCAGTTGTTTCATTGAATTGTCTCATTCATCAACAATCTCAGATGTTTCCCCTAAAATTCCCTAGAAAAAGAATTTATGGAAAAAAAAAAAAAAATGGACCTGTTACCAAAACTTAAATAAATGATGGTTGCAAGTTATAAATTCTCAATTAAACCTTTTAAGTTGCAAACATTATTTTGTAGATTTCTGTCGACATAACAATGCTGATCATTACATCAACCTAATATAGTCTGTCATTTATTTATTTATTTATTTTAAATAGGTTGTAGTAACTTAATGAAATTGTCTTGATAACTTCGGAAAATTAGGCAGTGGATTCCTAGTTCCTAGTTCTTTGCATAGGACTGGATAAGGAGAAAAAAAGTGTTTATTTATTTGTTTTTAGTGAAGGGAAAGATTGATGTTACGTTTGACATTTTAAAAGAGTTTCTGTAATGTTGAAGTTTTTGTGGTTACCATTGTGCTAAAGATACAGAGTAGATACATGAAGGTAAACACTACATTGACTCTATAAGCAATGACTGCGCTAATGCCAGTGACAAGTAATATCTTATATATCATTACCTGTTAAATAAATTATGTTAGAATGTGCAACGAAAGCTGTTGATTTAAACTGAAATAGATAAATGGCCCTATCATACACCTGGTGCAATGCGACACAAGTGTTATTTTCACGTCCAGCTCCACGTTGTTTAAATAGCAAATGCACTTGCGACCATCTGTTCACCCATGGGCGTCTGGTCTGAAAACCAGGTGTGTTCAGGTGCATTGTTGGCGCGTTGCTATTTTGAAGAACTGAAAACGACTGCGCCATTGACCAACAAAAACCTGGTCTAAAGTCAATAGAGCAGTATTTTTTGTGTTATTTAAAGGGCGTGTTAGAAAAATATGCCTATAGGCGGGTACACAGCACATGTACACTCTGCTAATTACACACACACAGGAACGTGCAGCAGCTCACAAACATTTAATATTAAAAATAAAAGGATTCTTCTCTGGAGAAGCAATCAGTCTTTCTGCTTGCAAATTCGGCCATGTAAATAGTGAATCTGCCATGGTGCAAGCGCAACTGGCTTTTAAAGGGAATGGGAGATGAGTCTCTGATTGCAATAAACCATGTTACGCCCAAAACACACCCATGACTCTTTAAGAGAATAGGTACAACCCTTTTGGACCATGTGCCTGTCACACGGATCGATTTTTCTGTCGTTAAACTAGCAAAAGTGGATTCAGACACGCCCTAAGTGCACCTGTGCCATACGCTTCGCACCATGCACTTCAGACCATGCGCTCAGATCATTCAGCAGCCATATCACCCTGTAGCCCAAGACTGGTTTCCCCATGGTAGCCTGGTCAGTCCATGGATGGGAGACCTCCTGGGAAAACCAGGTGGCTGCTGGAAGAGGTGTTAGTGAGGCCAGCAGGGGGTGCTCACCCTTTGGTCTGTGTGGGTCCTAACACCCCAGTATAGTGATGGGGACACTATACTGTCAAAGAGCACCATCCTTCGGATGAGACGTCAAACCGAGGTCCTGACTCTCTGGGGTCATAAAAAAATAGTAGGGGTGTAACACCGGCATCCTGACCAAATTTGCCCACTGACCTCTGTCCATCATGGCCTCCTAATCACCCCTATCCTGATTGGCTTCATCACTCTGTCTCCTCTTCACCATTCAGCTGGTGTGTGGTGGGCATTCTGGCACAATATGGCTGCCGTCGCATCATCCAGGTGGATGCTGCACATTGGTGGCAGTTGAGGAGATTCCCCCTTCTATATGTAAAGCGCTTTCAGTACCTAGAAAAGCGCTATATAAAATTATTATTATTATTATTATTATTATTATTATTATTATTATTATCATTATTAAATAGGGCCCAAAATTAATTGGTTCCAAAGCTACAACTCTGGTAGATGAAGCGACATAATTTTTTTGAGTAATCAACTTAAAATGTGTGTTTATGCTACAAATTATTAAGTTCCGCTAACTCAGTGTAGCTTGTTTGTTGATTGTAAATTCACTCAAAGTTGTCATAATCTCAAAAAAAAAAAAAAATGCAAACTGTTGCTGTTTTTTTTTGTTGTTGTTGAGCCAAAATTTTTTTAGAGTGCATGTTACATGTAGTTACTATAGTAATTACTAAAATTGTACAAAATTACATGCAACTAACCCTAAACCACACCTAACCCTATAGTAAGGACATATAGTTTATTATTACTCAGTACTTAAATATATTACATTGTAACAGACACCTTTAATAAAATGTAACACTTTATTTTGAGGTGCTGTTGTTACACTGTAATTTTACAGATAAGTACTGAGTAATATTAATTAACATGTACTCACTATATAAATATGGTTAATGTTTGGCTTAGGGTTAGTTGCTTGCAATTATGCATAATTTACTGGTATCCCTATAGTAAGTAGATACAGGGATGCTGTAAAATGAACTGTTACCGAATATAAAGTAATAAAATCAATATGTAAAGGATGACTCATAATGAGATTTCTTTTGATAGCAAACTTTGGTATCTTGGCACATTTGAGCACAGTTGGATGCATTGTTCAGACTGCTTATGAAACTCTAGGAGACTTTCCAATAATCCCATTTGTTTGAGAAAGAAATAATTGAAATCCCATTTGTTTAGTTTTTTTCTTTTCTTTGGGTTATAAATGGTGCATAGTTTAACATTAATCACGATAAATGACATTATAGTAAATCAGACAAATTAGGAGTTAAACAATTGTGCATTTAGCCTTTTCAAATATATGTCAAATGATTTTGATAGCCCTATTACTAGGTTTACAATAACATCAATTAACCTATATAATTGTTGGCATACGCTCATAACCTGCTCTTTAACCTCTTGTAATGGAGTTTGACATGCTGCAAGCCTTTTTCCCTATCAGTAATTAACTCAATCAGCACATTCCCCTCCATTCATCTGGGTAGAGATTTAAACAGAAGGCCTTTGCATGTTGAGGGAGAATCCTATCACTAATTGGAGTGATGCAAAGGCACTTGATGAGAATGAGGAAACAATATGAAATGGGAAACAGTGCAAATGTCCCTGTGTTTAGAATATACCCTCAGAGGAAACTTGGGCTTTGACATTTAAAGCAAACAAATCCATATGGTAGGTCTGGGCGCCCACACATTAAGCAATGTGTGACAGCAGCTCTGCGATGAAATTGAATTACTGAATGCTTTGAAATCCCAAAGCGACGGAACGAATGTGAGGGCTAGACAAAGAGCGAGATCGGCGCGTTTCTAATGTCTGAACAGTCGGCTGAACAGCAGCCAGAAAGCACACATCACCGATGGTGGTCCCGTCCTCGTGCGGGAGAGCTATCAGCAGAGTCAAAGTGCGACATGCAGGGCATTCTGGGAATTAAACGTGTCTCAAGTCATTAACCCTGAGCTTAGTGTAGGATGTGTGGACGCCCAGAGGCAGGGCATAACGCTATTGATTCACCACATACTGGACCCTGATGCTGGGGGTGAGGTCAAGGCAAAGGGGACGTTACTGTGAAAGCCCTGCATGAAATCCATAGCTGGCCTCCTCCATTCTCACCCTGATGTGGGGTCTATTCCTCTGAGTGACCTCAAAATGAGTCGACCAGGCCGTGAAGAGACTGTAAATGTCTCATTCAGTCAGTAATATTTTTCTGTCTTCTGTTAGCAGTCCTGCTATAGTGTGCATGATGGTCATTTAACTTAAAAAGTGTCTTGAAATTACAGTGGTCTACAGCCAAAATGCCTCTGAAATATATGTAGTCAAAGTTGACCCATTCTGAGTCACTGAGAGTGAGAATTATGCTAAAATTGTTGGTTGGCTTTAGTTTTAAAGATATGCTATTGTCAGTATGACCCTTGACTTGTGAATGGCAGAGGATAAGTGAGTAATAAAGGGAAGCGTTTCTCATCTTAAACCAGAAATGACAAAAATGCATATTTTACTGGATCTATGAATACATCTGTGAATGGGTCTGGACAGTACTTGCTTTTTAATAAGTGTCCTAATATTGTGTTGGTCCCCCTTTTGCTGCTAAAACAGCCCTGACCTGTTGAGGCATGGACTCCACTAGACCCCTGAAGGTGTGCTGTGGTATCTGGCACCAAGATGTTAGCAGCAGATCCTTTAAGTGCTGTAAGTTGTGAGGTGGGGCCTCCGTGGGGCCTCTCTTGTTTGTTCAGCACATCCCACAGATGCTTGACTGGATTGAGATCTGGGGAATTTGGAGTCAACACTTCAAACTCAGCATGCTTCTCAAACTATTCCTGAACCCTTTTTGCTTTGTGATGGCGCATTATCCTGCTGAAAGAGCCACAGCCACCAGGGAATACCGTTTCCATGAAAGGGTGTACATGGTCTGCATCAATGCTTAGGTAGGTGGTACGTGTCAAAGTAACATCCACATGGATGGCAGGACCCAAGGTTTCCCAGCAGAACATTGCCCAAAGCATCACACTGCCTCCACCAGCTTGCCTTCTTCCCATAGTGCATCCTGGTGCCATGTGTTCCCCAGGTAAGCGACGCACATGCACCCGGCCATCCACATGATGTAAAAGAAAACGTGATTCATCAGACCAGGCCACCTTCTTCCATTGCTCTGTGGTAGATTCATCAGGTTGTTCATGACAATTGTCCTTAAAGATGCACTTTATACTAGTAGCATTTTTAAAAATAAATATAAATTAATCAATGGAATGTTGCAGTATTTTAGTTTTGTTTAATGTTAAAGGTATACAAGTGTAGTTAAAGATATAATTTACTCAAACATTATAAGTGTTTGACATTAGAAAGAAAGCCACCCATGTTTGTAATGACATGAATGGTGAGAACGATGGCAGAATTTCCATTTTTGGATGAATTATTCCTTTAAGGTGAATGTTTGGAATGCATTTATGCCAACTTTGAAAGGACTAAAAAATCATTAAAAATTCTATGTAATGGTAACATAACTTTATATATCTCATCAATTGGCAAAGGAATTGCATTTAATTTCTGATTCAAGAGAAATCAGAAGCAGAATTGATCAATTCCTTATGACTCTCATTCACAGCAGAGTGCAATGTGAAACTCTACGGACAAAAGCAACTGCCAAATGCATAAATGTGAATTTTGCCCGGCACCAGGCAACTCCATGTGGACTGTCCCATAATAAGATCATAGTGTTGATCTATGGCGACTTTTCTGAAATAAATTACACATGTTTGTGTGGTAATAAATAAAGATTGTGGATTCTCTTTGCAATGGTTCCATCATTCCCCGCTGACCAGGAAACAGCTGAAGCATCAAAAGCAAAGACTCGAGTCTGAGACCAATCCATCTGAATGGGAGTCTCTCCTGTGTGTGACCACAGTAAGACACGTACAACATCAATCGGGGAAACATTTTCCCGGAGTCTCTGCACTAAGAGCATCGTGTGGATGTCTACAGAGACCCGGCTGACACTCCGGTAAATAACACCGGGAAAGAATGATGTCACATCAAAAGCAATTTGATCACACGGTGCAGAAAATGAAAGGGGAGAGAAGTGTTGTCAGACTAAAAGGAGTGTGAGGAGAGGAGACAGTTCAAACACATCCAGCAATGTAAGATTTAATTTGCTTGCGATAGAATTCCACAGGAGTGTTGTCATAAGACCAGCGGAGCAGCTAGAGATGCCAAAAGTAAAAATAACAGTCCTTTCATGACTGTTACTCCTGTTAAATCAATGATGGCTTTATTATTACTTTCAAAGACAGGAGTGTGATGACATCTCTTCACATGAATCTTTTCAGAGTGAAATGGCTGATAAACTCTTTTTAGTGAAGCGCTGCTGTATTATTGCTCACACAGAGTGTACAAACCCCAAAGCCATTGTACTAGTTCTTGCACTTAACTCATCCTGTTCCTTTCTCGACATGTGTCTTGTTGTCAGTGCTGGGTAGATTACTTACAAATTGTAATCAGTTACTGAGATTTAAGATTCAAGATTCAAGAGTTTTATTTGTCACATACACAGTTATATACAGAATATACAACCGGCAGTGAAATGTAAACAGGTCCACTCCATGGACAGTGCAAATTCACAGTTAAAAACACAAGGAGGAAATTATAATAGAAATAGATAAAAAAATATATATATATATATATATATATATATATATATATATATATATATATATATATATATATATATATATATATATATATATATATATATATATATATATAATCACACACTCACCTAAAGGATTATTAGGAACACCATACTAATACTGTGTTTGACCCCCTTTCGCCTTCAGAACTGCCTTAATTCTACGTGGCATTGATTCATCAAGGTGCTGAAAGCATTCTTTAGAAATGTTGGCCCATATTGATAGGATAGCATCTTGCAGTTGATGGAGATTTGTGGGATGCACATCCAGGGCACGAAGCTCCCGTTCCAGAGATCTGGTGACTGTGGGGGCCATTTTAGTACAGTGAACTCATTGTCATGCTCAAGAAACCAATTTGAAATGATTTGCGCTTTGCAACATGTTGCATTATCCTGCTGGAAGTAGCCATCAGAGAATGGGTACATGGTGGTCATAAAGGGATGGACATGGTCAGATACAATGCTCAGGTAGGCCGTGGCATTTAAACAATGCCCAATTGGCACT
This sequence comes from Paracanthobrama guichenoti, assembly GCA_018749465.1. NCBI lineage: Eukaryota > Metazoa > Chordata > Actinopteri > Cypriniformes > Gobionidae > Paracanthobrama > Paracanthobrama guichenoti. The sequence continues at coordinate 21,724,157 of CM031950.1, forward strand.
AAGGGGCCTAAAGTGTGCCAAGAAAACATCCCCCACACCATTACACCACCACCACCAGCCTGCACAGTGGTAACAAGGCATGATGGATCCATGTTCTCATTCTGTTTACGCCAAATTCTGACTCTACCATCTGAATGTCTCAACAGAAATCGAGACTCATCAGACCAGGCAACATTTTTCCAGTCTTCAACTGTCCAATTTTGGTGACCTTGTGCAAATTGTAGACTCTTTTTCCTATTTGTAGTGGAGATGAGTGGTACCCGGTGGGGTCTTCTGCTGTCGTAGCCCATCCGCCTCAAGGTTGTGCGTGTTGTGGCTTCACAAATGCTTTGCTGCATACCTTGGTTGTAACGAGTGGTTATTTCAGTCAAAGTTGCTCTTCTATCAGCTTGAATCAGTCGGCCCATTCTCCTCTGACCTCTAGCATCAACAAGGCATTTTACCACAGGACTGCCGATACTGGATGTTTTTCCCTTTTCACACCATTCTTTGTAAACCCTAGAAATGGTTGTGTGTGAAAATCCCAGTAACTGAGCAGATTGTGAAATTCTCAGACCAGCCCGTCTGGCACCAACAACCATGCCACGCTCAAAATTGCTTAAATCACCTTTATTTCCCATTCTGACATTCAGTTTGGAGTTCAGGAGATTGTCTTGACCAGGACCACTGCCCTAAATGCATTGAAGCAACTGCCATGTGATTGGTTGATTAGATAATTGCATTAATGAGAAACTGAACAGGTGTTCCTAATAATTATTTAGGTGAGTGATATTATATATATATATATATATATAGAATTATAAATAATCAAGTCAAGTAGAAGAAAAAGTAAAAAAATAAGAATAAAGAAGTGGAATAAAATAAGTGAGGTAAACTGTGCAGTGAGTAAACTGTAGACTTATAAATATGTGGTTAACAAATGTATAAGAGTATAATGTGCAAACAGGTTTATAACAGGTTGTTACACAGTAACAATGAGAACAGAAAGTGCAGTGCAATGTCAGTGTATCGATGTTTATCCTGAAGTGAAGTCACGTGATGCTAATTGACTGAGTTCAGGAGTCTGATGGCCTGGGGGAAGAAGCTCCTCCTGAGTCTCTCAGTTTTGGCCATCAGGCTTTGGAAGCGCTACCAGATGGCAGCAGCGTGAAATGAGGGTTTGCAGGGTGATTAGAGTCCTTGATGATCTTAGTAGCTCTACCTTTGCAGCGTTTGGTGTAGACGTCCTGCAGAGACGGGAGAGCTGACCTGAGATTCGCCGGATAAGCACACGACTCTTTGCAGGGCTTTGCAGTCATGACTGGTGCTGTTCCCATACCACGCTGTGATGCACTGAGTTAATACACTTTCTATCGCCCTAAATAGAAAGTTTTCAGGATAGCTGGTGAAACCCTGAATTTCCTCAGCTGGCGCAGGTGGTACAGTCTTTGCCTGGCTTTTTTCACCTGTGTCTGAATATGAGCAGTCCAGGTCAGGTCCTCGGAGATGTTTACACCCAGGTACTAGAAGCTGCTCACTCTCTCTACTGGTGACCCGCTGATCATGAGGGGGGAGTATGTCCGTTGCTGTCTCTTCCTGAAGTCCACAATCATTTCTTTGGTCTTGCCAACATTCAGAGAGAGACAGTTGTCCTGGCACCATGATGTTAGATGCTCCACCTCGTCCAAGTATGCCGTCTCGTTGTTGGAAATGAGGCCCAGGACAACAGTATCATCAGCAAATTTGATGATAGAGGTGGAGCTGTGTGTGGACAAACAGTCATGCGTGTAGAGAGAGTAGAGCAGGGGACTCAGGACACAGCCCTGTGGAGCTCCCACACTCAGGGTGATGGAGGAGGAGGTGGACTGGCCTACTCTCACCACCTGAGGCCTGCCAGTGAGGAAGTCCTCAATCCAGTGGCAGAGAGAAGGATTCAGGCCGAGATCCAGGAGTTTGGAGGTTAGCTTGATGGGAACTATGGTGTTAAAGGCTGAGCTATAGTCAATAAATAGCAGCCTTACGTAGTTCCCACTTTTGCTGTCGATGTGAGTGAGGGAGGAGTGGAGGACATGAGAGATGGCATCTTCAGTCGATCTATTGGGACAATAGGCAAACTGAAGAGGGTACAAAATGTGTGGAATGTAGGCGCAAATGGTGTTTTTAATGAGTCTCTCAAAGACCTTCATGACTATAGATGTGAGAGCCACTGGGCGATAGTCATTTAGGCAAGAGGGTTTACTGTTCTTAGGGACAGGGATGATGAGGTGGGGACCACAGATGTAGCAAGGGACTCATTGAAGATAGATGTAAACAACCCGGCGAGCTGATCAGCAAAGGACCGCAGAACATGGCCTGAAATACCATCTGGCCCAGCAGCTTTCCTGACGTCCACACGCTTGAGTGCCCTCCGAACTTCATCCTCCGAGACAGAGATCACGTGGTTGTTGCTGCTCTGAGTAATTCCCTCTGATGCGCTACTTGGTGGAGTCGCGTTGCTGCGGTTACAGTCAAAGCGAGCGTAGAAAGAGTTTAACTCATTCACAAGCGACGGATCAGCGCTCACCTCTGCAGAGGATTTAGATCCAAAAGAGCAGATGGACCTCAGACCTTGCCACATGCGCCGGGAGTCGTTGAGTTGGAAATGAGACTCCACTCGGTCTTTATAACGGAGTTTTGTGGCTTTAAATGCGCACCGCAGAGCATAGCAGGATGATCTGTATTCAGTCATATTCCCCGTTAGGAGGCCGGCGTTGTAAGCGGCAGTGCGTGTGTTCACTGCAGCGCGGATTGAATTGTCCACCCATGGTTTCTGATTTGAGAAGGACGTTATTGTTTGCGTGGCTTGCTCTGTAAGCGTGTTGATGAAGCAAAGCGCCACATCTGTGAACTCGCTTACGTCAGCTGAACTCGCCCGGAACATGTCCCAGTCAACATCATCCAGAGCTGCCTGTAGCGCGGTCTCTGAATGGGGCGACCAGCGCTTAACTTCCCGCCTCACCGGGGGTTCCTGAAGGAGCCTTTGTCTGTATTCAGGTGTGAGGAAAATGGCGGCATGATCCGATTTGCCAAAAGCTGGAAGTGACCGCACTTTATAGGCGTTTTTAAACGGAGAGTAGCAATGATCCAGTGTGTTTGCTCCTCGTGTAGGACAGGAGACATGCTGGTGAAAGTTTGGCAAGACTTTCTTTAGGTTTGCTTTGTTAAAATCGCCCGCGACAATGTACGCCGCGTCGGGGTGTTTGTTTATGACGCCGCTGACAACATCATGAAGGCCAGATAAAGCCAACCCTGTGTCCGCCTGTGGTGGAATGTAAACGGCGGTCGCGACGACCGCAGAAAACTCCCTCGGCAGATAGAATGGGCGGCAAATGATTGTTAAATGTTCCAGATGAGGCGAGCAGGATCGCGAGAGAATGGTGATGTTCCTGGGGTTGCACCATTTCTTGTTGACCATGAAGCATACTCCACCGCCTTTGGATTTACCTGGCCTCGGCTGTTCTGTCCATCCGAAAAACAGAGAAGTTCTCCGACGGCGTCACCGTTGTGTCCGGGACCGCCGGCGTGAGCCATGTTTCGGACAAACAAAAGATGTTACAGTCTCTCATGTCCCGTTGAAAACTGATCCTGGCTCTAAGATCGTCCATCTTATTCTCCAAGGATTGAACATTTGCTAGAAGAATGCTCGGGAGAGGAGGGCTGAATGCCCTTTTCCCCAGTCTGTTGCGTATCCCAGCGCGTTTCCCGCAGTGTTTCTTGATTCTTCGCCGTTGACTCGTCTGGCCATTGTTCAACTCTGCGTTCCGAAGAATCTCAGATGGCCACAGAGGATCGGTGAAAGTGTCCTGAAACAGTCCAGTGTAGAGGTAACCAATGTCCAAAAGAGTTTTACTGTCATAGCAGATCAATGCAGTTGATAACTGATTCCAAATGTCCATTTAGTGGCATCCTTTCCAGGTTCGATTACTCTTCCCTAGACGCAGTTAATCAGCGACTCATTTCCAAGGGTATATTAAGGTGGCTGTTTTGCTGCCGGGGTGGTGTCACCCCTGAGTGAGTGCTGTTTCCGGTTGTGATTTGTGCTCGGGCTTACGGGATGTTAACCTAGTTACTGTTACGTTGTGCAGTGTTACCCTTGTCGGTGCTGTGCGGTTTGCTGATAAGCGCACACTGTGCTAAAGGTTTGCCATTGCTGTCGCAACACTCTGTTTAACGGATAAAAGTGCATGTTGTGTGTATTGCACTGAGCGTCGCCAGTGGATTGCTACTTGACATCCTGGTAGGTTCATTCCTAGCTCTGGGGCTGTATACATTTTATTTGTATGTGTGTAGTTTTGTTTGTATTCCAGCTCGTCTTTGAGAACTCATTTTATCTGTTGGCTGCCAGACGAATGATGTGATCTTCGCATGCTTGGTATGTGTGATCATTGTACAACAATGATGAATTAATGTTCACATTGGTATGTTAGCTTACATTTAGTTTCTTGTAGGCGTTTGAAGACGGTGCTGCCTGGCTTAGGACGTTCATTGCTGCTGTTTTGTTCTTATTACTTTAATGTTTGGCTCTTTTTGTTTTGTTTGCTCAGCATGTTTCAATCTTTCTAACCCTACCAGTGACTGCACTGAAGTTGAGACCATTTTACCAATCGCACTATGACCTTTAAAAAGACACCAGACATGAAAGGGATAAAACAATAGATTCACAAGATAAATCATATGTAGTATATCTGCATTTTGTGACTTGAATCAGTGAGAAGGGGGGAAAGGGAGGGGATGAGGTAAAGAGGGGGAGAGGGTTTTGGTCAGGGTGGTGTCCTACAGTTTCTCTGTGAGATCTTCTCTTCAAATTGAGTTTTATTGTTTTATTGCAGGGCGCTGGATCTCAGCTTTTGTCTTAGCAGTAAAACCGCTCCTTACATGCCCATGTGAGTTTGTCTACAGTAGTGCATGCTTGAGCATTATGTTTCTTTTGTTAAGTTTATTTAGGTTGCTTTAGTAAATTTTTATTTAATTTGTTTAAGTGCAATTGAGTTTGTTTGGATTTGTAATCATGATATTTTGTTTGTTTCTTTGTTTTTTGTGCTTCCTTTATTATTATTATTATTTTGTTTTCCATTTGTTTTACTGTGTCTTGCCTGTTTTGGTTTCTTTGTTATTTTTGGTTGCGACCTTTTGTATGTTTTCTTATAAAAGCACCAATACGATGTCCTACCTGCCTATCAACGTATGTATTTCCATACCTCTGCACACCTGCTCGCACAGACATCACGTTATCCGCACGTTTCATGCAGATGTCAAAACAGCAGCCGCCTTTTACAGTTCCTCCTGAACCAAAACAACCAGCTTATGCTGCGTTCACGCCATAACTACTGTAATTTGGAAGAGATGGAAGATCGTGATGTTGCACTCGAATGTATGCATTTCAATGGCAACACTATCAATGCCGAAATGAATCTGCAGCAGTCATGTGATACAGGTCAAAGCTCTTTACGTTGTTTATGTTCATTATTATTGTAATGTTATGTGCTTTGAGACATGAGGCAGTCTCTCGTGATGCTTTTGTTTGCTCCCTGCTGTATGCGTTAATGTGTTTTGAAGGGGCCATGGCTTTGGAGACGATCTGAAGGGAGGGTGGGATCCCACGCTTTCAAAGCTAGTTTGTTATTGCTAGTCTCTCCAAAAACTACCTACCCTACCTTTAAAAAAAACAAATCTAAATATCCAGTTATTATATTTAATTCTACATCCCCTTTAAAAAATATGAACCATGCCATAAATACAGTAGAAAATTTAGCTAAAAGACTTGTAGCTAAAATACCTATGATATTTATGGCATGGAAACTATGGTTACTATGATAATTTATTTGAAATGGAAAAATAATAAATGTGTTTCAGATCAGTATTTCAAAAGCATTGCGTCCTCTCCCATGCAGCCCATGTCATTCTGGGCCGGGCCGCTAAACGACAGCTTTACTTACGCCTGACAGCCTGTCGCCACTCACAGATCAGGTCTGTCTCCTGCATATATTCTAATTGCTACAGCAACCGTGAAAAGCTATTCTGCGTGTCCATCAATCTCTCATCTGCAGACAGCAGGTTGAGGAGAAATGTATTCTGGGGCAAGGAAATATGAGAAAATATATGCAGCGCTCCGTTATTTAACAGAGTCTCTTGAATATTGAAGTGGAGGAGGGACGACAATGCAACTCTGGTATCCTTCTCATAAAGCGCCTGCGGTCACTCGTCTCAGCACACAGGGGAGTGGATATACACATTATTTTGCATAATGCATCCCAGCATGTTCTGTATCTGAAATAAGCACTTTCTGAGAAAACAGGGAATTTATGAATATAATATACATGATATCTTTCAAAGCTCTGCACCACGGGCAGAATTTGTATTTATATATGTAGGCATGTCCTGAAACACAGGACGCTGAAAACAAGCACACGATTGGTACAATGTTTCTGTGACTTCTGGGAACTACGATGGTTGCAAAATAAAGGCAGAATATTTAGCACCCAAATAATCTTCCTAGTCTTGTTCGGGAAGCAAACACACTCTGTCAGTTTAAATCTAGACTAAAAACACATCTCTTTAACTTGGCATACACATAGCACATTATCAGTTATTCAGCTCAGTTAGATGATTGTTATGCTGCATAAATTAGGTCAACCGGAACCGGTAACACTTCCTATAACACCCAATGTACTTGTTGCATCCTAAGAAGAGTGGCATATACTAATATTAGTCTGTCTCATCCTTATACCGAGGTTACCATAGTCAGCCAGATCCGGCCCGTATCCAGATCAGATGGTAGACCTGCAGCCCTGATTGTCAGCAGAGACTGTGTCTACTAGACCAGTTGTTCTCAACCCTGTCCTGGGAATCCGCCAACACTGCACATTGTGTATGTCTCCCTCATCAGGGGCTACTGCTAATGAGCTGATGAGTTGGATCAGGTGTATCTGATGAGGGAAACATGTAAAATGTGTAGTGGGGGGGTTCCTAGAACTATTGGCGGAGGTGCCTGGATTTTGGCATGTGCGCACCACAGGAACTAGGAACGATTTTAGTTCTAGGAACTATTTTTTGGGGAACTAAAATAGCTCCTACTTCAGAGTAGGGTCTAACTCAGCACAATATAAACTACCAGTGATATAAGTTTACACTGATTGGCCGAACGCACGCAAAACACCCTCCGTTTTTAAAAAAAGAGTTCAGATGCAAAAGCCGCTAAACGCCATGATATTGAGCGAATGCTTTCCGCACATGATGTTTTATTAACAAAGTTTGGGAGGAACATTCCACAGGAGTCATTCCAACCAACTGGCAGCAATCAGTAATCAACATGTCTACCCAATCAGCACAAGTGGAGGATTATATAAATACTCAGTCAACTCACCAATGTTCCTCAACAGTCAGCATCCCTCCACCACCCTGTCTTCTTCACTCACCTGGATACTTTTCTAACCAGATACAGAGGGAGTACTCTGGGTTCGGGCCAAATACTGAGCTTGAAGCCCTCTCCTTGGACAGCACGCCAAATACGCATACTTTAAGTGTGAACTTGTGAAATAGTATACATTCATCACTGTAAAGTTGCTTTAAAACAATCTGTATTGTATAAAACGCTATATACTGTAAATAAAGATGATGACTTGAGAATAAGGCTTTTTCATAAAGTCTCATAAAACACCTGTGATTTTGGTGTCAGTCCATGATAGACAAAAACAAACATAATGCACAAAAAATATTTTCTTTTTACATGTAACAGAAAAATTTTGAAAGAAAACCACAAAATTAGTTTGAATTTCACATCAAACTCTTTCATGGCTGTCTATCATCACCTGGGTTTCTTCATCCATACCAACACATGCTGTTCCTGATAGCAGATAGCTCTATTTATTTGTACATGTTTTTATACCAAGACCGGCAAAAAAATAATAAAAAAATAAAAAAATACTTACCACGTTAATCTCATTGCCTATGATAAATCGAACACTCTGCAATTTATTTATTTTGGCATGCGAAAATAATATTAATGTGAAGAGATGACCATCCATAATATTTTTTAGACAGCACATACAAGTACCTTGTACCATACAAGTACTAAAAGAGGTAGAGATTAAGAGAGAGAGGAAAAAAAGAGAAAAAAACTGCTACATAAAAAAGCAGTGAATGGTTAAGGTCTGGTTTCACAGACAGGGCTTAGATTAAGCCAGAAGACCTTACTTCAATTAGGACATTTCAGTAGCTTTTACACATGTGCCTTATAAAATTTTTTTTAAAAAAAATGCTGGTGCACATTGAAACAAAACGATTGCACTGATATATTTTAAAAGGGTCCTACAGCATAATGCCCCTTTTTACAAGATGTAAAATAAGTCTCTGATGTCCCCAGAGTGTGTCTGTGAAGTTTTAGCTAAAAATACTCCACAGATCATTTTTAAAGCATGTTAAAATTGTCCCTTTTTGAGGGTGAGCAAAAACATACTGCTTTTGTGTGTGTCCCTTTAAAAGCAAATGAGCTTTCTAGAAGAGAGCGGAGCTTCAAGAGTTCATGTTAGCAGCTCTGACACTCAATGAAGGTGTGTGTTACCAGACACACAATGAAAATGTCCAAAACTGTTCAGCCTTATGCCTTTTATGTTCAAACCGGAGTTAGACAATGATGGACAGACTCAGTAAGAAGTGATAACATGTAGAATTCAACAGGACTTTTCTGAATGGAAGTTGATGAATTTATGTATGATAATTGATGATTGTAAGAATATATGCTGTATGGAGATAGAGCATGTATAGTTTAGTTTAATTACAGGTATAACTTGTTGTCATCTTGTTTTTATGACGTGCTATTGCACTTGTGTTGCGTACTGTATTGCAGCAATAAATGTGAAAAGACAGATGTGACAGCTTGAGCAGACTCCCAAATGTGCTCGACTACAACTCTTCCTCTTCTCAACTTGGCCTTTGTTGCGTGTTCCTGTGGGTGGGGTTTATGTAAATTTTAGAGTTAGTGATGTCACTACAAGCTTCTTGTAATCCCCAGATGTTTGTTGTAGTCCTTAAAAAGAGATTTCTTTAAAGATTTCTCCCTTTGCTTTGAACTTTGCAGATGTTATGCTGAAACGGCAACATTACACATTAACTAAAGTTAAAAAAGTGAAATCATAATCAACCACCCCTTTAAAATATGTCAGTGCAAATTGCTTCCAGTTAAAACAGTTCAAACATGCATTTTTAGTCTTGGACAAGCCTTAACCTTGTAAAACCGGTCATAAATGTCTGTTTTTATTTTCGAAGTCTTTTTGTTCTTTGATGATTGTGATTCTTGCATGTTTGGCCTTTTTGCTGAGGTCGAAAGCGTAGGATGACAAATAAATATATTGTAGTCAGCCTCTTTTTTCAGAATAATAAAAAGCACATAGCAAGACCAGAATGTCCATCTCCATACACGTTGATGAATAAATACATTATTAAAGTAATATTTCACTCCAGAATAAAAATTCTGTCATAATTTATTTACCCTAAAGTCAAAGTATAATGGACATATGGATGGACAATTTATTTTTTTTTATTTTTTTTTTACATGAGGGTGAATAAATGATGGCAGAATTTTCTTGCTTAAAGCTTAGCTGGGTTAAAACTATCCCTTTAAGCAAAGAATATCACAGGATATCAGAATATCTTGCAGTAAAACAGAGTCAGGGAAAATCAGAGCAGCCTTTCAGGAATTATGCTTTTTATTTTTTATTTAATGAAACATGCTTGAAAAGAACTTAAATGAGACATTATTAAACCTGCATATTTGGTTACTAGAGTTCGGATCAGGGTTATCTCAGAATATTCAGAGAGACCTCACACAGTTTTATTAGTAAAAAATAAAAGAAAAAAAATACAATTGCAGTAAAAAAGAAAAAAGAAAAAAATAGGCACTATAAATATACATTAAATACATAGATTAAGGAGGCAAAATATAATTTGTTTATCAAGTGCAAGTGTTGAGCATGCATTTCAAATGAACTTTTAGGGTAGTAATTTACATTTAGTGTGCTTATTGAAGTATTTCCATGCAAAATACAGTAGCAGCAAAATGTATGATGTACTCAATATGCATACTGCAAGACAAAGAAATGGCTATGCATAACACTATTTTTTTTTTTTTTTTTTTTTTGTAATGATTAGATCACTTTGACATGAAAGAATATCTCAGGCGTGACAAAAGGAATTGCTAAGGAACCGATAGACGGGGAAACATCAATATGACCATAGACTGTCAATGAGCTTTCAGTTAAAATGGTTTCTTTGCACCAGGATAAGTCTGTCCATTATTAGAAAGACAGTGGCAGGATATAGACAATGATTCTCACCTCCTCCACACATGACTGCTGGAAAATAGATCTGCTCTCCGGCATGTCTGCTCTCATTAAGTAAATGTCAGTAAGGCTAAAGACGACCTCTCGCCGGACAATAAAGAACTGCCATTATTTGCTGGATTCATCTAATCTGTTTTTCCACTTGCTTTTCTGTCGCTTTTAAGCTTCTGCAGAGAAAAGAATTCACATGCTACCTGTACTATATCCATTGTGAGATTATTAATGATCTCAAAGCATAGTATGTTGAAAATAGTATACCATGGTGTATGGGTGGTATGCCATTTCTGATTTTTGAAATGCGTATGCAAGCATGCTTTTGAGCTAATATTATCTACAACCATTTGCACTACAGAAGAAAAGTTTGGGATAATTTTCTCAACTTTTTTAGTTGAAATCTGACATGAGTAGAAACGACATTCAAAACATTCTGTATTTCTGAGTGGAGAAAGACGTTAAACGAGAAAATGTAAAATGTTGATGGAAGAGATTTAAATGTCATGAATTTAGAAAGAACATTTACAATATGCAACAGAGGGGTTTGTGGTATCAGCATGCAAATTTATGTTGTGTTTGTATGTCCCAATGTGTCAATACAATACTTCCCATCACTAGCAAAGTACATAATTGTAGAGTATCTTAGAAGTGGGCAAAATGGGAGGCAGATTGTGTAAAATGATTAATGTAATGTCCATCTTCAAACTTAACGCTGTTTAAAGAGCCTGAAAAGTCATGGAAATGTATGGAAATCACTTGTTTCCAATTTTGTTAGCTTTTAATTTGTGTTCCAACTGAATGGCAATCAAAACATGTCATGTTTTTTTTTTCCTCCCTCAAAATAAGCATTTTGACATGGACAAGGGGTGGTATTGTGCAACTCTATGTGTGTGTGTATCAGAGTTATTATAGTCATCCAAAACGAAAACCATAAATAACATAAAATAAAAAAAAGAATGTAGACAAAAAATATTTTATTTTGGCTAGTCACCAAGGAAACATTTCTCATTTTTGTTCAGTGTAACAATGCACTAAAATAACTGAAACTGAAATTAAAGTGGGTTTTGAGTAAAAGCATATTATTAATCATATATGTTTTATGCAACTCGATGCTAATTGTAGCTCTAATGCACTTGCTGTGCAGGTTATATTGCATGATGTATTTTGTCAAAAGAATTCATGCAAGTTCATAAGAAAATGTTTTGTTTTCTAGAAAGACTATGTATAAGAGGTGGATACATTTGTATTGGGATCAAAGTGATATGGATGGGGAGGGATGCCACAATGCCAGAATAAAGGCTAATAGAATCTGAACAAAAACAAAAGAATAATGATAAAAGAATAATGAAGATTAGGTCTCATACCCGCAGAGGAGTGAAAGGTTTGTCGAGTGAGAACAACAGAAGCCACACCAGACATACAGACTTCAAGGGAGTCATTTTTTATTAGCCTTCACTAAATCATACATGACATGGTCTTAGAAAATGTTTCATAAAATTCATAGTTTCAGTGATAACATCTTCAGATTTTAAATTAAGCATGAGCATGAGTGGCTTCAGCTTCATTGTGTTTCTAAGTTTCTACAACACAGCCACATAATAGTTTCATACATTTAAAAATATTATTCTTAGTATGTTTGTTTTTATTTGTTCTTATATATACACTGTATATCTCCATATTAATAAAAGTCTTGAACTGTAAACTCTCAAGTGTTGACATTCTAATTCTATGTTGGTTATGTATCTATTCAGAATGACTTATGAGCAGCAACCTTTTTTATTTTGGGTATGCCTTTTATGCCCCCCTTGCCAAAATGGGGGTTGCATGGAAAGGGGTTAAAACTATAATAAAAACACTGGTGTGTATCTAATCTCTCTTGAGGTGTTCAGCTGGACTTTGCTAAATCAACGGACTCTATAACCAATGACATGTACAGTTCCCTGTTTAATTGTGTTTTAATTATTAATGCAAATTAATTGTTAATCTATTTCACCACTGAGCATGTTCTATCATTCTGTGCACAGATGCCTCAGGATAAGTGTTATCTCACACTGCAGTGAAAAATGGCACTGTGCTGTAATGAATTACACATCACTAACCTTCTTTAATGTAAACTTTGCATAAAACTCTTTCAAGATTGCCTAGCATAACAAGCATAGAAAGTGCTATATAAGCTCTGTTCCAAAAAATCATACTGGGCTGCATCACTGTCTACTAAACATCCTAACTGAAATTAAACCTCATTAGTGACTGATTTGGAACTCCCTATATAGGCAGTAACTGAATAGTGCTCCACACAAAACAAGTCTTGAATTACAGTTGCAATACCAATAAGCAAAGCAAAAACACCACAGGCAATTTTGTTATTAAATTGTTCATTTTGAATTAAATGATGCATATAGTAACCCTAACAGTGCAAAGCATACCAGCAATTCTGCCTAAGAATTTGACCAAAATGAGGTAACAACAATTTTAGAATGGCCTTCACACCAGGAGCACGAATGCCCTAAAGTACATATGGAGCTGGAATAAATCCAAAGTGTTTTGAAACATTAGCATCAGTGTGAATTGGAGATGAAGTTTGTCTTTGGTTTGCACTGACCTTGGATTCACAGCAGGCCGTGTAAACATTATGCTACGCCTAAAAACAGTGTGAGAGAAGATGTCAGGCAATCTAATTGAATAATTGTCCCAACAGTCTTCATGTTTGCATCTCTCCTCCCCATGCGCTGAACAGCAGACAGACATTCATCATTACACCATCTCTAGTCTCATTTGAAAGTGATATCTGCTGTCCTTATATCCATCTTTACTGTTCAATTAGGGTACTTCTGCGTTCTAATTTATCATAGGTATTTGTATATGGAGGGTAAAAAAAACATAACTGAGAAGAAAATGCGTCTTTTTCAGCTGTGCACATTTCCAGTGATGTGTCTCCTTCCAGACAGAATATCTGTGATGACACTAAATGGTGTTCAGATGAAACGGTTTACATACGCTGACTGCCGCATGGCAGTGGATTCAACACAGTCGCATTGATCATAATCATGTGCAACATGAAATGTTGTCTTTCCCTTTACAAATACTGTGAAAGCAATGCAACAAAATAGATTTTACTTTGTTTTCAGAGTAGGTCCATAATGAATTTGTTTTTTTTTTTGTTTTTGTTTTTTTAGATGCTGTGTTATATAAGAAAAGTATATAAATGAACTTAAAGCTACAGGCATGGACTAAATTTATTTAAATCAAGCTAAACTATGAAACCAGGTCATGGCATGATAAATTAAAATTGCCTTGATCGTTTGACATACAGTATAAAAGCTCTTTGTTGATATTAAAACATCCTGTAAGTGTCAGAGCTTAAAACATCCTCCTCTTTATAAACAAAGCATTTATTTAATCAAGCTCCAAAAAACGGCTTGTTTAATATTGCTGGATCTATGATGTCACATGCACAAATACATTTGCATATGCCCGCCTTCAGAGCAAGACATGTATAGAATAGTTTTACATCATCGCACCATAGGCCCCGCCCTCTGGCATTCAGTTGCTTAACGGCTGATATTTGCCTACAATGGATGCGAGCGTCCCATTAAAACCAAATAGAGCCCATTACAATGACTGATGCTGTCAACAGTGGATACAGTATACACACACGCATTCAGTTTCATAAATGCTCTGCCGACAACATGGCAAATGGAAGAGTGAAAGAACATTCAATAATATCATATGGGATGTTTTCAAAACACTTATTTGCATGCAATAGTGATTGGGCGTTGATACTGTTTCCTATGCAGGGGTGTTAGCCAATCATAACAGTGGCCGTTTACTGACAAAGCAGGGCCTGAAATTAACATTCAAGTAAAAATCGGTGTTGGTGAGTATATGAAATTGTATATATATTCAAGCACTAGAACATGCAAATTGGATTTTTTTTACTCATCGTGTGGGAAGTTTAAACATCCAAAGCGTGCCCTGAAAGCCAAGACAGCGCACAATGTTGAGATCTCTTTCATGCTTTCCTGTGCTTGAACAAACAAATTTACTTAAAATGAAGTCAAAAAATGCCCATCTCCTTGAGTATCCTAGTAAATGTAGTCGTTTATGTCTTAAGTGAACAAACTAGTGTTTCTCAAACTCTTTGTGCCATTCCTCAGTTTGGAGGTAAGTAAGGGTTCTGAGCCCCACCTGTCCCCACTCATCCTAACAAAATAGTAATAAACTAGGCTTAAGTTTAACTGTTAAAATGTATTTTATTAACATCACATTCACAACCCTTTCATGGGTTTAAGATATTCTAGCTGACCCCAAAGAATGTTTTTTTTTTTTTTTAAGGTGACCGTTACGTTTCCCTTTATTGTTTCCATGGCGACGCATCATGCTTGTCACGTGACTCACTGCAGTCAAAATAGTGCTGTATAACAGATGTATCGCTTTTATTACGTTTATCCTTTATTCAAATTATTCACAAACTTGCTTACCATGTCATCAACTATCTGATATTCAGATTCTCAAATACATGTAAGTGTGTTTTGCCGTTTAAAAACCTTTCTAAATTATTTTACACTGTAAAATAAAGTGTTACCATTATCTTGATTTTGATCTATAACGTGAGATGGGCGCCGCCATGTTTATTTGCACCGTAGTTCGGAAAGTCCTGTCAGTCGGCACTTTACAGCACTTAAATTCTTCAGATTCTCCCGAAAAACATGCAAGTAAGTGGTCGGTGAACTGGGAGAAGAATAGAGCAAATTTTATAGTTACTTACACTATGTGTATCTGATACAGTATTTGAATGGATTGTTATTGCTACTTCCATAGACACCAGTGTGTATTTTACGAACTCTAAATGTATTGTTTTACTAGTACTTATGTGTATTTAAATGTTTGAAATCTAAAATAAACATTATGTGATTGAAAACGATATATGTCAAGCGCCGAGCTCGTCTGCCTCTGGCTCAGTGCCAGCCAAAGCGCGAAAACAGTTTGAATCTGGCAGTTATGTCACGTCACTGAACATTCTAAATCCCATATATCCCGTACTCTCAGGGGCACAGAAATAAAAATCCCACATGTGGGACCGCTCAGAAGGTTAATAGAGATGGGCACAAAAAAGACAAAATTTCCTCCCGTTTGTCACCGCCCCACTTGTCATGTCTATATTCCCCACCAGTGGGGCGCGCCCCACACTTTGAGAAACGCTGACATAAACAGCTGAGAAAGAAAATGTGTGGTCTGTGCATGCATTTGGTCTTTTATGGCTCGTTTCCACTGAGTGGTACGGTTAAGTACAGCGTTTCCATTGTCAGAAGTTGTGAATGGTATCCCAATTCCAAACCGCACTGTACCACTTTTTTGGCACCCTTCCATTAGGGTACCTAGCACAGTAGTCCGGTACTAAAGGGTGGAGCTAGACTCACTGCAGAATTTGATTTTTCAGCTGTTTTTCTTGGCAGCCTGCAGCCTTGGCTCAAACAAATTGTGTCGTCTTGTAACAACAGCCGAGAAGCAAGAACAAGATCTGCTGTATGTCGTCCATTGTTATTTATTGTGTTGCATTCTTTTTCACATGAGAATGATGTCAAACGCTACACCATGCCTATCATAAGCGTACGGTTGGCGGTGGAAACACAAGCCAGTTCAGGGTTTTACGGTCTCAAATCGTACTGTATTGTACTGAACTGTACCGCACCGCTCAGTGGAAACGAGCTAGAAAGTGACAGCATCCTAATAATCCTGCTACTATCTGCATTTTTAATGTTAATAAAACAAAAACCAAAAACACCCAATGCTCTTGAAGACTATGAGGTGTTATTTATTTGATTAGCCAACTTTATTGTTTCGGTAACTATTAGACCTGCCTGAAGTGCACTGTTGTATCTGTTGTCATAACTGCCTGTTTATGTGCTATGACTTGTAAAACAATATTTTTTGGTCAACGGCCACTGGCAGGTGTGTAAAAAGTTAGTTTTAGGCCCTGCTGACAAGCCTTAAAGGAGTCAACCCTTAAAAACAGATCATTTCAGACAGAGGGTCAGAACAAGGGATGAAAAAAATATATATATTTATCCTATAAACTGTATATTTGTATTTCTGTACAAAAATCTTACGTAAACCTCAGGGAACTCATTGGCCACGTACACACTGTTTGGGAGTGACAACAGCATTTATGTAAATATAAAAAGTAAATCAAATCTCTTTTATAATGTGTTCTAAAAACTTTTAGAACACCATTACAATATTCCATAAATTAGATTTTTAGTTCTACGAATATCTCATCATTATGAGCTTGAAAGAGAAAACAGTTCATGCATCATTGCGTTGGTAACAGTTCACACGGAACATATGGATATGAGGAACAATTAACACATAGTAAGTGTCTCTTCATTTTAATTATACAGGCTGTGTGAAGCCCTTGAGATCGTATATCGTCAGAGAGAGCAGAACTTTCTCCATGTAGATATTGTGTGTCTCTCCTTGAGCAGAAAGCACTCATTGTTCATGTAACCATGGCAATGTTCTTGGCACTTTCAATACTTTCAACATTCAAGGCTTATATAGTCAAATATACAGTATATGTCTTTCTAACAGGCCAACCTGTCCATGGCTATGTTTGTTCTGTTGCCATTGAAATGTCATTGTCTTGTGTTACTTGGAGGTTTACTGACCAAATAATGTGATCAACCATCACTCAGACATTCTTCAGAAATTGTAAAAATCGAATTTTCTTTTGTCCAAGTTTCATCTACGATACCATATGGTTTAATCTGTTATTATCAGTGCACGCATGTGTTGTTCTTTACTGCAAATAAACTGTTAAACTGTGTCAGTCACAGGGGTAATTCACACATTTCCAGCTAAATTAGCTGGTGTTGGTGAAAATTATTTCATTAAATATGAATTGATAGCTTGAAGTATTTAAATGTAGTTTTACGGTTTACAGCTTGACACACAATCTTCATCTTTCCAGTCCCACAGCAAATTAAATCAACAACAGCTAGAAAATGAAAGAAAAAAAAAAGGGTATGATCTGTCAGTTGCAATTAAAAAGGCACATGAAAACATGATCATCTAATATTTAAAAGTTTGGTGGGTAAATCACACATGCTGCCCTCAGTTATTCTAACATGTATTAGTTATTTCAGCATCCTCTCAAAGATTGTCAACTAACTCTAATTAGAGTGTTAGTTTAGGGCTTAGTGTTAGTAGAATAAGTCATGTAGTTATTTATGGTCCGTAGAATGTCTGTTGGGGAGCATCAAAAAAAACAAAAAAAAAAACAGGATGCAATAAGACGGAGTGTAAATTATTATATTCATTAAAATTATTAAATGGATGCTGCCTTAATGGGACACTAAAGAACATTTTAGAACATTTTCTTAATTTTTACTGGTCAGCAGCTATGCAGCACCGCACGCAACAATCTGTGATGCACTGTGTATTCTGACACTTTTCTATCAGAACCAGCATTAACTTTAGCATTAGCCAGAACCACTATTAGCAAGCTACAGTAGCTTGTCTGTTTGATCGGACCACACAGGCCAGCATTCACTCCCCACGTGCATCAATGAGCCTTGGCCGCCCATGACTCTGTCGCCGGCTCTCCACTGTTCCTTCCTTGGAGCACTTTTGATAGATACTGACCACTGCAGACCAGGAACACCCCACAAGAGCTGCAGTTTTGGAGCCATCACAATTTGGCCTTTGTCAAACTCGCTCAAATCCTTACGCTTGCCCATTTTTCCTGCTTCTAACACATCAACTTTGAGGACAAAATGTTCACTTGCTGCCTAATATATCCCACCCACTAACCTGTCAGTGGTCATAATGTTATGCCTAATTGGTGTTTGTATTGAACATTGATGGAGCACCAGATTTGTTTGTGAAAATAAAAGTGATTTATTTTGTTTAAAAATCTTACAAATGTATGAGGTGGCAGCATCACCAGTACCGATACAAATATTTTAGCTAAAAAAAAAAAATGTTATACATACATACACATATATATATATACACGTGTGTTCTTTTTGCTGTGGGACAGGGTTCATGGCAGGGCACCAGCAATAATAACACTAGACTCACTTTTAACTTAATAACAGCAATAATTTAATTGATGTATTGATTGAAGTAATGTCCCACTGTAGCCTACTTAAATACATAAATTGTATGAATATGCCTAATCTGGATTAATAAATAGGCCTATAATTTAAAGATATTAAAAAGCAGTTTTTGTTAATACTATAGCCACCACACTAATAAAAAAAAAAAAGTGAAAATAAAGTGGCATTTTGTGGTTATGGAAACAACAGCTACCATGGCGAATACACAATACATCATGAACTGTTAATGAAACATGAAAACTGCTCCTGATAAACAGAATGCACATCAAATCTGCATGCCTTCCCAGCTAACACACGTCGAACCAGTTACGTGATTTATTAGTACTTCAGTTTTATTTCATGAATTACAGATTGACATCGTAATGTTGCATGTTCGTAATTTCTCTTGCGCTTGTAATATACGGTGATAAGGCACGTGTGTAACTAAAGAGTGTGCACTACAAGTGTAGTATAACGGCTGACAGGACAGGAAATCGGTTTTCTGAGGTGAGAGAGATTTTTTTTATTTTGTAACAAGTTACGAAAATGACGATGTTGCTGGGACTCCAAGATAGCATTTTGCCTGCCTGGCTAAATGGGGAAACTGGCTCTCTTTCTCTTCCAAATGCACTTGGAAGACAAGAGTTAGTGTATATTTAGTAAATTATATTATTATAATAATATTTAATAAAAATACAGCTCTTATTAGTTGTTAAACGTGTACTAATTACTATTTAAATCAAATGTCAAGGAGGAAAAAAATAACTTTGTGGCATAAGGTGAGAGCTGGGCTGGGGCAGCAGGGGACAGGGAGCGTTCGGTTCGACATGAGAGTATCGCGGTTCGAACCGCGAGTGGTGTATCGCGGATTTTCGAGTTTCATTATAAATATGGTGATTATCTCTAAGGTGGACACCCAACTTAATAAATAACATTTACCATCTGAATCTAACCATGTCATGTCAACAAATGGAAAAGTCAGCGAGATTTTTATCATCATGTTAATTAATGTGCCTTTTACCCCAAATACCATACTTTTACATATTCTTCCATTGTTGAAAAACTGTTGCTTAAACAAAACTGAAAAATCACAAAAAAAAAAGACCTTTGTCTCAAAATATATTCAATAATTTTAGCAATTCTCATTTGCTTCTTAAATCTCAAAAAAACTCAAACTAGCACAGACTCAACTTTGCGCTGCTGCCCGCAATCGTGTCAAAGATCAGCCAAATTTCCATGTGCATATTGAAAAGCAGATGTTTTGGAAAGTGCTGAAGTAAGCTGTGACATTTAGTGGTTATAAAATCAAAGGCACCTTTAGCCCCGTTGCACCCTACTGGTTGATATAAGGTAACTACATGGGTTAAGGTTAGGTTCAGGGTTATTACCCAGTTATTGTAATAACTAAGTACATAGTATGCACATGGGGAACAGGAATGTAAAATAAATTGCTACCAAGTTCTCTTCAGCCACACATCTGTTGCATAGACAGAATCGTCCTGCAGAAGTGTAAGCCTCTTGAGAAATGAAATATCCTACTCAAGGTTTTACACAGCACAAGAATAAAATAATACAACTGCTCATTCTCTTATTACTGTAATTCCTTCTTCATTGCCTTCCTAAATTAAGTTTAGTTTATAATGATCAGAATCTTTTAAACCGATTTTTAAATGGGCCTCTTGCTACTCAGCATCTTTAATATACGAGGATCTCAAGTCATGATCTGCACTGGCACCAGTTCTATGAAGATGTAAATTTGCCAACTAAACAAGCAGCCCTTTAGGCATCTTCCTGAATTGCTCTCGTCACACTGAGAGGGAAAACAACATCATCTTCTAAGGCTGAATGAGAATTGTTTTTTTAGTTAAAATCTTGCTTTTAGCAAATCCAGACAATAATCAAAATGCACTAACAATGGAAAGAACACTAACAAACCCAAGGGAAAATGTTATTGCTCAGAGGTTGCTCTACCATACCAAGAGTTAGGATGTTAGATGTTCCTACCTAGGCGGTTATTCTAAAATTGCTTAGAATTAGATAATACAAATATAGAAGGAATGCGACTATGTGAGACAAACTTGAGGACAAACAAATTGTTCAGTGCCTGAACTTTCATAGTTCCCAGTTATGATAAAAAAACATTTACATAAGTGTCTGCCATATGTCACACACAGAAGAGGACAGACGAGGTAAGTTCGTTAACTAGTATTTATTGTATGAGTGAGTTGAGCGGGAATGCAACACAGGTAAGTCAAAAGGCAGTAGATGGTTTGTTGGTGACTTAGCTGGCTGGTGATATGGAGTTCACTGTGCTGGCGAAGGACTGGTGCAGGATGCTGGTGAAACGGTTGAACAGAGGATCTTGGCAGGTGAAGATAAACAGATATGGGCAAACAGAAGACAGGTAAGGCAATTCTGGTAGGTACTCCAGTGAGTATTTCAGTTAGGTCATGTGTGCTTGTCATAAACAAGACCATGCAGACAATAGTGAGGTGGAAGGTGACTGCTTAAATACAAGTTGTGATGAGGGTGATTGCTGGCAGGTGTGGGTGCAGGTGGTGAGCAGAGAGGATTATGGGAAGTGTAGTCCAGATGCAGTGAGTGAGCTGGTGACTGTGACAATATGTATACATTTCTTTAGGTAGATTTTCTTCAGGAGAAAAATCAGAAGCAGGAGCTTTAAGCAAAAGTCTCCATTTAATCTTACTGCTATTGCGAAGAAATTTGAGATATTCAAAAAAAAAAGATCTCTATTGGGATTACTATAGGAAGGTTTTAAAGATACAGAACACGTTAATGTTAGCACATGTAAAAAAAGTCTCAGTAAAGTAACATACTGTATGTGTTTTTTGTGATAGATGCCGAATACAAAACTGTGACAGGTGACAGCCAGTGGAAGGATCAAACATATTCTGATTTATAATGACAGAGGTGACTGAATGTGCATTAATAATTTTAATCAACTTCACAAGTGGGTAAAAACTGATTCCCCTCTCGGCAAACTTCACATGCAGTCAATCAGTGAGATGCAGAAGGAACTTCAGGCAGCAGTTGAGGCCGAGGTAACCCCATTTCAGAGGGTTAACAGAAAGCAGTTTGGACATCTCTGTCTGGTTTGAAAAGTTGGAGCTGAACACTAATAGTAAATGGCTGTTCCAAACTTCTTAAGCAAGCACATAGCAACTCATGCTGTTAACATGCTGTTAACAATGCTTTCATTCACCCAAAACAATCATGACCCTCTCATGACAATTAAACCGGAAATTGTTGTTTTTGCTTCTATACACTGAAAAAAAAAAAAAATTGTTTACTTTGAAACAAATTTCATTTATAAACTGCTAGGACATTTCACAAAAAATTACAAGCAAACGACAAGTAATGGATTGAATAAAAAAAAAAAGTAAAACATACTCCAAAAGATTGGTAGACAGACAGACAGCCTGGACTCTATAGCAGCTTTCATTGACCGCTCAGAGGCCGTCTGCCTGACATCTAAAGTAACCAATCAGTTTGTTTTGTTCATCATATTTAGGGTCATGAAAATATCCTGTAAAGTCAATGTCCCTATAACTGGCTGGTGAGTAAAACTCTTGGACGCATTTAAAAAAAATGTAAAATTTACAGCTAGCAGTTGAAATGGGTAGTGTAGTCCAATTTCAAAATATTGGTAGAGAGTTGTTTCCCCTGCCCCATCCTCTTTAGTCTCGACGCTCATGCCGACACGTTCTCACTCCCAACTCGTCACATATTGACACTTGGTCAGGACCCCTTGGCGTCAATTTGACATGCAGGGTACTCCATTGATTTCAGTTGTTTGCCCAATGCATCAGATCAAGATGTATTTAATACTTTGCATTTGTAAAAGTAGACATGATTTGATAAATATTTATAGGCTACTTTTATATTTTGGAGCAACTAACCCCACTCCTACCCTAAACCTTCCCTCTTCTCAACAATATAAAACACGTAATGTTAACAGCAAATAAAAGTACAGTCACAGGTATTTATTGCAAACAGGTCACAGGTATTTGTGCATGATCTTCAGCGGACTGATCACTTTTGGGGATTTTCTTCACACGAATCAATCGTTTGGCCTTGGAACACTTGGAATACTTTTTGAATAACTTACACCTGCAGTCATATCAATAGCCTGTTATATCCTGTGTTTTATATCATATAATACACAAATGGGTAGGTGTAGGGATGGGGTTGGGTTACGTGTTCAAACATGTCTAAATAGTGTAAATAAAAATAATAAAACACATTTTTAAATCAAATTATGCTGGCTGATTAAACTGAGACATTCCATGTTATAATGGCAAAATCATTACCCAATATATAATTGCATCATGGCGATAACATTCCCATTCCCAACACATCTGTGTATGAAATCAATGGAGTTCCCTGCACTTTGAAAAATAGCGCTATGGGGTACCCTGTGTGTTAAAAAGTGACACCGAAGGATCCTGACCAAGCGTCAATATGTGATGAGTTGGGTGTGAGAACGTGTTGCTCATGCAGGTTGCATGACGAGCTGATCAGTTAATGTATACATTTGCAATGTTTTTATTGCAGAGGCTTTTTAGTTTTAGTTCAGGTAGCAATATGCGATTTCTGTCTGAGTCTGAGTTTGTTTGCTCGCTTCAGTGGCTGCAATATGCTATGTTTTCTGCCAACTGGCAACCCGGGGTGTCGAAATATTATTGGGTAAATTGCCAGTGGGCTTTTGTTTTCCATGAGGGGTTTTGGCATCACAAAGAAAAAAAAAAGGAAAAAACAACAACAATAAAAAATGCGACACGCATCTCCCGGAAATCCTATAGAGTACAACCAGTTAGATGACAAGTGTTACCAATTTTGTGTGCCATATGCATCAGAAGTCCAGCCAACGGTCTTTGGGAATGACATCTGAGGCTGACACTAGTCTATAGTACCTGAAAATCTTATATGACCACTTTAAGTAGAGCGTTAAAACTGTGCCATTAGATACAGTATTCATTGCTTTCAGAGGGAGTGTCAACACAAAAATTAAAAATCTGTCTCCTGTTTACTCACCTTCATGTAATTCCTAATCCTTATGACTTTTCTGGTTTCCGTGTATTACAGAAGGAGATGCTAGGCATCTTGTAGGTACTGACATCTTCAACCAGCATTCACTTTCATTGCACCTTATTTTCCATACAATGAAAGTGACTGTGGGTGTCATTCTGACAGACATCCCATTTTGTGTTCCATGGAAGAAAGTCAGTCATATGGGTTTGGAACAACATGAGGGTGAATAAATGACAGCATTTTCATTTGGGGGTGAACTATCCCTTTAATGCCTTTCAAGACTGTGCAGCACTACTAAATGTGACCACTTTGTTGCATGAGTTTATATTTTAGTTTGTAGATAAATAAATGCATTTAGTATAATTTGAGTGTCATTGATGCCTATCACCCCCTAACCAACAAATTGCATTACATCTTAGAAGAATAGATAGGAAGCATCTGGAAAACAACAAATCGGTTGTGTCCTGACATGAAAGGCATCAAGTGGAGGTCAAGTAATAAAGGGTCGATTGGTCTCTTTGATCTGCCAGCAAGCAAATACCCTGCAGGAGCAAGAACACTTTCCTTTAGCTTTTAGTTATGTCATTTTTGTGATCACTTATTATTGAGTTTCACTGCACAATCTCAAGGGAAATCTACTTAGAATGGCGCCCATCGGTTAGATAATTCACCCCCAATACTTGATAACGTCTGATGAGAGATGATGGAGGAAACATTTATAAAAGGCCCTTCACTAGCTGTATATGAAATGAAAGTGCAATGTGCATTTATAATGCAAAAAGTGTAATTCGAGGTGTTGGTGTCACACAAGACAACATAAGTGCATAATTTATCAATGCACTCACAGAGTATTGTGAATACTGTGAAATCAAGTAAATATTTTTTTCACTGTCAGCATTAGGTAATTAGATCAATTGAATTTCATTAACACATAAACCCTTCTAAACTGACATTACATATTAAAAACACCTACTAAATTGTTTGCATGTTCTTAGGCAGCATTAGAAACATATAGGACCAGATTTACTAAACAGGGCAAATTAGTGTGAGAGCACAATTCCAAAAAAACACATAATATTCAAAATAAACAACACGGACGCAGCTGGATCATTTCCATAATGACCAACGTAATCTACCAGTTAGCACCTGATTTAAGATGCTTTTTTGGGGTGATAAATAATAGTGCAAACATCAGTAAACTGACAAAACTTTATTAAATCACCTTGCATGAATAATTTCAGTACTCTCCTCCCATAAACTTTGTGTCTGAAAGGGAAACTCCTACAAATGCACATGCAATGTGTTATAAATAACTGTACATGTCTTTTCAGCGCTATTTTTCTCTGCTTGTCTTTAGTAAATCCTGACAGTAGTTTTTTTAACGCCAAGAGAGGGTTTTGCGCTGGCACAAGCTGTTAGCAAATCTGGCCCTTAGTCCCTATTTGGACAAGACATAATATTCTTTCAGAAGAATCTCATTCAGTTATGTTTTATTTTGTGATTTTACTCTCCTGACCACACAGCAGTGATGGACTAAAAATACTTCTATAAATGCAACTGCTCAGCACCAAGGTCTAAAAAGGGGAAATTATAGTAATTTAGTAAATCTGGTACAAATTCAGTACATATAAGGACAATATTTTTTTTTTTTTTAAATGAAAAACAATTATTGTCATGGCAATAATTCAACAGACTTGAACAGGTGTTTCACATCATGTCAATAATTTATCATGCATTCTAGCTCAGTATTGACCATCGGCATTCAAGACCAGAACTGTTTTCATAAATTAGTAACACTATAATAAGGTTTAATTTGTTAATATCAGTTAATTACATAGTTAAAAAAAAAAAAATATATATATATATATATATATATATATATATATATATATATATATATATATATATATATATGTATGTATAACTTCTACAGTATTTATTAATCTTAGTTTATATTAAAGTGCCCCTATTATGCTATTTTTAAGGCTCCTGATTTAGTATTTCAGTAAGACAGTAACAATGCAAGTCAGCTGGTTAGCTGGAGACTTCCACAATATAAAACACAAAACTACGCATTTTAAAACACCCGGTAAAATATATATAAAAAAATATATATATATACACACTCACCTAAAGGATTATTAGGAACACCTGTTCAATTTCTCATTAATGCAATTATCTAATCAACCAATCACATGGCAGTTGCTTCAATGCATTTAGGGGTGTGGTCCTGGTCAAGACAATCTCCTGAACTCTAAACTGAATGTCAGAATGGGAAAGAAAGGTGATTTAAGCAATTTTGAGCGTGGCATGGTTGTTGATGCCAGACGGGCCAGTCTGAGTATTTCACAATCTGCTCAGTTACTGGGATTTTCACGCACAACCATTTCTAGGATTTACAAAGAATGGTGTGAAAAGGGAAAAACATCCAGTATGCAGCAGTCCTGTGGGCGAAAATGCCTTGTTGATGCTAGAGGTCAGAGGAGAATGGGCCGACTGATTCAAGCTGATAGAAGAGCAACTTTGACCGAAATAACCACTCGTTACAACCGAGGTATGCAGCAAAGCATTTGTGAAGCCACAACATGCACAACTTTGAGGCGGATGGGCTACACCAGCAGAAGACCCCACCGGGTACCACTCATCTCCACTACAAACAGGAAAAAGAGGCTACAATTTGCACAAGCTCACCAAAATTGGACAGTTGAAGGCTGGAAAAATGTTGCCTGGTCTGATGAGTCTCGATTTCTGTTGAGACATTCAGATGGTAGAGTCAGAATTTGGCGTAAACAGAATGAGAACATGGATCCATCATGCCTTGTTACCACTGTGCAGGCTGGTGGTGGTGGTGTAATGGTGTGGGGGATGTTTTCTTGGCACACTTTAGGGCCCTTAGTGCCAATTGGGCATCGTTTAAATGCCAGGGCCTACCTGAGCATTGTATCTGACCATGTCCATCCCTTTATATCCACCATGTACCCATTCTCTGATGGCTATTTCCAGCAGGATAATGCACCATGTCACAAAGCTCGAATTTCAAATTGGTTTCTTGAACATGACAATGAGTTCACTGTACTAAAATGGCCCCGACAGTCACCAGATCTCAACCCAATAGAGCATCTTTGGGATGTGGTGGAACGGGAGCTTTGTGCCCTGGATGTGCATCCCACAAATCTCCATCAACTGCAAGATGCTATCCTATCAATATGGGCCAACATTTCTAAAGAATGCTTTCAGCACCTTGTTGAATCAATGCCACGTAGAATTAAGGCAGTTCTGAAGGCGAAAGGGGGTGAAACACAGTATTAGTATGGTGTTCCTAATAATCCTTTAGGTGAGTGTGTATATTACTGCTCACTGTCGTCAGTAAAATGATGTTTGAGGGCGGGTCAAGTTGTTCGTGGGTGGACAATGAACAACATAGGCGGGAATTAAGCAAATATCTTTTCTAATGATGTAGAACCGTCACACCGTGATATTAGAAACAAAAATGACCCGTACTGGCGATTCAGAGTCGATTCTTTCTTTTGGGAGACAATATATTTATTTATCGTGCACTTTCGATTTTACAACTTTGTAGAATGTTTAGATTCACAGCTTTATTACACACTGCATGAAAAGGGATATTCGAAAAACCATAATAGGGGCAGTTTAATACCTACGCTTAATAATAATTTTGTAATGCTAATAAAATCAATAACTATTGTATCTATTAACATTACTGAACTAACAAACACACAATGACCAATTTTATTTATGGTAACACAAATCTAAGCAAATAGGTCACTTTTCCAGAGACTGTTTTCACATCAAACAAAAAAAATAACAACTCCAAAATCAACATAAACCCACAGTTATTTAATCTACACATTTCATCCATGTGCAGTGGCAGAGATTTATGGCCAGACCTTTCATGGATGCTGGACTTCACACGATGTGCCCCGCCACAGTGGCCCAAGGCAGGCGGAAAAATAAGACTGACCTTTTCTCAGGCCGCTACACTGGGATAGGGTCACAGACTTCAGTGTTAGGAGCAGAATGGGTGAGGGAGAGCTGCAGAACTTCAAACTGTACAATCACTTCAGGAAAGGAAAAAGAGCACCTGGACTTAAAAGACAAGAGGTTGAAAAGGGAAAACAGGATGATAGGAAGCTGTTCGGGGTTTGACTGCATGACTTTTATATACTATACTGCAGTGCGGTAACTGCGGTAAAACCAATAGAGACTATAACAGATGGTACAAATAAAGATATTTTAATATCATGCAAAACAAAAGAGTGTCTTAAAAAAGTCGTATTATTTTACCTGTTTTTGTTCATTACGTAGTTCATTTAGATCATACCAGGAAAACTGCATCGCTGACAGAGGTTTGAACTTTTTTCAGTTGACTCAGAGGCAAAGAGAATGAGAAATACGAGGCCGTTCCCTCAAATCATGCCAAAACATAGATCAATATGACTCATTTTGTGTAAACAAGACCTCCCAACTCTCGCTGCCATCAAATCGCTACATGGCAAGAATTGAAATAAAGATCTATTGTCTCACTTCATTTAGATGTGAAGGCTTTCCTCAGAGTCAGTGAGAGCTTAAGTCAGACACATTTGTAAAAATTTGCAGTGAGAACTGACAGACAGAAGAGAGGGTGTTCAGACACTCTTCATTGGCCTGTCATACAGCATCTAGAGCAGCACAAACTGCTTTGCACAACTCACATTTTACACTGAATTAGGATTAAATAAGATTAATTTAAAGGGCCTATTTTAACGATCTGAGCTCATGGTCTGAAGTGCACAGCGCAGGTGCACTTAGGGTGTGTCAGAATCCACTTTTGCTAGTTTAACAACAGAAAAACATGGACAAAGCGTCAGGTTCATGGTCCAAAAGGGTTGTCCCTATTCTCTTAATGAGTCATGGTGTGTTTTGGGCGTAACGTGTAATAATCCAATAAGAGTCTCATCTCCCATTCCCTTTAAAAGCCAGTTGTGCTTGCATCATGGAGTAATTTGTGAGCAGAAAAACTGAATGCTTCTCCAGAGAGGAATCCTTTTATTTGTAATATTTAAACATGTTTGTGTGCTGCTGCGCATACCTGTGTGTGTAATAAACAGAGTGTATGCGCATTGTGCACCGCCTATAGGTACATATTACTAACACGCTCATATTTAAACAACACAAAAAATACTGCGCTATTGACTTTAGACCAGGTTTTTGTTGGTTAATGACACAGTCACTTTTACTTGTCTCAAAATAGCAACGTGAAAATGATAACTGCGTCGGGCTGAAACTAGCAAAAAACACTTGAGTCACGCCTGGCATCGCATTGCATCGGGTGTATGATAGGGCCCAAAAGTAAAATATTTAATAAAAAAAAAATAATAAAAACTGCATAGAAACAAAATTAAATCAAAGCTAAAGACATAATAAATGACAAAAGCACATAACAAAATTACTCAAACTAAAATTAAAATGAAAACTGAAAATATAACAATAAAAGCCAATTCAAAGTATTATTAAATACTAAAAAAAAAAACACTGTATGAAACAAAAACAAACAAAATGCCTTTGAAATGCATTATATATATATATATATATATATATATATATATATATATATATATATATATATATATATATATATATATATATATATATATATATACACACTCACCTAAAGGATTATTAGGAACACCATACTAATACTGTGCTTGACCCCTTTCGCCTTCAGAACTACCTTAATTCTATGTGGCATTGATTCAACAAGGTGCTGAAAGCATTCTTTAGAAATGTTGGCCCATATTGATAGGATAGCATCTTGCAGTTGATGGAGATTTGTGGGATGCACATCCAGGGCACGAAGCTCCCGTTCCACCACATCCCAAAGATGCTCTATTAGGTAAAGATCTGGTGACTGTGGGGGCCATTTTAGTACAGTGAACTCATTGTCATGTTCAAGAAACCAATTTGAAATGATTCGAGCTTTGTGACATGGTGCATTATCCTACTGGAAGTAGCCATCAGAGAATGGGTACATGATAGTCATAAAGGGATGGACATGGTCAGAAACAATGCTCAGGTAGGCTGTGGCATTTAAAACGATGCCCAATTGGCACTAAGGGGCCTAAAGTGTGCCAAGAAAACATCCCCCACACCATTACACCACCACCACCAGCCTGCACAATGGTAACAAGGCATGATGGATCCATGTTCTCATTCTGTTTACACCAAATTCTGACTCTACCATCTGAATGTCTCAAAAGAAATCGAGACTCATCAGACCAGACAACATTTTTCCAGTCTTCAACTGTCCAATTTTGGTGAGCTTGTGCAAATTGTAGCTTCTTTTTCCTATTTGTAGTGGAGATGAGTGGCACCCGGTGGGGTCTTCTGCTGGTGTAGCCCAACCGCCTCAAGGTTGTGCATGTTGTGGCTTCACAAATGCTTTGCTGCATATCTTGGTTGTAACGAGTGGTTATTTCATTCAAAGTTGCTC
The DNA here is from genome assembly GCA_018749465.1 of Paracanthobrama guichenoti. NCBI lineage: Eukaryota > Metazoa > Chordata > Actinopteri > Cypriniformes > Gobionidae > Paracanthobrama > Paracanthobrama guichenoti. The sequence goes on from CM031950.1 coordinate 21,754,147, forward strand.
TTCTATCAGCTTGAATCAGTCGGCCCATACTCCTCTGACCTCTAGCATCAACAAGGCATTTTCACCCACAGGACTGCCGCATACTGGATGTTTTTCCATTTTCACACCATTCTTTGTAAACCCTAGAAATGGTTATGCGTGAAAATCCCAGTAACTGAGCAGATTGTGAAATACTCAGACCGGCCTGTCTGGCACCAACAACCATGCCACGCTCAAAATTTGCTTAAATCACTTTCAAGATTCAAGATTCAAGAGTTTTATTTGTCACATACACAGTTATATACAGAATATACAACCGGCAGTGAAATGTAAACAGGTCCGCTCCATGGACAGTGCAAATTCACAGTTAAAAACACAAGGAGGAAATTATAATAGAAATAGAATAAAAAAGTATATATATATATATATATATATATATATATATATATATATATATATATATATATATATATATATATATATATATATATATATATGAAGTATAAATAATCAAGTAAAGTAGAAAAAAGTAAAAATAAAAATAAAGAAGTGGAATAAAATAAGTGAAGTAAACTGTGCAGTGAGTAAACTGTAGACTTATAAATATCGATGGTCACGTGATGTTAAGTGACTGATTTCAGGAGTCTGATGGCCTGGGGGAAGAAGCTCCTCCTGAGTCTCTCAGTTTTGGCCATCAGGCTTCGGAAGTGCTTACCAGATGGCAGCAGCGTGAAATGAGGGTTTGCAGGGTGATTAGAGTCCTTGATGATCTTAGTAGCTCTCCCCTTGCAGCGTTTGGTGTAGACGTCCTGCAGAGATGGGAGAGCTGACCCTGAGATACGCTCGGATAAGTGCACAACTCTTTGCAGGGCTTTGCAGTCATGACTGGTGCTGTTCCCATACCACGCTGTGATGCACTAGTTAATACACTTTCTATCGCCCCTAAATAGAAAGTTTTCAGGATAGCTGGTGAAACCCTGAATTTCCTCAGCTGGCGCAGGTGGTACAGTCTTTGCCTGGCTTTTTTCACCTGTGTCTGAATGTGAGCAGACCAGGTCAGGTCCTCGGAGATGTTTACACCCAGGTACTTGAAGCTGCTCACTCTCTCTACTGGTGACCCGCTGATCATGAGGGGGGAGTATGTCCATTGCTGTCTCTTCCTGAAGTCCACAATCATTTCTTTGGTCTTGCCAACATTCAGAGAGAGAGAGTTGTCCTGGCACCATGATGTAAGATGCTCCACCTCGTCCAAGTATGCCGTCTCATTGTTGTTGGAAATGAGGCCCAGGACAACAGTATCATCAGCAAATTTGATGATAGAGGTGGAGCTGTGTGTGGACAAACAGTCATGTGTGTAGAGAGAGTAGAGCAGGGGACTCAGGACACAGCCCTGTGGAGCTCCCACACTCAGGGTGATGGAGGTGGAGGTGGACTGGCCTACTCTCACCACCTGAGGCCTGCCAGTGAGGAAGTCCTCAATCCAGTGGCAAAGAGAAGGATTCAGGCCGAGATCCAGGAGTTTGGCGGTTAGCTTAATGGGAACTATGGTGTTAAAGGCTGAGCTATAGTCAATAAATAGCAGCCTTACGTAGTTCCCACTTTTGCTGTCAATGTGAGGGAGGGAGGAGTGGAGGACATGAGAGATGGCATCATCAGTCGATCTATTGGGACGATAGGCAAACTGAAGAGGGTCCAAAGTGTCAGGAATGAAGGAGCAAATGGTGTTTTTAATGAGTCTCTCAAAGACCTTCATGACTATAGACGTGAGAGCCACTGGACGGTAGTCATTTAGGCAAGAGGGTTTACTGTTCTTAGGGACAGGGATGATAGAGGATTTTTTGAAGGAGGTGGGGACCACAGATGTAGCGAGGGACTCAGTAAAGATAGATGTAAACAACCCGGCGAGCTGATCAGCACAGGACCGCAGAACACGGCCTGAAATACCATCCGGCCCAGCAGCTTTCCTGACGTCCACACGCTTGAGTGCCCTCCGAACTTCATCCTCCGAGACGAAGATCACGTGGTTGTTGCTGCTCTGAGTAATTCCCTCTGACGCGCCACTTGGCGGAGTCGCGCTGCTGCAATTACAGTCAAAGCGAGCGTAGAAAGAGTTTAACTCATTCACAAGCGACGGATCAGCTCTCACCTCTGCAGAGGATTTAGATCCAAAAGAGCAGATGGACCTCAGACCCTGCCACATGCGCCGCAAGTCGTTGAGTTGGAAATGAGACTCCACTCGATCCCTATAACGGAGCTTTGTGGCTTTAACTGCACACCGCAGTATCGATCTGTATTCAGTCATGTTTCCCGATAGGAGGCCGGCGTTGTAAGCGGCAGTGCATGTGTTCACTGCAGCGCGGATTGAATTGTCCACCCACGGTTTCTGATTTGAGAAGGACGTTATTGTTATTGTTTGTGTGGCTTGCTCTGTAAGCGTGTTAATGAAGCAAAGCACCACATCCGTGAACTCACTGACGTCAGCTAAACTCGCCCGGAACATGTCCCAGTCGACGTCATCCAGAACTGCCTGTAGCGCGGTCTCTGAGTGGGCTGACCAGCGTTTAACTTCCCGCCTCACCGGGGGTTCCTGAAGGAGCCTTTGTTTGTATTCAGGTGTGAGGAAAATGGCGGCGTGATCCGATCTGCCAAAAGCTGGAAGTGACCGCGCTTTATAGGCATTCTTAAACGGAGAGTAGCAATGATCCAGTGTGTTTGCTCCTCGTGTAGGACAGGAGACGTGCTGGTGAAAGTTTGGCAAGACTTTCTTTAGGTTTGCTTTGTTTAAATCGCCCGTGACGATGAACGCCGCATCGGGGTGTTTGTTTATGACGCCGCTGGCAACATCATGAAAGCCAGATAAAGCCAGCCCTGTGTCTGCCTGTGGTGGAATGTAAACGGCGGTGGCGATGACCGCAGAAAACTCCCTCGGCAGATAGAATGGGCGGCAAATGATTGTTAAATGTTCCAGATGAGGCGAGCAGGGCCGCGAGAGAATGGTGATGTTCCTGGGGTCGCACCATTTCTTGTTGATCATGAAGCATACTCCACCGCCTTTGGATTTACCGGCCTCGGCTGTTCTGTCCATCCGAAAAACAGAGAAGTTCTCTGACGGCGTCACAGTTGTGTCCGTGACCGCGGGTGTGAGCCATGTTTCGGAAAAACAAAAGATGTTACAGTCTCTCATGTCCCGTTGAAAACTTATCCTGGCTCTAAGATCGTCCATCTTATTCTCCAGGGATTGAACATTTGCGAGCAGAATGCTCGGGAGAGGAGGGCTGAATGCCCTTTTCCTCAGTCTGTTGCAGATCCCCGCGCGTTTCCCACGGTGTTTCTTGATTCTTCGCCATCGACTCTGGCCATTGTTCAACTCGGCGTTCCGAAGGATCTCAGATGGCCACAGAGGATCTGCGAAAGTGTCCTGAAACAGTCCAGTGTAGAGGTAACCAATGTCCAAAAGAGTTTTGCTGTCATAGCAGATCAATGCAATTGATAAGTTTGTAAAAATTGAGAGCAAAAGAAAGTAAAATAGTAAATAAAAGCACAGTCTTCGCGGAGCGACCTGAACGGCGACCGAACATGGCGGCGCCATCTTGGAGTTTCTTTCTCATTCTGACATTCAGTTTGGAGTTCAGGAGATTGTCTTGACCAGGACCACACCCCTAAATGCATTGAAGCAACTTCCATGTGATTGGTTGATTAGATAATTGCATTAATTAGAAATTGAACAGGTGTTCCTAATAATCCTTTAGGTGAGTGTATATATATATATAAAAATGAAAAGTATTTTTTAAAGGGGCTAGAATTCAGAAACCCTTGTTATTAGCGACACCGTTGGCCATCAAGTGAACTGCAGCCAGAGACTTATTGCTCATGCTTGAACTCGTACACAAAGTACTTTTTTGTCCTTTGTATAGAAGTAAAAAGTTGGAAATACCTTTGCATTGAACATCCTAATGCCGTCCACACTACTGAGAGCAATGAGATGAATATGCAAATATGTGCTGTGCACTTGCCTCTCAATAACAGAATAAACACACAACAACAATGACAGCGGTGAGAAAACAGCAGTTAAAAAAGCATCTGATCATAGCATCTGTGTAATATCTGCAATTCACCAGCATCATGTCGATGTTATTAAAATTACACATTACAAACATAATTAAATTTTTTATATTTATTATGTATATAGTGTAATTAAGTATATTTGAGACTATATAGATCTTGCTATGTGAGACAAGTTTGCTAAGTTTGATCTATTTTCTTTGCATGAGACATTTGCATCACAGTACAGAATAGCTCTTTCTGCATTATCCAGAATATTGTTCTCAGGAGTGTGCATAACCATCATATACTTTGGGAAAACCCTGGCCTTCACATAAAAATCAGTCTACAGGCTTTCATAGACAACCTAAGATGTCAGGGAAGGTCTCGTTTTTTAAGTTTTGTGATTTATACATGAAAAATATTTTTTCATAAAAAAAAATTTCATTAAATTTTTAACGCTTCACCATTGACATAACTTTCTGGCTTTTCGTGTTTTAGCTGTTATACTGTAGGGGGCGCTATTACGCATCTTTTGAAGGAGTCTCCTGACTCTCCTGATCAAAACACAGGAGAATAATATGCAGAAACAAGCAATATCATATGTAATAATATGCATATGTAAAATAATGTGATCATCAACATTAAACAGCATATAAATCAAAACTGCCTAATGTTACTGAATGAAATATCGCCCCAGGACGAGCTATAGGACTGAGAAGCATTGTGGGCGTTGATGAACTCGATCTACTCCATCTGTGTTTGATCATCGTTCTGAATCCAATCCGGATGTAGTCTGGAGTAGCTTTGAGTAGCTTTTTGCTCAAAATTTTGCTTTTTTATGAAACTTACCAACATTACCCAAGTGTTGATAAAAGAATAATGCATGAAGTGGGAATAAAATGTTATATAGTTAGAGGCTCTGTTCTTTCTGTTGATAAATTGCATCTTCAGATATTCATACAACAAAATATTCAGGGGAGCCATGAACATTTTGTGAAAACAGTCAAAAATGCTGGCGGGGAAAGAGTTAAATGCCAAAACTCATTTTGTTCCTTACAAACACTTTTCTCCTCGTTTCAGCCTTTATTTAATAGTCTGGGTTGTATTTTATTGTACCCTGTGTAGTTTTTGACCCACGTAAATTATATCCAGAAATCTGCTTATAATGCATGCTTGTTTTTTCCTGAAATCTCACCTCAGCAGACCATGTCTCTCAAGGAGCTGCTGAGAAAACATCCCAGACACCAGCTCTGACTTACAACACAGTTAATGGCCCATCAACAGGCGAGTTCCTCGCTGACTGGACCAACGTGGTTGGGTGCATTTGGGTGATTTACTCATTTCTAACACCAAGAGAAAATCACTTGTCACCCTAGGTCCAGAAACTTTTCTCTTTTGCTCCCTCGTTGTAAAACGGCCTTCCAGCCACTGTTAGGACAGTCTAAACCCTGGACACACTTCACCTCCAGTTAAAATTGGTAGAGCTCTGCTGTCAGGCTCTACTGAATTATATTTATCATGCATTCTGTTGTATAAACTTGGTATTTGTGTATTTGATTTGTATTGACTTTAACTCTTTCTCCGCCAGCATTTAAAAAAAAAGCCAACCACCACCAGCATTTTTTATCATTTTCACAAAATATTCATGCCCCCCAGAATATTTTGCTGTATAAATATCTGAACATGCAATATATCAAAAGAAAGAACAGAGCCTCTGCTTTTAAACAAAAAAAACACTGTTTTATTCTAGCTTCATGCATTCTTTTTTTATCAACACTTGAAAGTTTCATCAAAAAGCAACATTTTGAGCAAAAAGCTACTCAAAGCTACTCCAGACTACATCTAGATTGGATTCAGAATGATGATCAAACACAGATGGAGTAGATCGAGTCCATCAACACCCACAATGCTTCTCAGTCCTATAGCTCGTCCTGGGTCGACATTTCATTCAGTAACATTAGGCAGTTTTGATTTATATGCTGTTTAATATTGATGATAGTGTTATTTTACATATGCATCTGCTTACACTCTATCACTTGTTTCTGCATCTTCTTCACATGTGTTTTGATCAGAAGATTCAGGACTCTTTCAGACAATGTGTAATGTAAAAAATAAAATAAAAAATCTTTGGTCTCATGAAATCTAAGTTTAAGTTTTGTGGCTTGAAAGGCACTTGCACACTAGAGGAAATACCAACAAACTGTTTATGTTTCCGCCACAGAATAAAAAAGATAATTGCATATTTTTATCTTACAATTTTGACTTGTTTTCCTCACAATTATGAGTTTATATCTCATAATTTCAGAATTGACAGTTTATTTTCACAATTCAGACTTTATAACTTGCAATTGCGAGTTTATATCTCACAATTCTGAGAAAAAAGAAAAAAAAAAGAATTGTCAGATTTAGATTCACAAGTTTGAATTTATTTCTACTTAATGGCAAGGTTATATCTCAATTCTGAGTTTATATGTAAAAAATCTGACTTGCAAGATAAAAAACAAACAAAAAAAAAAACAATGCAATTACCCTTTTTATTTATTGCCAGAAACAAGCTTCCATAAATGTTTGACAAATAGGATTGAGTAAAATCTAGACACCTTTAAAAAAAAAAAAAAAAAAAAAAAAAGTTGTCTGAAGAATTAATGTGTTACATTTATAGCGTTTTTCTTGGTACTCAAAGCGCTTTACATAAAGAAGGGGGAATCTCCTCAACCACCACCAATGTGCAGCATCCACCTGGATTATGCGACGACAGCCATATTGTGCCAGAACGCCCAGCACACTTCAGTCTATTGGTGGAGAGGAGACTGATCGATGAAGCCAATCAGTTTATGGGGATGATTAGGAGGCCATGATGGATAGAGGCCAATGGGGAAATTTTGCCAGGATGCTGGGGTTACACCCCTACTCTTTTTTGAATGATATCCTGGGATTTTTTATGACCACAGAATCTCGGTTTAATGTCTCATCTGAAGGTGTTTGTTTTTTTGTTTTTTTTACAGTAAAGTATACTGGGGCATTAGGACCCACACAGACCACAGACCACCTCACTAACACCTCTTCCAGCAGCAACCTGTTTTTTCCCAGGAGGTCTCCCATCCAGGTACTGACCAGACTCAACCCTGCTTAGCTTCAGAGGGCAATCAATCTTGGGCTACATGGTGATAGCTGCTGGCATTCATATTTATGAATGTAATCCGGACGCACTACATTCCCCATGTTGTCATTATCATGTGACCTATCAGCGTCAGTTGCATCTCTACACTGCCATTCACAAATACTCTCCCGTGGCCTCATGGGATAGTAAAGTGTCCATCGTATACACACTTCAGAATCTCACCGGGAGTAGTGGGTCATCCAGGTACTTTTTTTTTTCCTACTCTTTTTTTGAGACCTGTGAATTCGGACATACATAGGGAAGTATGCGACTTTGGATGCAGCCATAGTAATCCTTGCAATGCTCCCTTCCCATTTAAATCATTGGATCTGCAGTATTCTCTGCCATTAACGCTCTTAGTTTCATAAAATATTACTTTTTTTTTTGACAGATTTTGTGAGATTCACCTCAGCACAGAAAAGAAAGTGATGTTCATTAAAGCATTTCATGGAGTCTTTAACTGACATAATGAATGCACTCATGATTGTTAGTGCTTTCTTACTGCACTAATTACTGTTATTTGTACAGAACCTTCAGCCAAAACATTAATTTATTTATGTACTCTCCAAAGATTTGATATTATGCTTATTTTCATTTGCTAATTCTCAGAACAGACAACATTTTCCTCCTCACCAACAACCTGAAAGCATCTTTTACTAATTAAAAGTGAGGAAAAACTTTTTCTAGTAAATCAGCAAAACTGTTACCTGATAAATTCCTATTCCCAAGAGGTACATACAATGTACCATCACAATAATCTAATAAAGGAAAATAAAAATGGCTGTAAAATCTTAAATCTTGTAAAGATGAGGTTGTGACCAGGGTTGGAGGTAACGCATTACTACAATTTGAGTTACGTAATCAGATTACTTTTTTTTCCAAGTAACTAGTAAAGTAACGCATTACTTTTAAATTTACAACAAATTATCTGAGTTACTTTTTCAAACAAGGAGCGCAAGTTACTTTGTTTTCCCATTTATGGAATAACATCTGCCCAATGTAGAGAAAATTCGAGAGTAAGTGCAGAGGTGTTGTGTGTAAACATGACGGTTATTGTAGTTCTAGACTAAATGTGAGCATGTATTTACTCATCTCACTTGCACACAAAAAAGATTCAGTATTCCTCAAAATGAATAAAATCAGAGAAATGCAAAATCAGAATACTACACAAACCTCCAATAATTGAATGTGTTAAATAAAACAAATGCATATTTTTATGCATTTAATCTCACTTTATTGACCAATGTATTTGCTGCTGACCTTCGACGATTTAAAAAAAATATATTTTTTAATGGTGAAATAAGTGTTAAACTTTCTTCTCCTGTTCTTCCGTTATCCAGAATGGTAGCACAGCTGAAAGGTTTGTTTGAGCTGCGCCCTCTACTGTACACGCATAAATTTGCATTTCTTTCAGCCTGATTTCCATTTTGGTGTGAAAGGGCCTTTACATTTGCCCAAAAATCAAACTTTTTTGTTATAAAAAATAAATAAATACACACACACACACAAAAACAAAAAAACAAGCCGAGCAAAGGTAAAAACACATTACTTTTCTAACGCAATTAGTTACTTTTTAAGGGCATAATGCAATATTGTAATGCATTGCTTTTCAAAGTAACTTTCCTCAACACTGGTTGTGACTGCTGCCATTTGAATGGTTCATTTCCATGCAACTATATGGTGATCTCAGCATCACACGGACTAAACATCCTAGTGTTTGCATACATAAAGCAGGGCATTTAAGATATTTATAATGCGTGCAACAATAAACATTCCCTTGTGACTCCAGAGAAGCATTTGCTGTTGCATAATGACACTGTAATATGACATAAAAGCAAAGCATTACTGTGGGAGAAAATATGCTTTTTGTGCTGTATTGATTCAATTATCCCACACATTTTTTCAAGTCAGCCTCGAGGCGCACCTGTGAGCTCATTTAAACCGAGAAGCTTGTCGTGAAGCTGTGTGTGTGCGTGCTTGTTTGCATGCATGATGTGAGTTTATGTTTGCAGCTAGCAGAAAATAGAGCGTGCATGCACACATTGCTCTATTGTCCATCTGATTGTATTGAAGTAAAGGAGTATGAAGCAGCAGCAACAGTCAATAGCATGAAATTGGAAACTATGAGGCCGCGTTTCAATCAAGGGAGGAGGGAGAGCTGCGGCGCTATTGACTTACGATCCTGTCACAATCCCTTGATTAAAAATATAGCTTGGTTCAATTTCACAGCATTGACTGACTTATTGATTGCTATTTCAGTACTTGAAGTAGCTTTCGCAAGAAATGAATTGTAGTTATTTGGACTAAGGGAGAACATTACTGAAGGCCAGGGGAACTATTCACAGTCGGCATATCACTTTCCTCAGTGCTAAAACCGGGAAAGTATTATAAATTTTATGCACTTTACTTTTCAACAGGCAATATCCTGTGAGCTCAAAAATAAATGCCTCCAAGACTGCATGAAATCAAAACATCATGAAGTTTTTTGGCTTTTAGTAGCTTTGAACTCCTAAAAACATGCATTTAAAATGTACAAATTCAAAAATATTGATACTATTTATCATACATGCAAACAAGCAAGTAGCAAATCTAAGTTTTGACTGCAGGTGCAGTCATAAGTAAATATTAGTAAATAAATAATGAGATATGGTTGAGTGTGTGCGTGCGTTCACGAAGCGGCGGGATCATCATTTCAGTGATTAAAACATTAAGATCAACTCTGTTCTTTATATAAAGATACCGTATGACTTCAGAAGACTTGGAATGCAACATGAGTTAATACTTTTATACTGTTTTTGGTCAGTTTTTGCAATAAATACCTGTGACTGTACTTTTATTTTCCTGTTGACGTTACGTGTTTTATATTGTTGAGAAGTGGGAAGGTTTAGGGTAGGAGTGGGGTTAGGTGCTCCAAAATATAAAAGTAGCCTACAAATATAAATTTATATTTATATAAATATTTATAATATTTATCATGTCTACTTTTAGAAATGCAAAGAATTAAATGCGCCTTGATCTGACGTATTGGGCAAACAACTGAAATCAATGGAGTACCCTGTGCGTTAAAAATTGACGCAGAGGGGTCCTGACCAAGCGTTAATATGTGATGAGTTGGGAGTGAAAACATGTTGCTTATGAAGACTTCAGATGACATAAAACCTGTGAAGAGACATGCACCACTGCCAAATGTTCTATATATTGTCATCATGTTCACAATTTGTAATAATTACTTTAGTGAGCTCATTGTTTCTTCCTTAAATTAGTGCATGATTTGTAGAACTGTACATTTGTGAAATATGGACATAACTTGGACACAGTCCCCTCTGATAACAGATTACTCTAAATTGCACTGTAGACACATGCATTTTCTGTAAAGCTGTTTTGAAACATTATGTATTGTGAAAGTGCTATACAAATAAATGTGAATTGAATTGAATAGCCATTGTCTTCCATAGTAGGAAAAAATACAATGTTTACCATCATCTGTCCGGTTACCAACATTCTTTAAAATATCTTCTTTTGTGTTCAACAGAAGAAAGAAACGCATACAGGATTGGAACAACATGACAGTGAGTAAATGATGACAAAAATGTTCATTTTTTTGGGTGGGTAAAGTACACCTTATTGGGTTGCACTTTATTTTGATAGTCCACTTTAGGGTCCACTTTATTCTACTAACTATAAGTATCTTTGCAACTACATGTCAACTAGCAGTCATTTGAGTATTAGTAGACTGTTAGGTTAGGGTTCGGGTTAGTAGAATAAGTTGACTTGTAGTTGCAAAGTGACTTTGATCACGTAACAACCACAAACTTTTGCAAACATACACTCTAAATTTTTTCTAGCCAAATCCTGGGTTGAGCCTTTTGGGTCATTTTTGGGGGTTATTTTTTCAATATTTGGATCCTTTTTGTGTAACCCAGCTTCTGGGTCAGACGTAACAACCCAGTGTTTAGGGTTTTTTTTTTTTTTTTTTTTTTTTTGTAACCCAGCTTCTGGATCAGACATAACAACCCAGTGTTTGGGGTAGTTTTTGTGTAACCCAGCTCCTGGGTCAGACGCAACAACCCAGTGTTTGGGTAGTTTTTGTGTTACACAGATCCTGGGTCAGACATAACAGAACAGTGTTTGGGTAGTTTTTGTGTTACACAGATCCTGGGTCAGACATAACAGCCCAGTGTTTGGGTAGTTTTTGTGTTACACAGATCCTGGGTCAGACATAACAGCCCAGTGTTTGGGTAGTTTTTGTGTTACTCAGCTCCTGGGTCAGACCTAACAACCCAGTGTTTTTGTGTTACCCAGATCCTGGGTCAGACGCAACAACCCAGTGTTTGGGTAGTTTTTGTGTTACACAGATCCTGGGTCAGACGTAACAGCCCAGTGTTTGGGTAGTTTTTGTGTTACCCAGATCCTGGGTCAGACGTAACAACCCAGTGTTTGGGTAGTTTTTGTGTTACCCAGATCCTGGGTCAGACGCAACAACCCAGTGTTTGGGTAGTTTTTGTGTTACACAGATCCTGGGTCAGACATAACAGAACAGTGTTTGGGTAGTTTTTGTGTTACTCAGCTCCTGGGTCAGACCTAACAACCCAGTGTTTGGGTAGTTTTTGTGTTACCCAGATCCTGGGTCAGACGCAACAACCCAGTGTTTGGGTAGTTTTTGTGTTACCCAGATCCTGGGTCAGACGCAACAACCCAGTGTTTGGGTAGTTTTTGTGTTACCCAGATCCTGGGTCAGACGCAACAACCCAGTGTTTGGGTAGTTTTTGTGTTACCCAGATCCTGGGTCAGACGCAACAACCCAGTGTTTGGGTAGTTTTTGTGTTACACAGATCCTGGGTCAGATGTAACAGAACAGTGTTTGGGTAGTTTTTGTGTTACACAGATCCTGGGTCAGACATAACAGCCCAGTGTTTGGGTAGTTTTTGTGTTACTCAGCTCCTGGGTCAGACCTAACAACCCAGTGTTTTTGTGTTACCCAGATCCTGGGTCAGACGCAACAACCCAGTGTTTGGGTAGTTTTTGTGTTACACAGATCCTGGGTCAGATGTAACAGAACAGTGTTTGGGTAGTTTTTGTGTTACACAGATCCTGGGTCAGACATAACAGCCCAGTGTTTGGGTAGTTTTTGTGTTACTCAGCTCCTGGGTCAGACCTAACAACCCAGTGTTTTTGTGTTACCCAGATCCTGGGTCAGACGCAACAACACAGTGTTTGGGTAGTTTTTGTGTTACACAGATCCTGGGTCAGACATGACAACCCAGTGTTTGGGTAGTTTTTGTGTTACTCAGCTCCTGGGTCAGACCTAACAACCCAATGTTTTTGTGTTACCCAGATCCTGGGTCAGACGTAACAACCCAGGGGTTGAGTTATTTATCGCAGGCTTTTTGCGACCTCTTCAGCAGAGAGCAGTGCAGCTCTGTCAAATTGGTGCATGTCTTCAGTAAAATACAGGGTTGTGTACATGTTCTTTTATCTATAAATTCATTGGTGTGCTGTATATCGTTGAAATTTATGCAAAGCAACACACAGAGGGTCACCTAAACGGGTGCCAACAGAGGCTGGTCGATTACACTTGAATTACTTCTAAATGTTTAATTTTTACTTCTAATATTTGTTAAACAAGCTTAAATGTTGGATGTAGTAAAAAACTATATAAAATATGCTATACTGTAAAATATGATTGAATATAGAGGAATTATCATATAAACCAGTGGTTATGTTGAGTATTTTAAAAAAGTTTAGGGATTTAAGTTAATCCGTAGACATTAATTCATGTATGAAGTAAAAAATTTAAAAAAACCTAGTATTATAGTAAAAATGAATCAACCCATTATGCTGGCTTAAATAAACAACCCACAAATTAACCCAACATGTGTTCTGTCTTATATTTACAGTGTTTTTAGAGTTCAGTAACTAGTTCTTCAGAAGTTCTGACTTTTGTAGAGTAGCACTGGTAAAGAACCCTGGCTAGAAAAAGCCTAGAGCCAGCAAATCAGATTTGAAGCATGGAGCTCTTGCCATTTTTGTGTGCAATAATAAACATCAGATGATCAATGAGCGGTTGGTGCTCAGTGACGTCTGAGGCCAAGACTATCTATTACCCCTAATATTGAGCAACATCAGTCTTCCCAGAACGCAGAACCGAACCATAACCTGACTTCTCTTGGATGTCTTAAATGTGACCTGATGCATTTGAGCCTGGTGATGTGAGAGGTCAAATCCGACCATGTTTCAAGTTCTTTTCTTGGAGAAGCTCAGCCGTCACTTCAGCTTTTCACTTCCATCTCTGACACTGTCTATTAAGCATTGACACACAGGTGCAAGTGTTTGATGGGCTGGAAATGGATGTCAGTCCGTAAACCGTCCCTATATACTGCATCGCCAACTCTGTCACAGCTGCCGGAAAGATGATGCACTTCCTCACCCTCGGCCTTCATTTCGCACTGATTTTCACTGTCTTTAACCCTCTGTTGCACAATGCTGCATTTTCCTAACATGACAAATATGAAATCAAATAAGCAAATAAAATTGTTAATAATTAAACAATGAATAAACTAATACTTTTTAGTCATTATAGTCATTTTAAAATCAATATAGTATATTATTTAAAGGTACACTCAAGACAAAAAAAAAAAAAAAAAAATTCAAATTTCATCAGATTTAATTGAATAACCCTTACATACTATCCATATTAGGAATGAAGTAAAAATTGAGTAAAAAAAAAAAAAAAAATTTTTGTGTGTGTGTGTATATATATATATATAACTTCACGTCATTTTGTACAGCTAAATTATTTGTATGTTGTTTAATGTGTTTAATGCCTAAAAATAAAGTGATTATGGATGCAGTGAGGTTATATTTTTTAGATATGTTTTATATTATCCATTATTAAATAACATTTTCAGTATTGAAGTATTGAGTAAATTCTATTAGATTCTATCATGTTCAATTTTAGCATTCAGACATCTTTAGAAAATACTTATTTTCTAAAGGCCCCAGAAAATACTAATTTTCAACAATTTTGGTTTTAAAACTGCTTTCATAATGCATCCAATTGTTGGGTTAAATAAGAAAAAACAAACACATGAGATGCTTTCTGTCTTGTAGAGAGTCATGAAGGATAAGTGCGAATTGCAGATTTGTCCTTCTTGTCTACTCTTGTTCACGTATCAAGGGTCGAATCAAATCAGCATGACAGCCGCTTTTCTGTCTTGTCTTTTAAAAACAAATCTGCCACATGTGGAGCATCAGATGTTTGCTGCTACACCTATAGACAATGACGCAAAACACTATTTTCTCTACCAAAATAAAAAAATGAGCCCATTGTCTACAGAGCAATCAGTTAATCCAGAACAAAATAAAAAAAAACTAGCCTCATTTGTGTTGTAACAAAATCATTAAACATTTTAGCCCAGAAGATTGTAAATAAGAAGAGTCTTAAGCCTAATAATACCAAGTGAAATGGTTTGATTTCTAACACTGAATGTGTTTGTAGACTTTCAAACTTAAGGCACCTAAAGAGGCAGTCTGGTCTCCATAGCAACAAATACATTTTAGCTCTTGACCTTTACTGAATAACAGAATTACGCACAGCAGTTATGTTCCAATTAATAAATGCCTGGAGGAAGGCCATTTACCACCCAAAAACATGTTTTGGAAGGCAAATTCTAAAATCAATGAACTTCATAGTTTATTTGTCATCTAAATCCTTGTGTTTGCTTTTACTCAAGCCTCGGCTCCAATCAAAGAAAGTTCAGTCTAATCAAGTCTGAGGTTACTCTGGAAGCAATAATGCACGACCAAAATAAGTATGCAAAATTCATGTATAGGCTGTTATTATAGTCTCAACTCACACAAAAGAAGCAGACAGCACAGACACCTGAGGACATGGAAATATAGAGATAATGAGTTCACTAGTTTAGCAATGCATTTGCATTTTTTAAATCAGAATATTGTCAATTACAAACTAAGTGCAGATTAAGTCATCATCATCATCTTACAGTGCAATTTTGTTTGCATTCGCTAATTCATGGTACTGCTGTACAGTATGAGCTGAAATCACACACACACACACACAGTGTTGGGTTTCCATGTTTTATGGGGACATTCCATAGACATAATGATAAGCATTTACTTATGACAAATCATAAGCATCTACACTACGAAAGCAATCCGGTTTAATGCGTTTTTTGACTAGTTTTGTGATCCGATTGACCAAAACGCATCTAGGTGTAAACAGGGCCTTAGTTTGATTTATAAGATGTTTTTTGGGCGTTAACGTGCAATAAACCAATCAGAGTCTCATCGCTTATTCCCTTTAAAATCCAGTTGCGCTTGCACCATGGTGGATACGCTATTTACATGGAGGAATTTGCAAGTGGAAAGACTGAACGCTTCTCCAGAGAGGAATCCTTTTATTTTTAATATTTAAAAGTAATCATATTATTAAAAGAAATGTTTTTTTCTATAATACAAGCTGGCCACATTTATTATAACCCCTTGAAATTCTTATGAGCAAAATTATCCAGCTATGACAGGAGCATAAACATGAGGAAACACAAAGGCCAAATTCCCTTAATTATTCATCAAAATGAGTAAAACCAAGGAATATAGTTCTGATGTGCAGCAAAAGATTGTTGAGCTTCACAAAATAGAAAGTAGCAAAACAGACAGCAACCAAAGAGCACCTACACATCACCACAAGTTGTTTGGGAGAGTTTCAAAAAAAATCATCTGCTCTCATCCAAAAACATAAAGTGGGCCAGAAATTGTGGCCAATGTGTATTGGAGAAAAACATTTATTTCATAATGAGAATTCCCCCCTATTTCTACTTTATTTTCTTCAATAAAAGTTTAGATTTTTGTGAATTTTTTGAATGAAAGATAAAAAGGATAAAAAGTTTGATTATATGATTTATAGCACACACAATTGCCCCCCAAAAAATTCTGGTCATTTTAGTTGGATACATACCATTCCTAATGATGCTGAATATTGTTGCTATGAGAGAACTTTTGTGATCACTCCTTCATAGAGCTCTGTTGTGCTTGCATGTGCCCAAACGTATCAAAGTTCTGTCTTGTGTAGCTAGCTGTGCAAGAATCAGAGCCCACGGAGACAAACGGCCAATGAACAGCTGCTTTATGCTGATAAGAAACCACATGATCACCAGAGAAAGCCATATCATTAGTGACCATAAACAAACATTATGGTCCGGTCACCTTTGAAACATGGTGTTCTACCGTTCGACTGCTGCTTTCCACGGTTATTTACTGTAATAAGACGCACACTGCTGATGCTCCAGAAATGCCGGTGTTTGCAATTGCAATTTGAATTTACCTGCATTAAATATGCTGTGAAAATTGAAAAAAAAATAAATAAATAAAAAATAAGCAAGGATTATAGACTGATTCCTTGCTCCATAAAATATGAAAAGTATCTCTCACTGTCACTGTAAGTTAAGCCTTAGCAAAATCACCATTCATCATCACTCTCAGTGTTGCCAGGTCATGGTTTTCCCCACACAATTGGGCTATTTTGAAAATGCTGTTGCACGAAAAATTGCAGAGCCACACCAACAGAGGTTGGGATTATTTGGGCTACATTTATAATGTACCAGTTGCCAAAACGTTTATTTGTATACAAAGAAAAATTAAAATGGAGCCTTTTATTAATGCGTATTGATCATTGGAATGAATAAGGACCACTGAAAGAGCAAGTGTGGGAGAGATGGTATATAGGGGCATCTTTCATGTCACTAGAGGTGACGCGAGTTTCACCCAGAAATTAGAAATTAATCGAGTTTGCCATTGTAGATTAAATGCACATAGATTGTGTGTCAAGTATAGTAAAGCAAACAGAAAAGAGTATGTAGCCTATTAATAACAGTCATTTTAGAGAGGATTAATACCAATATATCTGTCTGTCTGTCTGGCTATGGTGTCCTGTGGTTTCTGGAACCAAGACATTAGTAGCAGATCCTTTAAGTCCTGTAAGGTTGCAAGGTGGAGCCACCGTGAATTGAACTTGTTGGTCCAGTACATCCCAAAGATGCTCAATTGGATTGAGATTTGGGAAATTTGGAGGTTAGGGAAACACCTTGAACTCGTCACCATGTTCCTCAAACCAAGCCGACATGTACAGTGTGCATTATCCTGCTGGAAGAGGCCACTTACACCAGGGAACACCACTGTTATGAATAGGTGGACATGGTCTGCATCAATGTTAAGGTAGGTGGCCCATGTCAAATTTACATCTACATGGATACGTCTACCCAAGATTTCACAGCAGAACATTGCCCACAGCATCACACTCCCTCCACCGGCTTATTGTTCCATAGTGCATCCTGGTGTCAGCAATTTCCTCAGGTAAACGGCACACACACCTACACATCCATGTGATGTAAAAGACAATGGGACTCATCGGACCAGGCGATGTTCTTCCACTACTCCAAGGTCCAGTTCCAACGCTTGGAGCCCATTGTAGGTGCTTTCATTGGAGGACAGGGGTGATCATAGACTCTGATTGGTCTGAGGCTATGCAGCCCCATATGCAGCAGAGTGCAATGCACTGTGTTGTGACGCATTCCTCCCATAACCATCATTACAATTTTGTTTGACTTGTGCCACAGTAGACCTTCAGTTGGCTTGGACCAGACGGCCTTGTGCATCGATGAGCCTTGGGCACCCAACACCCTCTCGCTGGTCTGTGGTTTGTCACTCCTTGGACACTGCTGGTAAATCCTCACTACTGCTGACTGGGAGCAACCCACAAGCCTTGTTGTTTCAGAGATACTCTGACCCAGTTGCATTGCCATACCAATTTGGCCCTTGTCAAAGTTGCTCAGATCTTTATTCCTGCCCCTTTCTCCTGCATCCAATACATTGATTACAAGAACTAATTGTTTGTATAGCATCTAATCGTCCCAGACCTCAATAGGTGGCCTTGTTAGGAGATGATCAATGACATTCGCTTCACCTGTGACTCAGGGCTGGATTGATAATCTGGCATACTGGGCATTTTCCAGGTGTGCTGACGCACTTTGGGACCAATACAAGTTGTTGTTTTTTTTTTTGTGTGTTTTTTGTTGTAGTTTTTTTTGCCACGGACTGGCCCATCATGCAGGCACAGCAGCCCATTGGTTTGCCCTCTGAATTGACAGGCCAAAGCGAGAGAGTTCCCCCCTTCCTCCCCATAGGTGCAGTTTTTTTTAAATTGGAGTGCATTGGGAAATTGCAAAATGTGAATACCCGCTCAGTGACAAATAACAAACGAGCACTGCGTTTCAGCTGCTCTATAAAGTGATAAACAGCACAAGCCGCTTGATCCATTCAAATTTGTCTCCGAGTTTTGTTTTATACAGTCGTGTGATATGGGAACATTAGCTGCGACCATGTAAATACATGATAAGGTAAATTGGAAAAGTCAAATACACACAACTACAAACTTGTCAATCCAGCACCACCACCTTTATAGTAATTTACCTTGCAGCTACTAACAGTGAAGAAATATGGTGTTTTGGCAAAAATGTATTTATTGAAAATGTTGCTATTATTATTTACATTAAATATTACGGATATATATCACTTTTATGGAGGCTGTTTTCATTTTTCTACATGTTTACAATATTTTTATTACAAATTCTATAGCTTATGATTATTTATTTATTTTAGATATACCGATGGTAATGAGCAGCATGGTTTTAACCTGTGTCTATGATCTTACAGTTAGATTTAACTCTGGATTCTATGAAAGAACCATTGTAAATTCAATTAGGGCAATTAAAGGATAATTTAATAAAACAGCTTGGATCCTATGAATTAAGGACAAAACTTTTTTCTCCTTAAATATGTTTTTGAAACTTTCTACAAGTAAACATGATTTCATTAAGCATGTTCACAGCAGTCTATAAAAACTGCTGTGCCAGCTGGACTAAACCAAACCTCTGAAAACATCATTTCACTTCTCCTATCATCTTCTTTAGTGTGAACACCACAGTAAAACATACTTTTACCCTTTTTTTCTCCTTAAATATGTTTTTGAACTTTTTAATAGTTATAATGAATTTGAATTGAAGTAAATTGTTAATTCAATGGGAACCTGATGAAAGATAGATATCAGTGTCTTACATAAATTAGGTGTTAACACTTAATGTTTTAAAGGGATAGTTCAAACCAAAGTGTCATCATTTACTCACCCTAATGAATTTCTTTCTGCGGAACATAAATAATTTAATCAGAAATTTCATAAGAAAATAATTTGAGTTTTTTTTGTCCAAACAACAGAAGTCAGGGGTAACCAAAATGGTTTGGTTGCCAAACTTCTTCTTCTTCAAAAAAAAAAGTGTTTCACAGAAAATGAATGACAGCATTTAATAGCAGTAAATGTACTGTATGGCATCCTAGTGCAAAATCAGTGCTTTACTGTCAAGTGCATTTCTATGTGATTTTTTATTTTATTTTATTTTTTTATTTAATGGGGTCATGAATTGAGAAATCAACTTTTTTACAAAACTAATTACAAAATAGTGTGCATTGCCTGTTTGTGGAAGAACATAGTCGCTGCATAAGCTTCCTTCAGATTCCAATATTAGGAATGCGGTTGAACTTTATTTTTAATGAAGATCCAGCTCACGTGGGCAAACATTGTGCGTTTGTTCCCTTCATTTCACCAGATTCGTTTGTAAACAAGAGACTGGATTTGCAGACTGAATGAGATTAAACACAATGCTGTGCCTTCTATACTGGATCTGACAGGAATGGTGCAACACACTTATGTGAGTAAAAACATTTTTTTATATGTGATAGTATTGCATTGTTACAGGTCGTTTGATCCCTACTGAATATGTGTATGTCTAACTAAACATAACTTGTCTAACTAGACTGTCACAGGCTGGCGTATCCTTTGTATTTGAGGTGTTTTTGGGTCATTGTCCTGCGATTCGTGATCAGACTCAAACATGTATGGGCCAGGGCCCGAGGTCCCGGGGCTAATGTGTTTTCCAGTCTGAGCTGCGTTTCCAGATAACGATGGATCTTCGCACTTAAGAGCGTCTTCTACGAGCGATATTACGATCGCATGCAGCTGTGCTTTAAGTGCTACTTAAGAGTTGCTGTCCGTTTGTCAAGTGCTGAAATGTCACCTTATAGAATGGCTCGCAGTTGTAGCACATGCTTGTATTTCAAAATGTTTATCCTATTATAATTTTCTACGAGGTCAAAAATCTATATAAGCACAAAGGGCTGAATCAAAACAAAAAAACAAAGAAAATACATTTTTCAAAAAGAGGAAACTAATGTTATTTTACAGGTGGAGCTAAACAAACATAAGTTTCAGCAGGTTTAATGGCAGTCATACAAATAAACAAAAACAAAAAAATCTGGGAGGATATTGCTATAAAACTAACTGCAAGCAGGGGCATTAAAATCATTGAAGGAGGTCAAGAAGAAGTGACAGGACTTTGCAAGCCTCAAGGGTACCACAGAGGTCAACATATAATAAAACAGGTGCATGGTGACAATGACTCCCCCCTTCTTACACTGGAAGAAGAAAAGGCACTGTCAATACATGGCCTCAGATGAAATTTGTGGTGGTATTGACCTCCATGCAGGAATAGGAATGCCTGAACCAGGTCCAGCATACTGACTGGAACAACCTCCCATTGGCAGACACCTTTCATCTCCCAGTTCTCCCAACAGCCTACCCATGACCTCGATTTGAGAATGTCTGTGGTTGTAGTCGGGACTTGGCGCAGCAGGAGAGGGAGAAACTAGATGTCCTAAAAGACATCAGACAATGTCTTAAAGATGCCAATGCCTTTCAGTAGCAGCTCACTGACCTCAAAGAAGGCCAAGCTGGCTTTAGAAGAGAGGACTGGCACTGGAGGAGATGAGGTTTGCAAGGCCCTCCATCTTGGTGCCAATTATCTTGCCAGATGATTCAGGTGATATTGGCTAATGTTGATTAATCATGACTAATTATATGTTTTAATAATCTCTTGTCCAACATGAAATATTCTTTTCCATATGTAGTTAGACATGTAGTTTGATGTCCTTGTGTTTGTTGAACCACTCAAAGACTAAGTCTCCATGAAATACTACAGTAGAAGTATTCTTAAGTGTTTCAAATTTAAATAGCTATTTGAAGTACTGAAATTAGCATACAAGCCCTATGAATGTCCATATACAGCAGTGCACTTTTTCATTCCTTAATTTATTCAGTGTTCAGTCATGTAGTTTTTATTTCATTTATTTATTCATTATTATTTCTTTATTGAATTATTCAAAATGAATTTAATCAAACAAAAACAAGTAAAAAATGTATAAAGTAATATACATAAAACAATATTAAAGTCACATTGAACAGGAGTAAAGTTTGGGTGCAATTCGCCGGTTGTCCTGCAGGTGACCTCATAGCTCTGTCTCCTTACGATGCACTTAGGGAATTCACTCCAGAGCACTCGTAGTTCTACGAAGATTTTCAAGTACTACTTAAGTTACGATGGTTTTGGAAAATGGCCCGTAAGTGTAAGATTTTTACGATCTACTTAGGCTTACGATGCCTTAGACTCTTCCAAGATGGCGCTGCTGTGTTCGGTCGCCGTTCAGGTCACTCCGCGAAGACTGTGCTTGTATTTATTATTTTACTCTCTTTTGCTCTCAATTTTTACAAATGTATCATCTGCATTGATCTGCTATGACAGCAAAACACTTTTGGACATTGGTTACCCCTACACTGGACTGTTTCAGGACACTTTCACCAATCCTCTGTGGCCATCTGAGATTCTTCGGAACGCCGAGTTGAACAATGGCAAGTCGCGAAGAATCAAGAAACACCGTGGGAAACGTGCTGGGATCCGCAACAGACTGAGAAAAAAGGCATTCAGCCCACCTCTCCCGAGCATTCTGCTTGCAAATGTCCAATCCTTGGAGAATAAGATGGACAATCCTAGAGCCAGGATAAGTTTTCAATGGAACATGAGAGACTGTATCATCTATTGTTTGTCCGAAACATGGCCTAGACACAGCTGTGACGCCGTCGGAGAACTTCTCTGTTTTTCGGATGGACAGAACAGCCGAGGCCGGTAAATCCAAAGGCGGTGGAGTGTGTTTCATGATCAACAAGAAATGGTGCGACCCCAGGAACATCACCATTCTTTCGCGATCCTGCTCGCCTCATCTGGAACATTTAACAATCATTTGCTGCCCATTCTATCTGCCGAGGGAGTTTTCTGCGGTCATCGCCACTGCCGTTTACATTCCACCACAGGCAGACACAGGGCTGGCTTTATCTGGCCTTCATGATGTTACCAGTGGCTTCATAAACAAACACCCCGATGCTGCTTTCATCGTCACGGGTGATTTTAACAAAGCAAACCTAAAGAAAGTCTTGCCAAACTTTCACCAGCATGTCTCCTGTCCTACACGAGGAGCAAACACACTGGATCATTGTTACTCTCCGTTTAAGAACGCCTATAAAGCTCGGTCACTACCAGCTTTTGGCATATCGGATCATGCCGCCATTTTCCTCACACCTGAATACAGACAAAGGCTCGTTCAGGAACCCCCGGTGAGGCGGGAAGTTAAACGCTGGTCACCCCATTCAGAGACCGCGTTACAGGCAGCTCTTGATGACGTCGACTGGGACATGTTCCGGGCGAGTTCATCTGACGTCAGTGAGTTCACGGATGTGGCGCTTTGCTTCATCAACACACTTACAGAGCAAGCCACACAAACAATAACAATAACGTCCTTCTCAAATCAGAAACCGTGGGTGGACAATTCAATCCGCGCTGCAGTGAACACACGCACTGCCGCTTACAACGCCGGTCTCCTATCGGGGAACATGACTGAATACAGATCATCCTGCTATGCTCCCCAACGTGCAGTTAAAGTCGCAAAGCTCCGTTATAAGGATTGAGTGGAGTCTCATTTCCAACTCAACGACTCCCGGCACATGTGGCAGGGTCTGAGGTCCATCTGCTCTTTTGGATCTAAATCCTCTGCAGAGGTGAGAGCTGATCCGTCGCTTGTGAATGAGTTAAACTCTTTCTACGCTCGCTTTGATTGTAATCGCAGCAGCGCGACTCCGCCAAGTGGCGCGTCAGAGGGAATTACTCAGAGCAGCAACAACCACGTGATCTCTGTCTCGGAGGATGAAGTTCGGAGGGCACTCAAGCGTGTGGACGTCAGGAAAGCTGCCGGGCCGGATGGTATTTCAGGTCGTGTTCTGCGGTCCTATGCTGATCAGCTTGCTGGGTTGTTTCCATCCATCTTTAATGAGTCCCTCGCTACATCTGTGGTCCCCACCTCCTTCAAAAAATCCACTATCATCCCTGTCCCTAAGAACAGTAAACCCTCTTGCTTAAATTACTATCGTCCAGTGGCTCTCACGTCTATAGTCATGAAGGTCTTTGAGAGACTCATTAAAAACACCATTTGCTCCTTCATTCCTGACACTTTGGACCCTCTTCAGTTTGCCTATCGTCCCAATAGATCGACTGAAGATGTCATCTCTCATGTCCTCCACTCCTCCCTCACTCACATCGACAGCAAAACTGGGAACTACGTAAGGCTGCTATTTATTGACTATAGCTCAGCCTTTAACAGCATAGTTCCCATCAAGCTAACCGCCAAACTCCTGGATCTCGGCCTGAATTCTTCTCTCAGCCACTGGATTGAAGACTTCCTCACTGGCAGGCCTCAGGTGGTGAGAGTAGGCCAGTCCACCTCCACCTCCATCACCCTGAGTGTGGGAGCTCCACAGGGCTGTGTCCTGAGTCCCCTGCTCTACTCTCTCTACACACATGACTGTTTGTCCACACACAGCTCCACCTCTATCGTCAAATTTGCTGATGATACTGTTGTCCTGGGCCTCATTTCCAACAACAATGAGATGGCATACTTGGACGAGGTGGAGCATCTAACATCATGGTGCCAGGACAACTGTCTCTCTCTGAATGTTGGCAAGACCAAAGAACTGATTGTGGACTTCAGGAAGAGACAGCAACGGACATACTCCCCTCTCATGATCAACGAGTCACCAGTAGAGAGAGTGAGCAGCTTCAAGTACCTGGGTGTAAACATCTTCGAGGACCTGACCTGGACTGCTCACATTCAGAAAACAGGTGAAAAAAAGCCAGGCAAAGACTGTACCACCTGCGCCAGCTGAGGAAATTCAGGGTTTCACCAGCTATCCTGAAAACGTTCTATTTAGGGGCGATAGAAAGTGTATTAACTCAGTGCATCACAGCGTGGTATGGGAACAGCACCAGTCATGACTGCAAAGCCCTGCAAAGAGTCGTGCGCTTATCCGAGCGTATCTCAGGGTCAGCTCTCCCGTCTCTGCAGGACGTCTACACCAAACGCTGCAAAGGTAGAGCTACTAAGATCATCAAGGACTCGAATCACCCTGCAAACCCTCATTTCACGCTGCTGCCATCTGGTAAGCGCTTCCAAGCCTGATGGCCAAAACTGAGAGACTCAGGAGGAGCTTCTTCCCCAGGCCATCAGACTCCTGAACTCAGTCACTTAACATCACGTGACCATCGATATACTGACATTGCACTGCACTTTCTGTTCTCGTTGTTACTGTGTAACAACCTGTTATAAACCTGTTTGCACATTATACTTCTTTGTACATTTCTGTTAACCGCATATTTATAAGTCTACAGTTTACTCACTGCACAGTTTATTTCACTTATTTCACTAATTTTATTCCACTTCTTTATTTAAATGTTTTTCTACTTGATTTATTTCTAATTCTACATATATATATATATATATATATATATATATATATATATATATATATATATATATATATATATATATATATATATAGTACTTTTATTTATTCTATTTCTATTATAATTTCCTCCTTGTGTTTTTAACTGTGAATTTGCACTGTCCATGGAGCGGACCTGTTTACATTTCACTGCCGGTTGTATATCCTGTATATAACTGTGTATATGACAAATAAAACTCTTGAATCTCTTGAATCTTGAACGATGCTTTTGGGAAACGCAGCCCAGGTTAGTGATGCGGTTCACGCTTATATCCACCGATCGGGCGGCCCAAGTAATAAAAATTAACATTCCAATTAATTGTGGGTGGATGAGAGATAAATCATTGTGTTTTTTTGATAAAGACATTATGCAAAGCCAAAGCTCATTATAATATGCAAAACTGTTATCCAATCATAACCCATAAAACCCGAGCATTCCAGGAGCTAGGCTCAAAATCAGGGTAGAAAATAGCCTATTACTTATTCATTATGATGTTTTTTAATGCAAAAACCGACAACAGTATAAAACAATAAAAAAGCCAGTTCATGACCGCTTTAAGGCCCTAACCAGAGGAAATTGTGGGCCGGCTGGGTTAGATTTGTCCAGAGCCGAATTTTAGCCCCAGTCCAGCCCTGCTGTGACTATATACTATGTTTGGGTGCAGGGGAAAAAGGGCTAGTTTTCACTTGTTTTTGGTCGGTTTTTAGTTTGTTTTGGGCTAGACATTTTTCTGGTACCTTGCAACCCAAAGATGGTCTCTACTGTCTTTCTTAGACAGCAATGAGTTTAAATAGAATAGTAGTTGTTAACTAACTCTCATTAGAGTGTTAGTACACTGTTAAGTTAGAGTTAGTATAAGTTGGCATTGCAAAGTTACGTATAATCAGTTGGATGTCTGTTGGGAACCATCCAAATAAAGTGTTAGCAGATATATAACAAACAGTCTACTAATACTCTAATGACTGCTAGTTGACATGTAGTTGCAAAGTTACTTATAGTTCATTTTATCGAATAAAAAGTGTTACCAAAAACAGTAATCTCACATCTCCATCAGACTTAATCTCAGCAATGCCTCATCAAAAGGCTCAATATGAATTAAATACAAAATTTCTCATCCATCTCTCCTAAAGCCAATAATCTTAGCTGCTATTCTTATTCCTTTCATGGCTGTATACGGTTACATCATGACTGATTAATTTTTGTCCATTGTTATCCCTCCTATTGAATAAAAGGAGAGACATATACTATATACTATGAAAGGACATCCTCTGGGGAATAAAATACTCCTCTGGCACTACTGAAAGATGCTTTGTGGTGTATAGAATGTATATGTATAGCAATGAAGAACTGGGTCATTGGTATATTCATTCATACCTGTGAAATAGAACATAAAGGCCAACTGTCATTTAATTGGCTAATGTTGAGCTTTAAATGCAACTATGTGAAAATGTAAAAAATTACTTGAACCATCTCCCTCACATTTCACCTTGTTAATCATCATTCCAGCAGTACCGCCTGACGCGGGTGTTTAGATCATTACTGTGTATCAATACCATCCCTCACAGTTCCCTGAGGTTGCCTTTAAGTGTCTGTGCAGCTCGATGCATTTTAAACACAAATCTCCTTTGCATGCATGTCCTGAAAAACCTTTCTACAAGTAAACATGATTTCATTATGCATGTTCACAGCAGTCTATAAAAACTGCTGTGCCAGCTGGACTATATCAAACCTCTGAAAACATCGTTTCACTTCTCCTAACCTCTTCTTTAGTGTGTGAACACCACAGTAAAACATACTTTTACCCTGATTTGTACCCTGCTGCGACAAAGACAGATCTCTCCCAGGTGAACATTTAATGCAAATTTAAAACCACAGATGCCCAAAGGAACACAAAAGTTATGGCGGTGCAAAAACAGGGCTGTGAACAGAATCAACAGCCGCATCGTTCATAAATAATGCTGCTATTAACTCAAAACACCACTCGGTTTCAATTGTCCTGTGGGATGGACTCTATATTATATATATATTTCATTAATTTTTTTTTTTTTTTTCTTTCTTTCAGTGTAGTCATATTGTGCTGTAGGCAGATGAGTGAAAAATATTCATAGTTCATAGAGCGAGTCAGATATCTATAACATATCTGATCCAAATACTGTAGCTTCACAAGAACTCAAAAAATGCATTCATCACAGAAGTACTGTGTAGTTTTTTTTTTCTTCTTCTTCTTCTCTAAATTATGCAAAAACAGTCATAAATACAACATTTTACTGAGATTTTACTAGCGCCAATGCATCAAGGTCTGAACGTTCCATTTTTGTTCATTTTCAATTCAAAATATAAAAACATTAGATACACTTTACAATAGGGGTAACACTTTATTTTGATGGTCCACTTTAGACATTACTGATTATAAGTAACTTTGCAATTACATGTCAACTTATTACTAACCTTAATCCTAACCTAAAAGTCTATACAGTCTACTAATAATCTAATGACTGTTAGTTGACATGTAGTTGCAAAGTTACTTATAGTTAGTAGAATGTCTAAAGTTGACCATCAAAATAAAGTGTAAACCAATAAGGTTCCATTAGTTAACAAGAAAAATATTTCTAAAGCATTTATTAACCTAAGTTTTGTTATTGTAAAGTATCAAATATTCAAATATGTAATCCTGAGATTTTCAGATGATGTTATTAGATAATAAATTAAAGATGAAAATGTAATTTCACAGATAAAATGTGCAGTACTGTAAAAATAAACAGAAGAAATGAGCCATCTGATATATATATATATATATATATATATATATATATATATATATATATATATATATATATATATATATATATATATATATACACACTCACCTAAAGATTATTAGGAACACCATACTAATACTGTGTTTGACCCCCTTTCGCCTTCAGAACTGCCTTAATTCTACGTGGCATTGATTCAACAAGATGCTGAAAGCATTCTTTAGAAATGTTGGCCCATATTGATAGGATAGCATCTTGCAGTTGATGGAGATTTGTGGGATGCACATCCAGGGCACGAAGCTCCCGTTCCACCACATCCCAAAGATGCTCTATTGGGTTGAGATCTGGTGACTGTGGGGGCCATTTTAGTACAGTGAACTCATTGTCATGTTCAAGAAACCAATTTGAAATGATTCAAGCTTTGTGACATGGTGCATTATCCTGCTGGAAGTAGCCATCAGAGAATGGGTACATGGTGGTCATAAAGGGATGGACATGGTCAGAAACAATGCTCAGGTAGGCCGTGGCATTTAAACGATGCCCAATTGGCACTAAGGGGCCTAAAGTGTGCCAAGAAAACATCCCCCACACCATTACACCACCACCACCAGCCTGCACAGTGGTAACAAGGCATGATGGGTCCATGTTCTCATTCTGTTTATGCCAAATTTTGATTACTATCTGAATGTCTCAACAGAAATTGAGACTCATCAGACCAGGCAACATTTTTCCAGTCTTCAACTGTCCAATTTTGGTGAGCTTGTGCAAATTGTAGCCTCTTTTTTCTATTTGTAGTGGAGATGAGTGGTACCCGGTGGGGTCTTCTGCTGTTGTAGCCCATCCGCCTCAAGGTTGTGCGTGTTGTGGCTTCACAAATGCTTTGCTGCATACTTCGGTTGTAACAAGTGGTTATTTCAGTCAAAGTTGCTCTTCTATCAGCTTGAATCAGTCAGCCCATTCTCTCCTCTGACCTCTAGCATCAACAAGGCATTTTCGCCCACAGGACTGCCGCATATTGGATGTTTTTCCATTTTCACACCATTCTTTGTAAACCTTAGAAATGGTTGTGCGTGAAAATCCCAGTAACTGAGCAGATTGTAAAATACTCAGACCGGCCCGTCTGGCACCAACAACCATGCCACACTCAAAATTGCTTAAATCACCTTTCTTTCCCGTTCTGACATTCAGTTTGGAGTTCAGGAGATTGTCTTGACCAGGACCACACCCCTAAATGCATTGAAGCAACTGCCATGTGATTGGTTGATTAGATAATTGCATTAATGAGAGATTGAACAGGTGTTTCCTCATCCTTTAGGTGAGTGAGTGTATATATATATATATATATATATATATATATATATATATATATATATATATATATATATATATATATAATAAAATGGCAGGTCAGACATTGATAGTATTCAAAAGAGGGGAGAGAACTCTGGTTTGAAACAGAGAAATTCTGACCATATTCCATATAGCAACAGATTAAGCACTGCTCTTCCACAGTCAATCAACATGAGAGTTATGGAGCACTGAGATCATTCACGGCACCGAATCATGGAACGCATCAGCCTCCATCAGATTCCAGAGCTGTCAGCCGCAGGGACTGACATTGGGAAATTTGATGCACTGTTGACTTCTCTTATGTTTCCTTTCTCCTCCACTGATCTGAGACAAAGTTCTCAGTCCACATCTCAGACAAACAGATTCAGGTCTAAACGCAAAACTGCTTTACTAACGTGAAAATCTTTATTTTCTTTTGTTGTTCCATTTATGAAAGGTGCATTAAGCTTTTAAGATCTGATACTTAGTGGGTGTACTTTTTAGTTTTTTTTTATATTATCTCATTTATTTGATCGATTGTCAGAATAAAATGGTTCTGATAAGAGCTTTCATTCCGGTTTTGACACTTTATATAACAGCGGTTCTCAACAGGAATTTTTTTTTTTTTTTTTGTACTTCTACTTCAGGCGACCCAGATTTTAACTGCACAGGCTCAACAATATGCAAAATTAGTAACATGCATGGGATGAACAGGAAAACTGACAATCTTCTAAATGCATAAACAGCAGCAGACGTGTGATTTTCCAACCTAGCACACAGAATAAACACTAGGACGACTTTTAAAAGTAATATTAATATTTTGGCCAACATATATACTACTATTACTTATAGGATTAAGGTTTGGTTAGGGTTAGTTGCATGGAATTATGCATATATCGTTATTACTACAGTAAGTACATGCATGTACAATGTAGCAAGGAGACTGTAAAATAAAGTTTTTTACGATTTAAAGCTGTATTATGCCGTTTTAATATTGTGACAACAAACAACAGCTTTCTATTTTAATACTTTTTAAAATGAGATTGTTCCTGTGATTGTGATATATGTGCATAAAGATATATATTCATATTTATGCAATATTTTTCTAGTATACATTAATATTAATATTAGTATTTTTATTAATATGTTATAATATGTATATGAATAAATGAATAATTAATAAATACATTTTATTTATATAGATATATGCTCTCTCTCTTTCTCTCTCTCTCTCTCTCTCTCTCTCTCTCTATATATATATATATATATATATATATATAGATATAGATATAGATATAGATATACACACACAATTGTATATACTGTATATATACAATGTGATATATTACATTATAATATTATAATAATTATACTAAATATATGCTGTAAACATTCTACTATACTATTATATATTAAATTACTATTAGCTACAGTCTATTATTTGCATTTGCCGTAGTTTTCCCAATCCAAACCGACTTGTGACTCATATAGGGTGCCACCCACCAGCTGAGAACCACTGCTACACTTGTCAGTTCACTTACTTTCATGTCCCCTAACAAGTCGGCATACCCGCCAACATGATTCACCGTTTCTTCATAACAATGGCGAACACTTTTACAGAGTTCCTCAAAGAGTACGCCATCTTAATTACTCCAGGAATTGACAGCCACCTGTCAGACAAGAAAACTGACGTGAACTATGAGTCAAAGACTATTATAACATATCTTTCATCCCTCGCCATTTCCACCCGACCGCGCTACAGACATTTAATCGTCTTCTTTTTAGCAGCTAGAGGCAGCCCATCTGAGCGACCGTAGGAATGTTTTAATGAGCTTAACTGAGTCAGGAGGCAGATGGCGTTAAGATGCTTGATGCTTTACGGGAAAAGGCCTCGCTAAAGGATGGAAGTGGCGTGTCTTGCAGGAGATGAGGCAAAAAGGTGAGTCATTAGTAGGGTCCCAGCCAGTCAGGTTTTTCTGATCCCTGGAGTTTAGAATTACAGATGACGGAGTGAGAGGTAAACAGGTTGTCTGGCCTACCGCAGGTTCAGAGGGCTAAAAAGTAGCAAGGATTCGCATCCGCCGCGTGAACAAGATATGAGCCCATTAGCTCAGTGGTGCACGATAGAGGTGATGCATCTCACAGGCGGTGAGGTGTACATTAAATATAGCAGAGGTCACAGCTCATTCAACCTCTGAATGCTGCTGCATCTGTTTGGGGGATTAATAGAGTTCAGACCTGAGGATTGTAGCGAGGTTGTTTAGTACACTGAAAAGAAAGACTTGAGGCTCCATGAGGCTCCATGATGACAGATGATTAATGACTATATCAAATCAAACATTATAAAAAGTAATGATCTAGTGTATGTGCTCCAATACATTGAGTCGCGGTGCTCATACAGGCAATGTGAGCTTGAATTTAAATATCTTGGTTCCTCATCATTACTGTACTGTCTTTCTACTGTATCTGTATCCATCATAAAAATGGCAAAAAGGCCCAAAAACAGGGTGACCATGAGCATGAACACTGCATGATGCACAAATGCACAAAACTGATCTGCAGAGGATGGCTGCTCTGAAGGACGAACAAGAAGAAAGAAAAAGGTGGTGAAGGACATGCTGACTTAATTGCCTCTGTTCTTGGACAAGAAGATAGAAAGAGGAAAAAGAGACAATGGTGGGTTTGGTTCAGGTAAATTCTACGTTATAAGGACAAAATGTCCCCGCAAGATGGCAATATCCGAAATCCTTGTCCTTGAGGGGACATTTTTCAGGGTTATGTTCAGGTTTAGCTACACTTGTAAAGGGCCAAATGTCCTAACTTATATAGTGAAATTTTATGACAATGACTAGTGAGAACATTTTACTATCCCTCGCTAGTTAAGAACTCTCATAAATCAGACTATAGTGTGTGTGTGTGTGTGTGTGTGTGTGTGTGTGTGTGTGTGTGTGTGTGTGTGTGTGTGTGTGTGTGTGTGTGTGTGTGTGTGTGTGTGTGTCAAAGCAACAGGCTCAACTCTGAGTGTAGCCACCTAGTGCACATAACAATTAGTGCAACTAACTTTTGCCTAGTATAAAAAAGGCAAAACAAAACCTTGAACTGACATATATTAAGTGAGTTTTGATTTCCAGTAACATCACACAAAATCTCACCAGAACACCATAGCAATTGCATCACAAAATCCCTGTCAGTACACAATTGTAACCATGGCAGCCACCCACAACACAAGCATTGTGCATGGTCAAACACCATCCACATTTTGTCAAATGTTTAAGAAAGAAAATATGTGACAAAGGTCACCATTGTTCCATGGCTCTGTGTGTTCTTATCAAGTCATCTTAGGTTGAATAAGTGAGACATTAGCCCTTAGTGCTGGCAAAATATGAAATTATGATCAATTATGCACAATATACAGTCCCTTCAGTGGATTTCAATGTGACTCAGTTCTTTGCCTGTGGCTCTGAATGATGTCATGTTTGCAGAAGGGTTTAGCCGTCTAGGTCTGCAGAATTTCATGAAAGGGGTTTCATTCACATGAACAAAAGAGGATGTGTGCATGCTTGTGTGTGAGCGCGTGTGTGCGTTTGTGTGTATGTGTGCTGAATGCATCAACACTCCCACCAACTGGAGAGCAGATGAACATAGTTTTCTTGCATGTCGTGCACCCAGACTCCCCTTTATGTCTTATGGAGTATAGTATAGTGCAGGCATTCTCAGCTCTGGTCCTCGAGGGCCACTGTCCTGCAGAGTTTAGCTCCAGCCCTAATCAAACACACCTGAACCAGCTAATAAAGCTCTTCAGGATTACTAGAAAGCTACAGGCAGGTGAGTTTGATCAAGGTTGGAGCTAAACACCACAGGACAACAAGGACCAGGGTTGAGAAGCCCTGGTATAGAGTATATCTCTTATAGATTAAATATTGATTTTATGTGTGTCCACAAGATTAACTATTGAACAATCCTTCTGCCTGAATCATTATTCTGTTGTATCTAGAAGTTCAGTAGTTACTGGTAAGCGATTTCACATCTGTTAGCTTTCCCGTTCATCTCAAAGGTATGTTCCCTATGGATCCTACTGCTCATACATACTGATAAAAAAATTATTTTGTAAATATAAGTAAATACAGATGAAAAGTTTTAGTACTTTCTATACTGAACATGTGGAAAATATTAAGCAACTTCTACATGTGTGCTCAATTCACGCATGCAACTTAAGTACATATATTAATAAATATTATTTGTTACTTTCAAAATGAGTTCTCAAGTATCCGTCCCAAAGTACAAATGTTTATTCACAGATATGAATAAGGTATTACAATCTACTTAACTTTATGATGCAGGTGTTCCCAGCATGAACCAGGACATGAATAATTAATAACTTTGCATGGTTTCACAGTTTGACAGTTTTCATTTCACTGTTGATTTTGTCACTTTCAGTAACCTGGTGTTTTGTGACGTCTGGAGTTCATTTTTTATGTAAATTGATCTGTTTCTATGCTCAAAAGGGTCTGTGTGTGTTTTTGTGCCTGAGTCGCGTTTCCTAAAGCATCATTTATGTTGCCTCACAGATTAGACAACACACATTCAGTCCTTCCTATAACTGGGCTTTTAGAAATGTGCCACCATAACTGTTCAACAATAATATAAATAGTTTATTTTAATGTTGCCAAGTTAAGTGCCATGGCATCAAACTGGGGAGTAAAAGTTAATCTATACTGTACACTGTCAGCCATACATTTAATATATCGATTTCATTTATTGTCTCGATTCTGATTTGTTATATTTTAAAGCACAGCAATATGCTGGTGAGGAACAGCATTTCATTTCTGTGTGTATGCAAATACTCAGAGGAATGACAATAAAGTGCAATTCTGACCTAAATTAGCTCTACTAACCAACTTTCTTCAATATAATGTTGCAAAGTTTTTGCTCAATTTCAGCAAAAAAAATGTTTGGCTTGTTTAAATGTACAAATATCTAAACATTCTTAAATCAAGATACATTTACTTGAGAAGCAAAATCATGGTCATGTTTTCTAAAAAGAATTACCAAATTTAAGTAAGCTTAAAATTAAAAACAAGAAAAATATCAGCCAATGGGGTAAGAAAAATGAACTTAATTCAAAGTGGAAACAAGTTTTATTTTTCTTACCCCATTGGTAGATATTTGTTAGTGTTAAGTCACTTAATTTTGATCAGTTTTTTTTTTTCAGAAAACAAGATTTAATATATATTATGTAATTTCGCTTCTAAGTACATGTATCTTGATTTAAGAATGTTTAGATATTTTACTGAAAAAACAATATTTTTGCAATTACGGTTAAGCTAATCGATTCTGATTCTTATTGATTCCTAGTTTCAATTCCAATAAGGTAAAAAAAAAAAAAAAGAAGATATTAAATATGTTTGTTCTGTGTCTTTTTGCAAACCATTCTGAATACCAAACAAAACACTTGCACAAAGAAATTTTGCCTATGGTTTTAACAAAAATGCCACAGTAAAAACAACTAATATGAATTATTAAACATTATTAAAATACATGTCAGTAATAAAATAAGGGGAGAAAAGAAATTAGCTGAACTATGCTCATATACAGAAATTGAAACAAATAACACTGCATAGTTTTATTTTTATAAATACAAAATAGATTAATCCTTATTAAAGTTACAAAAGTTTTTCAGTCAAGATCAGAGAATGATTTTCTTTTGTTCTTTGATTAACAGTTTTATTAGGCTGCTGTCACTTTAAAAGCTAATGCATGGATCCAATATACTGTTACATGTGTTTTCTTTTTTAATTTCATGTTGATTTAAGACAAAACTGAGTGTTTGCAAGGATATTTTGACATAATTTAGTGTATATTTGTCCATTCAAGTGCCAGAAAAAGAGAAAAAGAGAGCTCTGTGCTTTGGATATGTGCAGCACAGAAAATATAGCCTAGAAATCTAGACGCACCCTAGCGGCAGCAAAACTAATTTGTCACAAGTGTAGTCTAGCAACTCTCGGTAGACCTGCGATCTGGAAAAACCAAACTGTGGTCAGACCAATCACATCGTGTATAGAGTCAAGAAGAATCAAGAAACACAGCGGGAAACGCGCTGGTATCCGCAACAGACTGAGGAAAAGGGCATTCAGCCCTCCTCTCCCGAGCATTCTTCTAGCAAATGTTCAATCCTTGGAGAATAAGATGGACGATCTTAGAGCCAGGATAAGTTTTCAACGGGACATGAGAGACTGTAACATCTTTTGTTTGTCCGAAACATGGCTCACGCCCGCGGTCCCGAACATACAGCTGTGACACCGTCGGAGAACTTCGGATGTTTTTCGGATGGACAGAACAGCCGAGGCCGGTAAATCCAAAGGCGGTGGAGTATGCTTCATGATCAACAAGAAATGGTGCGATCCCAGAAACATCACCATTCTCTCGCGGTCCTGCTTGCCTCATGTGGAACATTTAACAATCATCTGCCGCCCATTCTATCTGCCGAGGGAGTTTTCTACGGTCGTCGCGACCGCTGTTTACATTCCACCTCAGGCAGACACAGGGCTGGCTTTATCTGGCCTTCATGATGTTGCCAGCGGCGTCATAAACAAACACCCCGATGCTGCTTTCATCGTCGCGGGTGATTTCAACAAAGCAAACCTAAAGAAAGTCTTGGCAAACTTTCACCAGCATGTCTCCTGTCCTACACGAGGAGCAAACACACTGGATCATTGCTACTCTCCGTTTAAGAACGCCTATAAAGCGCGGTCACTTCCAGCTTTCGGCAAATCGGATCATACCGCCATTTTCCTCACACCTGAATACAAACAAAGGCTTGTTCAGGAGCCCCCGGTGAGGCGGGAAGTTAAGCGTTGGTCACCCCATTCAGAGACCGCACTACAGGCAGCTCTTGATGATGTGGATTGGGACATGTTCCGAGCGAGTTCAGCTGACGTAAACGAGTTCACGGACGTGGCACTTTGCTTCATCAACACGCTTACAGAGCAAGCCACGAAACAATAACAATAACGTCCTTCTCAAATCAGAAACCGTGGGTGGACAATTCAATCCGCGCTGCAGTGAACACACGCACTGCCGCTTACAACGCCGGTCTCCTATCGGGGAACATGACTGAATACAGATCGTCCTCCTATGCTCTCATACGTGCAGTTAAAGCCGCAAAGCTCCGTTATAAGGATCGCGTGGAGTCTCATTTCCAACTCAATGACTCGCGGCGCATGTGGCAGGGTCTGAGGTCCATCTGCTCTTTTGGATCTAAATCCTCTGCAGAGGTGAGCGCTGATCCGTCGCTTGTGAATGAGTTAAACTCTTTCTACGCTCGCTTTGATTGTAACCGCGGCAACGCGACTCCGCCAAGTGGCGCATCAGAGGGAATTACTCAGAGCAGCAACAACCACATGATCTCTGTCTCGGAGGATGAAGTTCGGAGGGCACTCAAGCGTGTGGACGTCAGGAAAGCTGCTGGGCCAGATGGTATTTCAGGCCGTGTTCTGCGGTCCTGTGCTGATCAGCTCGCCGGGTTGTTTACATCTATCTTAATGAGTCCCCTGCCCTACTCTCTCTACACGCATGACTGTTTGTCCACACACAGCTCCACCTCTATCATCAAATTTGCTGATGATACTGTTGTCCTGGGCCTCATTTCCAACAACAATGAGACGGCATACTTGGACGAGGTGGACCATCTAACATCATGGTGCCAGGACAACTGTCTCTCTCTGAATGTTGGCAAGACCAAATAAATGATTGTGGACTTCAGGAAGAGACAGCAACGGACATACTCCCCTCTCATGATCAACGAGTC
The DNA here is from genome assembly GCA_018749465.1 of Paracanthobrama guichenoti. Classification (NCBI taxonomy): domain Eukaryota; kingdom Metazoa; phylum Chordata; class Actinopteri; order Cypriniformes; family Gobionidae; genus Paracanthobrama; species Paracanthobrama guichenoti. Next base: position 21,791,008 of record CM031950.1, read on the forward strand.
ACCAGTAGAGAGAGTGAGCAGCTTCAAGTACCTGGGTGTAAACATCTCCGAGGACCTGACCTGGACTGCTCACATTCAGACACAGGTGAAAAAAGCCAGGCAAAGACTGTACCACCTGCGCCAGCTGAGGAAATTCAGGGTTTCACCAGCTATCCTGAAAACTTTCTATTTAGGGGCGATAGAAAGTGTATTAACTCAGTGCATCACAGCGTGGTATGGGAACAGCACCAGTCATGACTGCAAAGCCCTGCAAAGAGTCGTGTGCTTATCCGAGCGTATCTCAGGGTCAGCTCTGTTTGCACATTATACTTCTTTATACATTTGTTAACCACATATTTATAAGTCTACAGTTCACTCACTGCACAGTTTACTTCACTTATTTTATTCCACTTTTTATTTTTGTACTTTTTTTCTTCTACTTGACTTGATTATTTATAATTCTACAGATGTGTATGTGACAAATAAAACTCTTGAATCTCTTGAATCTTGAAGAGTCAGTGGGCGGGCTTAACATAATGATGGCAGAGTTGCGGTGGTTCCGCGTGCTACTTAAAAACAAAGAAGCTGGCGAACAGCGGTCTTTCGAATCGGCTTTGGCTGCGACTCTGGGAGACTTTAAACTTTTAAAGAGAAAAGAACAAAGAACGGTACTGAAATCATTCTTAAGAAAGGAAGATGTTTCGGAGTTTTGCCGACCGCATACGGCGAAAGTTTAATCTATCAACTAGCTCCGCTTCACCTTCTTCGTTGCTCTGGTTGGTTGTAGCACTATCCTATTGCATGCAGCTGGACTTTGAAAGACAACCGTTTATCCCGCCCCTCGGATTGAGCCCTGCCAATGGTGTGTTCCCAGACCCAACATCTTGATGTGGGTCTGGCTTGTCAGGCTACAGAAAATAGCTTGTGAGTACCTAACTGAGTTCTCTTTCGTCGTCTTGCTTGAATGGTTTAAAATCACATTAAAATACCAACACAGGAATCGTTGAGCGGAATCAAAATGCGCATCTTATGGAACTTAACCCTAGTGTTCTCTTAGAGAAGAGAGGTTAGAGAGGTTTCTTTATCAGATATTGAATTATTGCCTGTAGCGAACATTAAAATGGGTGAAAAATATTACATAAGAACAGAATATCCAGAAGATACAAAAGAGACTTCTCAACTCAGACGAATATCCTAGCATCATAATGGTGAGCACAAGTAAACATCTCTTAAAAAAATTATTTTCATTTCTAGGAGCATGCAAACATACTTCTTAAAATAAGAATTTATTTATAAATGCAGTTTGCTGTCAAAAAACCTGCAACTCTGATCATCCGTGTTTGAGACCTGACTCATGACATTCTAAAGCCTGCTGCATTATCTATTAGGTTTTCAGCTGTTTTCTCGTTTCACAGATGTGCTTTGTTGCATTCTGTCCTTGGAGAAAAGAACAACAGACACTGGAAGCCGGCATGTTTTACCGTGTTGTTACAGTAATCGTGTTTTTAGCAGATATTGTTGTTTTCGGTCCTTGGGGATGCAAGCATATTCCACTGCCGGCTGAGAGAGCTCCATTTCAAAGTCCTCTGCTTCGCTTCAAACTCTTTTGTATGGAAATTGGACAGTATTTTCCCATCTAAAATCACGGGTCACCGCCTGCCCCCTCACTTATGAGGAGATGGCCATGAGAGGAGAGACTGCATGAGAGTTTCTGAAGTATTTCAAAGAACCAACTAGTGCACTATCGAATGGAAATCTGAGATATTTGCAGGACAAAATGAAAATGATTGATGTTGTTCAGTCATCTTTTATTAATAACTCAGATCTAGCATGGTTTGTTGTCAGAAACTAAATGCTAGTCATGTCATAAGGGTTCAAACACTCCTGTTCTAGTTTCAAGAAAGTGAAGCTTTTTCATTAGTTTCAGTACAAACGTTGACATGTTGGCACGTCTGCTTTGAAAATGAAGTGGTATTCTAAATAATAAGCCAGCGGATGAGTGTGTAACTAAGCTCAGCTTTCAGTCGGAGAACTGTGAGTCAGACACGGAGGAAGTGGGAGCCATCGTCTATATACAAATCATATCAACAGACACTGTCTTCCCAATATGTGCTTTGAAACAAACCTGAAGTTGGTTGAAAGTTGATTGAAAAAGTACTGCCAGTATCATAAATCATAGACTGCAGAGTACTTTGTATACTTTTTCTTTGTCTCAGCCTCAGACTGTACGCCCACTGTCTGTTTGCTGACCATCTGATGCATGTTGAACACAATACTGACAAGCAATTTCTCTATCGGGTAAGTTAGGATCTGATTAGTCTCACATAGAAGGTCTGACGGCAGAATGTCTGGACTCCATCGCAGCTTTCATTGCCGGATGTCAAGCAACCAATCACAGTTCATTTGGTTCCGCTTCATGTTTAGGGGCCCGAAAATGTAATGTTGATGTCCCTACAATAACAGACCGATATGTAAAACTCTTGGACGTATTTTAAAGAGTCTATGCTGCGAACTTTACATACTTTAGTTGATCCTGGTAAGCTCTCATTGTCACATACACTCACCTAAATGATTATTAGGAACACCTGTTCAATTTCTCATTAATGCAATTATCTAATCAACCAATCACATGGCAGTTGCTTCAATGCATTTAGGGGTGTGGTCCTGGTCAAGACAATCTCCTGAACTCCAAACTGAATGTCAGAATGGGAAAGAAAGGTTATTTAAGCAATTTTGAGCGTGGCATGGTTGTTGGTGCCAGACAGGCTGGTCTGAGTATTTCTCAATCTGCTCAGTTACTGGGATTTTCACGCACAACCATTTCTAGGGTTTACAAAGAATGCTGTGAAAAGGGAAAAACATTCAGTATGCGGCAGTCCTGTGGGCGAAAATGCCTTGTTGATGCTAGAGGTCAGAGGAGAATGGGCAGACTGATTCAAGCTGATAGAAGAGCAACGTTGACTGAAATAACCACTCGTTACAACCGAGGTATGGTTGCAAAGCATTTGTGAAGCCACAACACGCACAACCTTGAGGCGGATGGGCTACAACAGCAGAAGACCCCACTGGGTACCACTCATCTCCACTACAAATAGGAAAAAGAGGCTACAATTTGCACAAGCTCACCAAAATTGGACAGTTGAAGACTGGAAAAATGTTGCCTGGTCTGATGAGTCTCGATTTCTGTTGAGACATTCAGATGGTAGAGTCAGAATTTAGCGTAAACAGAATGAGAACATGGATCCATCATGCCTTGTTACCACTGTGCAGGCTGGTGGTGGTGGTGTAATGGTGTGGGGGATGTTTTCTTGGCACACTTTAGGCCCCTTAGTGCCAATTGGGCATCGTTTAAATGCCACGGCCTACCTGAGCATTGTTTCTGACCATGTCCATCCCTTTATGACCACCATGTACCCATTCTCTGATGGCTACTTCCAGCAGGATAATGCACCATGTCACAAAGCTCGAATCTTTTCAAATTGGTTTCTTGAACATGACAATGAGTTCACTGTACTAAAATGGCCCCAACAGTCACCAGATCTCAACCCAATACAGCATCTTTGGGATGTGGTGGAACGGGAGCTTCGTGCCCTGGATGTGCATCCCACAAATCTCCATCAACTGCAAGATGCTATCCTATCAATATGGGCCAACATTTCTAAAGAATGCTTTCAGCACCTTGTTGAATCAATGCCATGTACAATTAAGGCAGCTCTGAAGGCGAAAGGGGGTCAAACACAGTATTAGTATGGTTCCTAATAATCCTTTAGGTGAGTGTATGTAAATATAATGGCTTTAATTTTCCATGAGGGGGTTTTGCATCATGGCCTCTTTGTTTCTAGACAGACCGCTGAAGAACACGACACACGCGTCTCCCAGACATCCTGTAGAATTCAACCAATGAGATGACAACTTTGAAACTCCTGAAGTGTTTCCAATTTTGCGTGCCATATGCAGGCCTGTGGCAAGAGGGGGTGCGAGGCTCTGTGCGAACGTGATGTGCGAGGTCAGGGAGGGTAGGCCAATAACTCAGGTCTACTGTTGCTATAGTGACGAACAATTTGTTGTTTATGTGGATATTTAAGAAAAAAATAATAATTATTTAGTTTAACAGCATTGGGTTCAAGAAGTTAAACTGTGTAACTGAATTGCACAGTGTGCACATTTTGACTCTTAATTTATGTTCTAAATTGAATGAATGGGTCAAACGCGTTTGCAAATCGGCCTGAATCCACTTGAATTAGTTTGGACTGCTCTCTCACTAAATCATCTGAAGCGATTCCTCAGTCAGTAAAACAAACAGGCAGTATTGAGAGAACCAGCGCTGTTTTTCAGTTGTTTTTGCCTCTGCATGCGCTAAATGTATGTCTGACTATTTCATTGCTTTTTGCGGTTTTCAGATTTAAAAACATTTAAAATGTCTAGAGATAGAGTAGCTACACTCGTTCTGCGACGCCGTTGCTCTCAATGATGCTCCGAAAGGTGCATAATAGTTAGGCTATATAAGCTTATTTAACTTTATGGTGTCAAATAGAAAACCTTTTTGTAGTTTGTGCGTACCATCAGATGAAATCCTGCAGGCGTCCATGCTTTCTCCAATAAATGCACATCCCTGAATGAGTGCGGATTTCTAGTGTATTTACTTGAACTTCTTAGGTAATAGCTATGGTTTGACCTATTTCAGAGATGGCCAAACTCAGAATTTGAATAGACTGAATAACGTAGCTATGCAGCAATGCGCATGAATCACTGTCACACGCAGTCTCACGCATAGAGAAATAGCTATTGTAAGTTACTGCATAATACTTTTTTTTAACAAGCAGAATAATACAGCATCACGATACACATTGTCTCACTTTTAGCTATGCCTTTTAACTATTATAGTATTTCGAAGGACAAAAACATGAACTTTAACTATTGGCTTTACATCATAAACTCAGCTGTCACTTTACTTTGCACGAGACCCTGTGTGGTCGCACACTTGGCACAGCCCTTGCGGCGGTACTGGCCATATGCATCAGACATTCAGCAAATGGTCCATGGGCATGACATCTGAGGCTGACACTAGGATCTGATCGGCTGACTTTAAGCAACTTCCACGATTAAAGGCTCATTCACACCAAGGATGTTAACTACAACAATAATGATATAGTCTAAAAATCATTCTAAATATAAAAGAACAGCAGAGTCCACCCCACAGCTATAACGGCAAAGAGAAACAATATTGTTTTAATCACTTTTTTCCAGCTGATGAACGATAAAAAACAACAACATTTAGAGTCAATTAGAATCCATCCTGTTTTAAAGAGCTTGAGCATTTACAGCAGCAGACGTCAAAATGGCAGCACATGCTTAGAATAAACAGAACGATATTGTGCGTTTGTGTGGACGCTGATATAGTTATCTTTATAATTATCGTTCTTGGTGTGAACAGGCCTTATGGAACAGCTATTTCTTATCCTCAGGCCAGGAACATCAGTTAAATGCCAAAAGCATTTTGTGCATTATTTCTGATAATTGCTCCATTGCTTCACAGAACTGTTAATCTGTTAAGGTCTCGACAAACATTATAACTGGGAAATATTCCAAAATAAAGCAGCACAAGTTTACCGTCTAGTAGATGGATGGATGTCATTTGTTTTCTTATAAAAACATTAGGCACTCAGTTTTACACTTTTCTGATTCAAAACAAAGCCATTATGTTGTAATTCATATTGATTCATGACAGTTTCCTATGGAGAAAATAAATGAGAAAAATACCCACTCAAAAATGTTGTCAATGTCAGTCCAAGTATGAGTACTAATTGATCAGACTTTTCAAATTTTCACTTAAAAATTATAAATGATAAAAATAAAATAAAAATGTAAAAAAAATTTTAAAGTTGAACTTCCAATTTGGAAATGTTCAAACCCAAGCCACAGGTGTATGATGTCATGCCAACTATTTTCATTTAAGCACATTAAATGCACCAATGAGTAATTAAATCACAATAAACCTGCTCTGCAAATGTCTGATAATTACACACATGCAGAACACATGCCAGCATTGCCATTTAGTTTCTTAATACATTGTTCCAGCCCGTCAGACAACAGGATGCTATGGTTGAATGTCTGAGATATCAGGCAGGAAAATACCACATCTGAATTTGTCATGGAGCACAACATGCAGTCACCATATTAGACTGCCAAAAACAGTCACAGATGATTCAGCTGTACTTAAAATGGACAAGAAAATGTGTTTCAGTTACAGCTTACTACAGAAATCACAGGTGAGAATGTGATATTGGCTGTAGAGATACAGTAGTGGCCAAAAATGATGTCCAGACTACTTCATCCTGTATTCAAATATTATTTAAAGATTGTGTAATCATTTTGCATAGTTGTGCTTGGAGTCAGTTGTTTTATTTGTGATTACACAATGAAACGTGCTAAAACAGAATTGAATTGAATTGAATATTTTATTTGTCATTACACATGTACAAGTACAGTGTAACGAAATGAGTTTGGAGCAAGCCTCCGGGCCGCAGCCGATTAGTCAGGCGCCGCCACACGCTCTCCAGAAATACAAGAATGCAGTTTAGCAAGCATTACATAGCAAAACACAACAAAACATCAACAAAACATAAACATAAACATAAACATGACACAGTACACGTGGTCACGTGATGGGATTCTTTTTTTGCATAGTAAAAACAAAACCTGCATTTGCAGTTTGCCTTTTGTTGCCCCAAATTTTGTCAGTTTACCAAGTTTAGATTCTTTTCCTATTTAGCACCTAAACAGTCTTCCTAGCATTGTTCAGGAAGCAGACACACTGTCACTTTAAATCTAGACTAAAAACACATCTCTTTACTATGGCATACACATAGCACATTATCAATTTGTATCATTCAAATCAGTAAATGATTGTTAGGCTGCATTAACTAGGTCAGCCGGAACTGGTAACACTTCCCATAACACCTGATGTACTCGTTACATCATAAGAATGGCATCTACGCTAATGTTAGTCTCTCTGTTTATCTTGAGGTTTACTGTAGACAGTCGTATCCAGATCAGATGGTGGACCTGCGTCAGGCACGACCACAACACATCCCTGAAGTGTCTGCAGAGACCGTGTCAACTAGACTATCCCCTGTGAAGGCCTCATCGACATGACATCCAGTGGCACTGATCCTCAACAAACCGGCGGGATGACGATCTTCAACCAGATGGAACTGGATAACTATTCTGAATGTTCTGATCCAATCTGACTTATGATCTGCAATGCTGCCTGAATCATAATTTCGTTCGTTGGCCAGAGGAGAACTGAACAGCTGAGGCTGGTTTCTCCCAAGGTTTTTTTCTCCATCCTGTCACCTGATGGAGTTTTAGTTCCTTGCCACTGTCGCCTCTGGCTTTTGGCTTGCTTAGTTGGGGACACTAAATATTCAAGAATATTACTGATCTGCCTCCGTCACTAAACTTAAGGTGTACTATGACACTATTTTCGTCTAGATCTGCTGTACAGCCGAAACTAAATTTGTTGCATTGTTTTCCTGTTATCACTGTAAAGCTGCTTTGAAACAATCTATATTGTAAAAAGCGCTATATAAATAAAGGTGACTTGACATGTTTTGTCCTTCCCACATATTTAAAATGAAACCATCAACATATAAAGAAAATATTTGATATATCTAATAATGGCTTAAGTGAACTTGCAGGGTCATTGATAACATATTTCATTCGGACATCACTTTTGGCCACTACAATACACCTGTTAAAGGGTTAGTTCACCCAAAAATGAAAATCCTGTCATTAATTCCTCACCCTCATGTCAGTCCAAACCTGTAAGACCTTCATTCATCTTCTGAACACAAATGAAGATATTTCTGATGAAATCCGAGAGCTCTCTGACCCCTCCATAGACAGCAATTTAATTAACACTTTCAAGGTCCAGAAAGGTAGTGAAGACATCATTAAAATAGTCCATGTGACTCCAGTGTTTCAGCCTTAATGTTATGAAGTGACGAGAATACTTTTTGTGTACAAAAAAATAAAAAAATAATGACTTTATTCAACAATTTTTTCTAGCCTGTGTCAGACTCTTAGGCCCCGATCAGACAGAACACATTTTTTTGCAGTAAGACCCGTCTTTTTAGAAAAATAGGTTTCTATTGGCAGTGAGCGTTTTGCGTGCTGTTTATGCCCCTCGGGCGCCTCATGTTTTAACTGCCTGCTGCACCTCGCGTTTTTGTAGGAGAAGCACCTGAAGTTTAAAAAAACTGAGCAGAAAAGTGCCCGACTTCATCACATTTTTTTTTTCCATTATCCAATCAAATGAATGGAGTTAGGCCTTCCGTTGTGGTGACGGTTACCTTGATTAGGGTGACAGGACAGCTTATTCGGCAGTTGCCTTGCAACACTGAAAAAAAGAAACACAGCGCACTGCTCTTTCTAAATAAAAAAAACAACCCAAAAAAGGCAGTGCAGTGCACCTCGCGTTTTCAAACCTGAAAAATGTGTTCTGTCTGATCAGCTGTTGATGCAGTATAAACAGTGCAGTTTTAGCGCTCCCTAGTTCTATGGCAGAATGTCTCATGTGCATGCGTTGTGGTGCTCACGTTAACAGCGTTAGCCAATGGTAAGCCAGCGTTCTGGAAATGCAGCACTGTTTACACTGCGTCAACAGCGTAAGAGTCTGACACAGGCTAGAATGAAATTGTTGAATAAAGTTGATATTTTGTTTGTTTTTTTGCACTCAAAAAGTATTCTCGTCACTTCATAACATTAAGGTTGAACCAGTCACATGGACTATTTTAATGATGTATTCATTACCTTTCTGGCCCTTGAAAGTGTTCATTAAATTGCTGTCTGTGGAGGGGTCAAAGAGCTCTCGGATTTCATCAGAAATATCTTCATTTGTGTTCCGATGATGAATGAAGGTCTTACAGGTTTGGACTGACATGAGGGTGAGGAATTAATGACAGGATTTTCATTTTTGGGTGAACTAACGCTTTAATACACTGAAAGGACTGAAAATTTTATATCCATTAATGCACTTGCCCTGGTTAATGATTGACCTGGTAATCATAGATTTCCACAGGACATCTAGCACAAGCAGAATTTAGCACAATGTTTATTTCTAACTCAAACTTGCAATGCATTTGTCCTTTGTGCATTTCCCAAGAATACCACCAGGAGACTGTCCTTTGGAAGTCATTGTGGTGTTTTTGAAGCCCATTTCATGGAGAGCTGATGGGGACAGATCGCATGAGAACTCATGGAACAATTAAAAGCCCCTGTGCATCAGGTTCACTTCCATTCTGCACAAAGTTTTAGCTTGTCGTTCCAGATGTGTTCTTTTTTTGTGCCATGGAAAATTGGCCCTCTAAGTTCTGGCTCAATTGTAAATGTCTTTAGAGACATTTGCACATCCTGTAATTAATTGTAAGACTCATAAACCTAATTTAGTAGCCCAAATTAGCAAAGTTCGAAATGATGCATTAAAATGGTAAAAACATAACACTGAACAGTGTAGCTTGACATTAAATGACACTTTCAGTAGGTAAGATGTTCATCACAGAATAAGAAGGCTGATATGGGTTCTGACCCAGATTCCAGCTGCCTGTTGTTGGTTGGCTGAAAATGACTTGTTATTTCAGGAGACACATACAGCTATTCAAACCAAACAAAGGAAACTGTACTAGTCTTGATTAAGGTTACTCACGAATTTCACTCAATTATGCAAAAGCTTGAAAAATGCAACCTGGAATTCAAATACTGCTAGTCTGCACATTGTTAGAGAAAATAAATAACTTATTCTGCATTATGTTGATGGAACCTCTGGAGAAAGCCATGCTAATGAGTACAAAATAATTTTTAATTTTGGAAGAAAGTCTAATCCATTGACCAAAGTAGCAAAAGTAAAGAGAACAACACACATTCCCAATGCATCAATGCATGCTAATAGTATTGTTACTATTCCGTAATATGTATTATTGTCAACTGATGTCTTCATACATTTCTCAAGTACATTTCTGGAAGTTTAAGAAAACAAGCATTTTCATATCCTTCGGAATAACATGCACTGATGAATCATTCACAATAAAACCAGGACAGTGTATCAAAGTACTATAAATCGGGTCAATTATGAGTTTATGTCAAGTTTATTTTAAGGAATAAAAGTTACTGTGTAAAATTAATCATCTCATTTGTACCTACTTTATATTTCCCCCTATCTGAGATGGAAGAGATGGAGCAGGTTCACAATGTCTCCTGGACCTTACAAGTCGGTCCAAGACGGGCTCTTGTAGGGGACGTTACCTTTGCCCCACAGGGCCTCCCCTTTCCTGAGTCCACTTCTTTGAACTGTCTGCTACCACAAGCAGAATGAAACGAAGCACACTGCTCTCCTTTTCCAATCTCTTCCAGTCAGACAGCCCTAACCAAAAATAATAATCAACAGATGCATAAGAAACAGAAATATACAGTTCCCTTTCAGTCGGTCACGTTCGACGTACGTCGGACGTCACCGACGAATCGGGATCACTTCAGGGAGCCCCTATCAGCTTCGAGATTTAGAGAACAGGCCAATGAGAATTGGCGTGCGAGATTTGCATCTCGCGCTCCGCCCCGCAGTGCGGGTATAAACGGAAGCGAAATGCAGCGCACCTTTGTCATTCACTTCAGAGCCGAACACGGTGTTGATGAAGAGGACTGTTCCTGCTTCAGCAGAGAGAAAGAGAGAACGACAGAAGAAGCTTTTTTGAGTGCTGAGCGGGATGGCACGATCAGCGGCGGCTGCGAGCTCCCTGATACAGTGATAAACTGCTGTTTTCACAGCACTGTTTGGTCTGTTGGTTCGGTGAGGGCGTTCCCAATGGTGAGTGCATACACAGGCTGCACTACTCTCCTGTGTTTTGCCGCTGGTGCGTTCCTGGGTGCTTCAGCACATTTAAAAGAGCACATTTTCTTCTAAAAGAGCAGCGCGGGTGTGACACTGCGTCTTTTTCAAGACGTCATTCCACCCGTGCATTTCTGGATGCGGTTGTTTCCTGTCCTTATTGACGGCCACGAGCCCTCTCGCATTACTATGTTGAGATTGCGTTCGTGGGTGGTCCATGTATTCTCAGGAGAAACGGGATCACGTCGGCGCGCTGTTCGTCTCGCCTTCCCCGTGAGGGTTTGAGTGTTCAGCGCGCCGTGTGCCGTCGAGCTGCCGCTGACAGCGCGGGTTGTCACGGCAACCCAGCGACGTCACTCGGCACTCTAGATGCGCGGTCGAGACTATGAAACCTCAAGCGGGGTTGAGTCCCTTCGCTTATGCCCCGATCTAGTGTCTTTTCTGGTGTCTTTTCTCGCATGCCTGCTGGTAGCTTACAAATGGGATTGCTGGTCCTAAAAAATAAAATTATTTAATAAATAAATAAATTAACGGGACCTAGCGTTTCATTTGGGGCTCTAGCAGAGGACAGATGTCAATCGCTGCATCGGAGAGAGGGCTGTTATGTGTTGAAAATGAAGATGAGGCTGAGATTCCCACTATAATAGTGGATGTTTCATGCTGAATCAGATTCATACTTGACAGTCATGCTTCCCCGGGTGGCTGGGGCATAGTGCAATGCATAAATCGCCTTGCCCGCCCCCTTGCCTTTTTCCCGGATGTGTATTGGAAAGATTTAGCAGTGTGGAACCGCTTGGCACCAGAAAATGGAACGCCAAAGGGGCCATAGCCTGTATAAAGTTTTCCTCTCTCTCACTACCCTCATCAGGTGGGGTGGCAGTGCCACTGGCAGGCTGCCTCTGCCCAGCACTCTTCGTGCATAAGGGTAGTTCTGAGCTGAGGTTGAGCTGCGCACAGTGACTTTTATATTTAAAGTCACAGCGCTGGCCCTCGGCCAGGCGATGTCCAGAAACGCCATCGGCGACCCCTCAGTCTGCTCGTCGCCATGGGCACCCGGATTTGGCTAAGAGCTGCTCTTCCCCAGAGGAGGGCCGGGTGGAGAATCATTGGTAAATTCTGTTCTGCCACTGGTGTCAAATACAACCAGTGGTACCCAAATTCTAAAGAGCAGTTCCAATACCTCTGGGTGCCGGGAGAGGGTGCTCGGCGGTGTTCGACGCTTCCATGCCTCGTCACCCTCAGGCACCTCTCCTATCGCCAGCAGGGGGTGCCGGTTGTGTCTGGGATGCACACAAGCGGCCTCCCCACACTCGTGCACCCCCTCAGCGGAAGCAGGTAAGTGTTGCACAGCACACTCAGACCCCACCTTGGGCCACTCCCATGCCGTCCGTGTCGGGTCCCTGAATGCCGCTGAGCTGCCCCGCTGCGGGGACGTCTGTGGTGCCGTTGGTCCCGCTTGCACGGTTCTTGGGAGCCTGCCTAGCGCTCCGGCCCGTCTTGCTGGCTCATCTGTACCATCAGACTCGGCTATGCGATTCAGTTCGCCCGGCGTCCCCCCAAGTTCAGGGGCATCCACTTCACCTCCACGTCGAAGGAGAATGCCCCTGTGCTTCAGGCGGAGATCGCAGTCCTACTGGCGAAGGATGCGATAGAGCCGGTCCCTCCAGCCGATATGAAGACCGGGTTCTACAGCCTGTACTTCATTGTGCCCAAGAAAAGCAGCGGGTTACGGCCGATCTTGGATCTGTGACTTCTGAACCAGTCCCCAGGCTGCTGTTCAGGATGTTAACGCAGAAACGCATCTTCAGGTGCGTCCGTCCCCAAGATTGGTTTGCAGCGATCGACCTGAAGGGCGCGTACTTTCATGTCTCGATTCTCCCTCGACACAGACAGTTCTTACGCTTTGCATTTGACAGACAAGCATGTCAGTACAAAGTCCTACCCTTTGGGCTGGCCCTGTCGCCCCGTGTCTTCACGGAAGTCGCGGAGGCGGCCATTGCTCCCGTGTGGGAGCGTGGCGTGGAGGAAACCTTTTCAGAGGCTCCTGGGGCATATGACATCCGCAGCCGCAGTAATGCCGCTGGGATTGCTTCATATGAGACCGCTTCAACGCTGGCTCCACGACCGGGTCTCGAGATGGGCGTGGCGCAGCGGAACTCTCTGTGTCCAAGTGACGCCGAGATGCCGCCAAACCTTCAGCCCGTGGTCGGACCCTTCATTTCTATGGGCAGAAGTGCCTCTAGAACAAGTGTCCAGGCATGCTGTTGTCTCCACGGATGCCTCATCCACCGGCTGGGGTGCCACGTACAACGGGCTTGCAGTATCGGGTCTGTGGACGGGGCCCCAACTGCAGTGGCATATCAATTGCCTGGAGTTGTTAGCAGTTCGTCTTGCACTCAGCCGCTTCAACGCCGCTCAGAGGCAAGCACGTTCTGGTCCGTATGGACAGCACTGCGGCAGTTGCGTACATCAACAAACAGGGTGGTCTACACTCCTGTCGCCTGTCACAACTCGCCCGCCATCTCCTCCTATGGAGTCAGAAGCATCTGAGGTCGCTTCGTGCCATTCATATTCCGGGCCTGCTCAATCGTGTGGCCGACGAGCTCTCACGACAGCCAGTGCTCCCGGGAGAGTGGAGACTCCATCCCCAGGTGGTCCAGCTGATCTGGAGTCGCTTCGGGGCCGCGCAGGTAGATCTGTTTGCCGCCCCGGACTCCACCCACTGCCAGCTGTTCTATTCCCTGACCGAGGGGACCCTCGGTTCGGATGCGCTGGCACACAGCTGGCCCCGGGGCCTACGCAAATATGCGTTTCCCCCAGTGAGCCTTCTTGCACAAACACTGTGCAAGGTCAGGGAGGACGAGGAGCAGGTCCTGTTGGTCGCTCCGTACTGGCCCAACAGGACTTGGCTTTCGGAACTAGTGCTCCTCGCGACAGCACCTCCTTGGCCCATTCCTCTGAGGAAGGACCTCCTGACTCAGAGACGGGGCACCCTCTGGCACCCGTGTCCGGACCTCTGGAAACTCCATCTCTGGTCCCTAGACGGGACGCGGAGGTTCCAGGCGGTCTGCCACAAGCTGTGGTAGACACCATTACTTCTGCTAGAGCGCCCTCTACAAGGCACCTCTACACGTTGAAGTGGAACCTGTTCGTCGAATGGTGCTCTTCTCGCCGAGAAGACCCCCGAAGGTGTTCGGTCAGTTCTGTGCTTTCCTTCCTACAAGACGGGTTGGAGCGAAGGCTGTCTCCCTCCACCCTCAAAGTTTATGATCGCTCTGATATTATTGATTTTCTCAGAAAAGGAGGAAGCTAACTCATTGCATTTGCTGTCTGAGACCATTTCACTGGGAATGTGACTCGGGGGGTTTGTTAGTCTCTCTACAGTAGCAAAAAGAATGTTTATGTTTATAATATTTGAGAAGAAGGTCTGTCTAGCTTTGCCTAGTTCCACATTGAAAGCATGAAGGCTGTCTTTATAGATGTTATAATGGACTACAAGTTTTGTCTTCTGCCACATGTATTCAGATTTCCTGCATTGTCTTTTCATTATTTGCACTGCTGTTGAGTTTCTCCAACGTGCTTTTTGATTGGCACTCTTTTTCCTGACTTTCAGAGGAGCAATATCATCAATTACACTCTTAACTTACGAGTTAAAAGAGTCAAGGAGAAAATCAACAGAGTCTGTAGATATGCTTGGTGTTAGAGATATAGCCTTCATAAACAGCACATTAGTGTTCTCATTTAAGCATCTCTTTTTGACAGAGACAGATCTAGCTTCAATGGCAGGAGAGATTGATATATCAAAGAAAATACAGAAATAACCAGACAGGGCCACATCCTTAATAACAATCGATGAAATGTTTAGACCCTTACTGATAAGTAAATCTAGAGTGCGTCCACGATTGTGTGGGTCCATGTACATGCTGTGTCAAATCAAAAGTGTTAAGAACAGTCATGAGCTCTTTTGTTGTACTGTAGCAGCATTGTCAGCATTGTCTATGTGAATATTAAAATTTCCAGCAATAGCAAAACAGTCAAACTCTGAGAAAATTGTTGATAACAGTTCTGTAAAGCCTGTAAATAATGATAAGCAGGATGTGTGGAGCACCTTTTAACACAGTACCCAGATTTTCGAGAGACAAATAATCACCAAATGATACTTGCTTATATTGATAGACATCTTTAAAAAGAGCAGCAACACCTCCACCTCTCCTAACCATTCTGCAGGCACTTAAAGTTAGGAGGGGCTGTTTCATTGAGGACTGTTGCACTGCAGCTGTCTTCTAGCCACATTTCATTTAAAAGCAAAAAATCTAGGTTGTTTGTGGTTAGTCGTTGAGTAGAAATGATTTGTTCTCAAGTGAAATGATGTTTAAAAGTGCTAACTTAACAGTATACATTTTCCCACACATTAATCTTAGTTTGAAAAATAATAGGCAGCAGATTAGATGGGTTTGCTATACAGCCTGAGAAGGCCTTAGACTTTCTATCACGTAATAGAACAGAAATAGAGAAAGAGACAGGCACACTGGGTTCCCACTTGTTCTGTAAACATTTGATAAAGTTACTGTCATAGCGTGGACCCAACACACATCACTGAGAGCTGGTATCAGTTGTTTTTGGTTCACCTACAACAGATGGAGGAGGGTGTGGGCCCTGGCGTTGTGACCGAAGAAATTTCACAGGAGGAGGGGGAGGGAGAGCTGGGCCCACAGGCTTTGGTGGTTTTGGGACTCAATGCTTTTTGGTTGATATCTGGGGGCTCGCAACAATCAAGTGTGATAGTCTGGTTCCAGCATAAACCAGTTGCTCCATTTTCTCTGAGAAGCTCAGAAGCGGGGATGATGTAGAGAGGAATAACATACCATGGTTAAGGGGGTTGTTGCTCTGGTGTTATCGGAAGCTGAAATATGTTATTCTGGCTTTGCTGGCCATTTTCCAGAAAGTCATCCTTGGGTACTGAATCTTGGAGCAGTTCTAATCCGTCACAGTCTGTCTGTGGTGAGCTCTGTGGGCAGGGCTCAGCTGGGATTGTGTCCGTGAGCAGTGGTTGTTGTGGCTGCGTGGTGTTATCATTGTCCTTGTGGGGTGTGTCAACTGCATGTCCATTCAGGTGCTGAAATGAAGTCCTGTGGTCGTCCATACTCTGTACAGGTGTGTGTGTGTGTGTGTGTGTGCCATCCAGGTTGAATGGGTTGGCACACACAGCTGAAGGATAATGAAGGGAAAACTAAATATTGTCCTTTAGCACTCTTGCACCAAGTTTGTTTGGGTGGAGGCCATTTGATGTAAACAGCTGACTCTGACTCCAGAAGAGATTAAAGTTGTCGATGAAGTTCACTCCCTTCATGTTGCAGGTATTTTGCAGCCATGTATTAAGCCCAAGCAACCATGATAACCTATTGTTCCTCTTGCTGGAAGTGGTCCACTGATGAATGGCTGAACTTTCAGTTTTCTAAGTGTTTCAAAAAGTTCATTTAAATCCCTCTTAAGGAGTTCTGACTGCTCTCTCTGAATATCGTTCTTCCCCACAATGATAAGTTGATTTGCAGTCTTATGTTTCATCAGAATGTTCTTAAGTTCCCTGTTTACATCAGAAACTGTTGCTTGTGGAAGGCAGCACGTAGCTGTATCCCTGCTGCTAATGTTTCTGATCATGGAGTCACCCACTATCAGAGTTGTTGGCTCGGCAGCGCTCTGAGCGGAGTGCCGCTGTCTGCTCGACCTTGAGTGCCTGTTAGCATCTGTGTTAGCTGCGGACTTGTTCAATCTGTGTTTGATCACATTCATCACATTTGGGGATTCCTCACCCACATTCATTAATACTTAAAATCTGTTTTCAAGATGTATAGTTGGTGGTGTGAAACCAGTGTTTGCAATCCTTGTGTCTGGGGTAGAGTATGCTACTGCGGCAATATGTGATGCTCGTGACAATCTGATGTCTCGAGTGCCTTTGAGTCTTGCTCCCTGTTTGTGCCATTGATTAGTGTGTTGATCAGTTACTTGTTTCTCTACACTCATTTTGGCCTGTTGAGTAGCACTAAATGTATGGGAGTCACCGGCTGTGTGCTGAGGGCGTTCATGATGAAGCTCTGCTGTGTGATTCGTCTGGTTTGGTGGTTCCACAAGTAACTTTGTTTCAAGAACTGCAATCCTTTGTAAAAGTCTGTGGCAGTTTGTGCAGCAAGTAGATTCTTGAACTAGCAGAGGCATTTTCTTATCCTTTTGAATGTAGGCAGCAGTGTTTTCCCTTCTCCGGAATGTAAGCTGATGGCAGTGGGAGACTGGTTGGATGAAATATTCCACTTTTTGTAGTAATCCAGTCACCAGAGTTTCTAATTTTATCATTGAAGTCAAGGTTTGTCGTTTGAGCACTGTGCTGATTTGCTGAAGTTGAAATTATGAGATAAAATATAGAAGTGATAGAGCAAAGCGTGGAGTAAGCAAGAGCGTCCGAACAGTAGCTAAGCAGGAAGCAGGAAGTTTAGTTATTCTTAATGCTTTAACACGCTTCTGTTATTCATTAGACCATAATGGGTTTTCTATATGATGGTTAATGTTAACATTATGGGCTGCATAATTCCAAATTACTTTTTCCCTGTAGACTATATAGTGCAATCCGATGGATTTATTGGACTATATTATACTGTGATCTCAAGCGCACTTGAACAATACGAAATGCGACATCAGCAGTTTTCAAAGCCAGAAGACAAGTCCTTAAATTTTACTTGTGTGAGTCAAAGGGGGTGTATACATTTATGGTGTCTTAACTCTTAATTAAGTAATTGTACTCTTTACTTAAGTAAATCACTTCAACCATTTGCTTAAGCCATGTGTAATTTAGGTTGACCCATAAAACCTGCTTTGCAAATGCCTTCATTCAATAAACTTTTATTCTTACGGAGGGCATCTTCTGGGCTTAATGAGGGCCAAATCCACCCTAAACCTTACAAAGAAACCTTACAATGTCAAGTCAAACTTAGAGCTTTTCACAATATAGCAGCTTCACAGAAAATCATGCTGTCAATGTTTATAATATCTAAACTCTTTCCCGCCAGTATTATTCAGTACTCTTTCAGAAGATTTGTAATAGTGCCCCCTACTGTATAACAGTGAAAACATGGAAAGACGTAAATTTTCGTCAATGGTGGGGAATCATCTCATAAACAATGTTTGTGTTATGTAATCAGATTACTTTTTCAAGTAACTAGTAAAGTATCCCATTACTTTTAAAACAAACTAAATATCCGAGTTACTTTTTCAAATAAGTAACGCATAAGCTACTTTGTTTTCCCATTTATGGAATAACATCTCTAAGAAAAAACGTAAGTGCAGAGGCGTTGTGAGTAAAAATTATGATTATTTTAATTCTAGACTAAATGAAAGCATGTATTTACTCATCTCACTCACACACACACACAAAAAAAAAAAAAAACAGATTTAGTATTCAGTATATTCAGTATACCTATTCTTCTGCGATCCAGAATGGCAGCAGATCTGGAAGGTTTGTTTGAGCTGCGTCCTCTACTGTACACGTAAATTTGCATGAAAACAAAAGTAATGCAATTAGTTACGTTTTAAGGGAGTAATGCAATATTGTAATGTACTTTTCAAAGTTGACAGAGATTTCAGTCAATGGTGGTGAAAGAGTTAATATCTTCAAGTCTTATAGTCGCATTTAGCTGTTTAGAGTTGCATGGGTGATAATATAGTTTATATTTTGAGACAATACATGCAATCAATAAGTTCAGATTTGCTATATCAGCCACTGCCAGCATTTATGGATAAAGTTAGACATACTTAAATATCCAACTTCACATAAAGAGCTGTGTGATAATGTCATTATATTCCAATAAAATCTAGAGTTCACTGATAATTATAAGTCTGTCAGATACAAAAAAACACCTAGCAGCATTTATTTCTTAATTCTTATAGGTTGTTATAAGAAAAAAGCGCAATGATCTTTTAGATCAGTCAAAATGAGGTATAGCATTTTAAATATTATACATTTTACATTATTTTACATTACTTTATACATTATAATATACTATTATATATTGATTTCATTGTGGACATCACAAATGAATCTCATTCGCACTTTAATTGAATGACGTATATGTTGTGCATTTTCGGTCTAGTGCTTCTTAAAAAAATAAAACCAACAACAAAAAAGTGAGAAGGTAGAAGAGCCTGATATCAGGAAGAGGCCAGCGCACAATTATGTAATGCTGAAGCCATTTTCAGACCAGGATATTTCTCTGGTCCTTGTCTGAATGGCAGGACAAAAGAATTAAATTTGCATTTAAATAACCTCTTTCATCCTCGTAAGGAGCCAAAAATGACTGAGGTAAACTCAAATCTCTTTCTCAGCTGCTCCCCAAAATGATACGCCTCATAGCTACACCAAATTTAATACCCTTCCCAAATCTACCTTTACAACCCTCGTCCTGTATCAATGCACGTGAATCACTAAATCATCACCTGACGCCTTTAATCTGCTTTTTCAGGTTACGAAAGCTCTTCAGAAGTCTGTGTTTATAATATGATGGCTTATTCATGGATAATCCCTGCTCGCTGCTAATCTCAGCTTGCGAAACTAAGAAAAAAATGTAATCATTTTATAATGTTACTAACTAGATCACACCCAGAACAGTGTTGATAATGATGGGACTGAACTGCTGTGACACCATGATACCTTTTTTATTTTTTTTAAGATCTCAATATTATCATTATAAAGAAAATATCATTATATTCTTCAAAGGACAGCACTAATGACCACAGATATCTCATGAGGGAGAGATTCACTAACAAGCCCATCTCTGAGGAGAATTCACCAGAGACCTCATTGAACAACTCAATGGTCAGTTAATCATTGTTATTCTTTTAATCTTTAGAAAACTGGAGTAGCATACTACAATAATACTAATACTATGGCAATGAAATGTATGCACAGTAAGTATGGTATGTGGATTTTATGTAGGCTTATTACACGGCTCTGTGGAATACTTGATTCTGACTGGTCAATCGTGCCATCCAGCGGTGTGTTATTCCCCGATAAACACAAGGTAAAAACTGTTAACATGGTTCACCCGGGTAACTGTCACTGAAGTTGCGTTTGGTGAACTAATAAAATATGAACTATCAAATCAATGTTTTGTTTACAGTTATTTAATTATGTCATCCAGCATCAGACTCGCTCTCTGGTGTTTCATACAAATGCAGCTGCTGCCAATTTGCGACAATTATTTTATACACTGGAGTGGATTAGATAAACAGGTATGATTTTAAAAGAGTTTCATCTGGATCGCCTACAGTGGTTCTGACTGCAGGGTTGCCAAACGACTAAAGAAACGTTATCAGCAAGATGATAGAAAACTGATGTATGCCTCATGAATGTTACCTGAAGGATAGAAAGAAAGAGAGAGAGAGAGAGAGAGAGAGAGAGAGAGAGAGAGAGAGAGAGAGAAGAGCGCAAAGAAGAGAAGAGCCAAAGAGAAGGCCCCCAAGAAAAGAGAGCCAGAGAATACAAGAGACAGAGCAACAGTTACAATCTTCTTTTATCTATTCCTTGACCATGTGACTGAAAAACATGAGACATTCAAAACTGACCAATCAGACCAACTTCCCCCACTGTACTAAGGTGTGACAGACATTTGGCCTACAGGCCTTCAGCATCTCATTGTCTTTAGGAATTCCAGATGGCCCTTCAGGTAAGAAAGATGGGGGTTGAACAGTAAAGCAAATGTCTCTAATGCAAATGGCATGTCCACTGTCGCCGCTCAAACTACGCCCACTCGCGGGAAAGCTCACACTCATTGATGGGCATGTACTGCCAATGATGGCACCAGATGTCGGAGGAACGGGAGGATGAAGGCCCCATTCACTAATAACAGTGGATTATCAGTGTATTCTCTGGTTAAAGTTTGTAAAACTATGTGTAAAATGTTTACTGCAGGGGCGAGTGTTGGAGGTGTAGTAAGTAATGGTGGTGGAGTAACTAATGGGAATGACAGTAGCTAACTTGTGATTGAGTGGGCAAACTGATGAGAATGTGATCTAGTTATTATAGTGTTAGGGGAGGGGCCAGGCTCAGTGGCTCCAGTGTCATTGAGTCATGAACACAGAAATGGTGAAAAACTGTTTGATGGTCTAACTCCACAATTCAGTACTACACAGTTCACAGTCTTTTTAGCGTGTTTCTGCAATACATTTCTAACATGTATAACGTGTTTAGAAACAAATCTCTGAAGTGCCTTTACACAGACTTTAAATGTCCATCTAGTTTGAACTTGCTGCTTGCTAGCAACTGCTTTCTCAGAGGAAGCTTTGCGTTTGAAGTAAAATATTTTACTCAGACTCAGATCAATATTTCATGTCTAATTATTTACGTATGTGGCAAGCTGTGTAATAAGCATGATTTGTAGAATAAACCCCTTCAGAGTGATGCAAGACCTGGTCCTGATCACCCTGCCGAGGTTTATTCTGCAATAACAACTGGCTGGTGTACATTATCCCTTACTTATACCCCACCAACCTCCACACTTTCCTTCTATTTCTAGTGTGAATGAACATGCTATATTTTTCCTGTCTCATTAATTTACTGGACAGTCAAGGTAAGAAAGGTTACACTTTATTTCAATGGTCAACTTTAGACATTCTACTAACTATAAGTAACTTTGCAACTACATGTCAACTATCAGTCATTTTAGTATTAGTAGACTGTCTGCCTAATATCTGCTAACACTATTTTGATGCTCCTCCAAAATTCTCCTGATATAATTAACTACATGTCAACTTACTCTACTAACACAAACCCTAACACATAACCCTAACCCAACAGTCTACTGCTCTCTATTAAACACCCTGATATACTTCTGGCGAAATTGAAGAACGAACTGATGTGACACCATTCCAAACAAAATCAGGTCAAAAACAAAGTTAGTTTTGGGAGTTCGAAACAGCTTGCCAAAGCAAACTTTGTTCCAGCGAACTCGTGGCGATTACGTAATAGTACGTAATGTGCTCTGGGGCTCCACCCTCTTTGATGTGGAAATCTTCTCAAGTTAATTTCCTCTGTGGAGTATTTCGAGGTCAGAAGTGAAAAAATAAACATTGGAGAGCTGCTTTATAGTAGAAACTGAAGTGTAATTCTAATTGAAAGCAACACTGACAAACCAACTTTTTTTCAAAGCTGTAAAACAACTGTAAAGTTGTTTGGTTTAAAGCATTCTATTGTAAAAAGTGCTATATTTTTTGTTATTGAGAGGAAAGAGAGCCGCACATATCTAAACGTTGCTCTCAACGTTGCTCTCAGCTTCAGGATGTTCACTAACGGTATACCACTGCAAAGGTATTTCCAACTTTGTAAATGAAGAACAAAAAGAACTTCTCTGTGAATATATCAGGGCCTTAATACCCTAATGCAACTAAAAATAAAATGCAACTAAATGGAATGAAATGAAAAGAGATGTTAACTGGATGGCACTGGACATTTTATTGACTCATTAATTGACTGGACTGTCAATGCAATGTAATACAATATTTGAAATAAAATAAATATGATAACTGGATAGCACTGGTTAAATAAAACAACTAAAGCACCAATTTGATCACTATGGGTTATCAAAAGTATTTTAAAAATGTGACGATACCAGCATTCCCCCTAGCATTTTGAACGCTGTTGAAAAGATTCTGGCTAACTTCTGGCCATTGTGTTCACATGCTCAACACGTGCTATGATCAATGCTTCAAAAACATGTTGTAAACAGACACCTTACACAGATACACACGGGAGCGTTTGAAAGCAGATGATAACTGAGCTGTTTAAGTTAGTCAGAATCTGCTCAAAATGCTAAGGGGAAATGAGGGAAACTGACTTGGTACTGAAAGTACAGGTTTTTACAGCCCTATTGATCACAGCTTCATTGTGTTTTCTATTAAGTCACCAATGATTTCCTCAGTGACATCCAAGATCATCAGTTGGATTCTGGTCAATGACCCCATCAGTGAATGCATTTTACATTAATTTTACAGACGCTTGGAAAACGTTTTGCGACAGTAAGTATCATGTGGCAGAATGTATTTTCACAGTGAATGCACTTCACTTAGTGTAATGCGTAAATGATCATACAAGGCTTCTGTAATTCAGCTTAACTGCTCAAGGGTTTCTACCTCTTAATAAATGTTCTGAAGGATTTTTTAAGACGGGCAAAACCTGTAAATGAATAAATAATTTAAAACATATGTTACTCTATAATTTTGCAATACAACATAGATTAATTCTTTGAAAAAATGTAAAATCCCCAATGTCATTATGAATTTAACAATGTATTCAGTTTTTGACTGAGTTCTATGTTAATCAACCAATTGATTTATTTAGAATGAAATTTTTCATAAAATTGTGTACTCTTCATTTTCAAGCCTGTAGCAGCCTATGCCTGAACCCTTCTGTAAGATATTAAAGGCCCTTTAGATGTTTGGAGATGTTTAGTAATATCACCTCTTTCATACAAATGCTTTTTGTTCCAACTCCATTAGGACAGCTGAATCACGTGTACAGTATCTCTCTGTTGTAGCTCAATAACTTTGAATTGCACCACTTCTCATGTCTCTCTACCTGCAGGACGTCAATCAAATATCAGGGGCTGTTGTGAGTGAATTTAGATAAACTTTTTAATAGCAGATTTGCATATAATCAGTTATCTGCAATGACTAGCTGCTGTGCTAATACAGAGTATATCGGCTCGTGTCCTCCTGTTGCTTTCACACATGAGCAGGAGATGAATGCTGATCTGATGGTGGGCTACTCTTTGCCATAATGAGACATTGATTTTGTGGTGGACAACACCCGTTCAGAGGAAAATCTATTGGAGACTGCTAATCAGACTTCAGCTCAGAGGATTTGGGACAAAAACATAGCATTAAATGACATCTCCATAAGGAAATCAATTAACATGCTTGCCTGTTCAAAGCATTTATCAATTAGACATGTATGATTCAATATCTGTCTCCTTCCAATATAATAATAATAATAGATAATAATAATGCCCAGTGTGTAATATTACCTCATGGATTAAACATGAATTTACAAAAAAATAATTCTTTTAAACACCATGGTACAATACAATATGGTAATAATTTAAGTCCCCATACTGCCATAGTATTTTTATTTTTATTTAATTTTTTTGTATTTTGAATGATAATAATAATGTGAATTAAAAAAATTAAAAAAATTGTGAATTTGATGCATGATATGATCAACATCATCATTTATATATATAAACCCGATTCCAAAAAGAGTCAGGACACTGTACAAATTGTGAATAAAAAAGGAATGCAATAATTTACAAATCTCATAAACTTATATTTTATTCACAATAGAATATAGATAACATATCAAATGTTGAAAGTGAGACATTTTGAAATGTCATGCCAAATATTGGCTCATTTTGGATTTCATGAGAGCTACAAAAGTTGGGACAGGTAGCAATAAGAGGCCGGAAAAGTTAAATGCAGCTGGAGGACCAATTTGCAACTTATTAGGTCAATTGGCAACATGATTGGGTATAAAAAGAGCCTCTCAGAGTCGCAGTGTCTCTCAGAAGTCAAGATGGGCAGAGGATCACCAATTCCCCCAATGCTGCGGCCAAAAATACTGGAGCAATATCAGAAAGGAGTTTCTCAGAGAAAAACTGCAAAGAGTTTGAAGTTATCATCATCTACAGTGCATAATATCATCCAAAGATTCAGAGAATCTGGAACAATCTCTGTGCGTAAGGGTCAAGGCCGGAAAACCATACTGGATGCCCGTGATCTTCGGCCCTTAGACGGCACTGCATCACATACAGGAATGCTACTGTAATGGAAATCACAACATGGGCTCAGGAATACTTCCAGAAAGCATTGTCGTGAACACAATCCACCGTGCCATTCGTCCATTGCCGGCTAAAACTCTACAGGTCAAAAAAGAAGCCATATCTAAACATGATCCAGAAGCGCAGGCGTTTTCTCTGGGCCAAGGCTCATTTAAAATGGACTGTGGCAAAGTGGAAAACTGTTCTGTGGTCAGACCAATCAAAATTTGAAGTTCTTTTTGGAAAACTGGGACACCATGTCATCCGGACTAAGGAGGACAAGGACAACCCAAGTTGTTCTCAGCGCTCAGTTCAGAAGCCTGCATCTCTGATGGGATGGGGTTCATGAGTGCGTGTGGCATGGGCAGCTTACACATCTGGAAAGGCACCATCAATGCTGAAAGGTATATCCAAGTTCTAGAACAACATATGCTCCCATCCAGACGTCGTCTCTTTCAGGGAAGACCTTGCATTCTCCAACATGACAATGCCAGACCACATACTGCATCAATTACAACATCATGGCTGCGTAGAAGAAGGATCCGGGACTGAAATGGCCAGCCTGCAGTCCAGATCTTTCACCCATAGAAAACATTTGGCGCATCATAAAGAGGAAGATGCCACAAAGAAGACCTAAGACAGTTGAGCAACTAGAAGCCTGTATTAGACAAGAATGGGACAACATTCCTATTCCTAAACTTGAGCAACTTGTCTCCTCAGTCCCCAGACGTTTGCAGACTGTTAGAAAAAGAAGAGGGGATGCCACACAGTGGGAAACATGGCCTTGTCCCAACTTTTTTGAGATGTGTTGATGATGAACTTATTTTCCCCTTAAAATTATACATTTTCTCAGTTTAAACATTTGATATGTCATCTATGTTGCATTCTGAATAAAGTATTGAAATGTGAAACTTCCACATCATTGCATTGCATTTGTACAGTGTCCCAACTTTTTTGGAATCGGGTTTGTGTGTGTGTGTGTGTGTGTATATATATATATATATATATATATATATATATATATGAGAGATCAACATGTTCAAAAAATATGAATATGAAAATCTTCATCCTGTTCAAAATCGTCATCCTTTGAACAGTTCTTATTATCTTTTCATATTCTTTTTTTTTTTCATTTCATTTAGCACTGTCCTTCAGAAGCTACAGAATATACTTAAATGTTTCTTGGAAGACAAAATAAGTAAGGGATAATCCATGGCTAGCTGTGCATTAAAGGATTTTAATGCACGACATGGAGGCAAAGAACCACCCGACACAAAGCGGAGGGGTAGGGTAAAATTGGTGGTTATTTTCGTCAGTTACAGCTCGTGAGATCTACCATTCTGCATGCTTTGAATCAGACACAGAGAGATAAAGTAGTGCACAAGATTATAAAATTTATTTGAATGAATGAACTATAGCATTTATTTAATTTATTTATCGAGCGAGAGAGAGAGAGAGAGAGAGAGAGAGAGAGAGAGAGAGAGAGAGAGAGAGAGAGAGAGAGAGCTGAGAAATATAATGTAGTGATCCAGTTGCTTATCCATTTTATGACTAAAAGTCGCAGGTGGTGTTGATACATTTCTGTGCTTGTGCGCTGTGCGATCTCCGCTCTCTGTATGCGAGTGACGTAGGCCTATGTGTGTGTGTGCGCTTCAATGAAAACAGTGCATTAATATAGAACGGTGATTCAACTGACTTGGAACTACCTTGGAATCAGAATCGAGTATTCAGGCAGACCATGGCATAAGTACAATTTATCTTGATCTTCAAATTCAAAAGGTTTTCACACCCGGCTCTTAATGCATCGTGTTTCCTTAGGGAGCATCAGAGAATCCCTATGAGTCCCTCAACTGTCCTCAGTGTGAAAAGATGGATCTCAAAATCATACAGTCACTGCTGGAGAGGGTTCAAATATGCAAAAGTTGATAGAAAAGCAAGTAATTATAAGATGCCAGTGCATTGTTTATGATACATCTTATTTTGTTTGTATATGGTCACACTTTAGATCAGGGTCCAGTTCTCACTATTAACTAACTATTAATTATGACTTTTGCTTCAATAAACTCATAATTACTGCTTATTAATGCTTACCAAGGCAGTTGTTAAGTTTAGGTATTGGGTAGGGTTAAGGGATGTAATATGGACATAAATAAATGCAAAATAAATACAAAATACAAATATGGTCATGCAGAATAAGGCATTAATATGTGCTTTATAA
This sequence comes from Paracanthobrama guichenoti, assembly GCA_018749465.1. Lineage (NCBI taxonomy): Eukaryota > Metazoa > Chordata > Actinopteri > Cypriniformes > Gobionidae > Paracanthobrama > Paracanthobrama guichenoti. The sequence goes on from CM031950.1 coordinate 21,817,940, forward strand.
GTACTAATAAACAGCCAGTAGCCTAGTAATATGCATGCTAATAAGCATAGTGAGAACTGGACCCTAATCATAAGCTGAATGTCATATCTATGCATCACATACACATCAAAAAGGGCAAAATGTTTTCTGTGTCTCCTGATTGTGGTTTTGAAGTGTAGTAAAAAATAATACAAAACTATATAATATTACAAAAGCAACATACAGTTTAGAGTAAACAAATAATACATTACAGGAGCAACCACAATTTCCCTCTAGAAGGGAAAAACTTATAAATATGCTAATTTTACTAAATAGTATGCTTCTGAAAGTAACAGTAATGTTCAGCCTAAATTATGATTTCATTGGATACCACATTTCAATATTATTCTTTCATCTTATTAATAATCCATGCACTGTGAACAAAGTCAACATTCATGAATAACCCATGTTTCCGTTGTCACTTTTCCTTTATTGTTTGTGGTTTAAATTATTTATCTATTTTTGAAAGAATGTAATCAGTCCACTATCTTCTCTCAGTAGCTCACAGTGACAGTCCCACATTCAACATTTCATTTCCTATCCAAAAACGCTGCTTCTAATAGTAAGTCGAATTTACAAAACCAGATTGGACTCCACAGGTTTCTGAAACAATGCTGCGCCTTGAACATGAGGTCCCTGAACCTTCACAAGTTTGTTTTTTAACAGTTAGCCTGGAAATTGAACTTGACCTATAATTATTGTGGCACCCACTTGATAGATTCAGTCGGTGCATTTTTATTAAACCGTCGTGGAAGAGAACAAAACAACGGGGAAATAAACTCGGGCATGCATTGAATCTTAAATGTACTCAGGCAACAAATTTATTTCCTCTGAGTCTGTCAAACTGTGAACATCTATCTTCTGTAGCGGTCGCTCCCAATGCTCTATTTTTAGAGACTGCATCAGTCAGACTCTCAGAACAATGTGGTCGTCATCTAAATGTGAATACAATCTGAGGTGGAGAATGAAAAAATATAATTGGAGATGTGCAATTAAGGGTCCGATATGGGAAATAGTTCTGAAGGGTCATCATCTCTCCATGGGAAATCGTTCTTTACAGTTTGAAATGACACTCTGTATAACGTAATGAGAACCTACATCATCTTTAAGCTTCAGGTCACAAAGGAACAAGGTCTCCACTAATCAATACTCCAATAACGAGAAAGCCTTTCCTATCTTTCATGTCAGATCACGTACATTCTGTTACATTGCTCAGTGTGAAATAGTACCTTATGGATTACATCTATAGACAAAGTGGTAACTCTTTAGTATGGGGAACTTTTCTCACTTTTAACTAGCTGCTTGTTAGCTTGCATTTTGGCTGTTTATTAGCATTCATAAAGCACATATTAATGCTCTATTCTGCATGACCTTATTCTACATCCCTTAATCCTACCCAGTGCCTACATTTAAATGATACAACAACTACCTTACCTTACTAATTATTAAATTAGAACAAAATTGTTGAATAAAGTCATTATTTTGTTTGTTTTCTCGTCAAGTATTCTCATCACTTCATAACATTAAGGTTGAACCACTGGAGTCACATGGACTATTTTAACAATGTCTTCACTACCTTTCTGGCCCTTGAAAGTGTTCATTAAATTGCTGTCTATGGAGGGGACAGAGAGCTCTCGGATTTCATCAGAAATATCTTAATTTGTGTTCAGAAGATGAACGAAGGTCTTACAGGTTTGGAACGACATGAGGGAGAAATACAGTTTTTGTGAACATGTTTTGTTGTAGTACATGTAGTACATGTAAAGTACATGTAGTGTTTCTTCATACTTTTCCTTTAAGGTAAATCAAAGTTGTGTGGAAATGTCTTTTAACTACTTCATGATATCTAATGATACAGTGCAGATCTTAAGTAAAAATGTCAAGATGTGAAACTAAGGGATATAAAATCCATTATAAAACTATGGTAAAACTACATTAATTTTGTGTTATACATATTGCTAATAGTTATAACCACAAATTGGTAAGTATTATTACTGTTGTTATGATTATTCATGAGATGATACAACACATTAAGGTTGTTTATAAGGCATTATCCATGCATTATAATTCATTAAGAATACCCTTATAATGCATTATAAATACAGGCTTCATCTGGTGTTATAGTGCATTGTATTCTTAAAAGTTATAACCAAAAATAGGTAAGTATTATAATGTATTAACTGTTGTTATGATTATTTGTCAGATGATACAACATTATACGGTTGTTTGGTTGTTGGTATTAAGAATATAATGCATTATAAATACAGGCTTCATAGAAAGTGTCCCCATGGAGGTACTGTAAATACCACGGTACATGAATATGGTAATCATTCAAGGCCACTGTACTGCATAATAAAATATTATTATAGACTGTTTATGAGGATTAAGGTCCTGCAGATTACATTGGATTACATAAACTGCAACAATAGTCAGTATTTTTGGATTGTTAATGTTGTCTAATCATTCATAAATCAAGATGCATTTATTTAAGAGGCAAAATTACTTAAGATGTTGTCTTGTTTACTAAAAACAAAAATCAAAATTAAGTGAGTTTATGCTTAAAACAAGAATAAATATATGCCAAAGAGGTCAGAAAAAGCTTTTTTTATGTTGTTGATTTTAGCACACACTTACTTAATTTTGATGATTTTGTTTAGGTTGTAGTTTCCTCTGACACAGAACTAATATAACACTGGGCTTTAATGTTTGTATTAGAAGGCTTCCTTCAAAAGTAAGAGAACATCTGTATGATTCAAAACAATCTGGCGATGACAAAAGCAAAATAAATGCTGTATTCAGAGAAAAAAATAATGCAGCATGAACAAACAATAGAGAGAATTAGCCTGTTAACATCATGGAGGCTTAAAGGTCAAACACACATCATCTTGCATCATAGACATATAATTATTCATTAGTGCTTTCATATAGACCCAGGCTCTGATATTCAGTGGCATCTACCTTAAATAATCACTGACAAGGTTGACTCCTCAGCACTGAGTGCTACACAGTAAGATAAGTGCTGCATGTCCATGGGCTTTTAAGACATGAAATGTGAAAGTGGTGATGACCTGTCAAATCAAATAACCGATCCTATTTCAGAGGATTCACTGTGATTGTTTCACCATTATTGAGATGCTAATTGACCCCCCCAGACAGGCTGTCAGCTATAAAACTAGAGAGCTCTCCAAAACACTTCACTGTCAGAGACAGTAAATCCACAGTGCTGTAAAGTAAAGAGAAATGCTCTACCAGTGCAAAGCTTGTGAATGCATAGTTCATGGAAAATGTCCTGTATTTTCAATGCTAAAATATTCTATTCTGAAGAGTCTGTGTGTACGGTGACCCAGTAGTGCAAAACACAACAAAATTTAAAAAGCAAACATAAGTTCACAACACAACGAAATCAATTGTGTTGTGGCTTGTTTCCATTGTGTTGTGGCTTGATTTCATTGTGTTGCGGCTGGATTTCATTGTGTTGCGGCTGGCTTTCATTGTGTTGCGGCTGGATTTCATTGTGTTGTGGCTGGCTTTCATTGTGTTGTGGCTGGCTTTCATTGTGTTGCGGCTGGATTTCATTGTGTTGCGGCTGGCTTTCATTGTGTTGCGGCTGGATTTCATTGTGTTGCGGCTGGCTTTCATTGTGTTGTGGCTGGCTTTCATTGTGTTGCGGCTGGATTTCATTGTGTTGCGGCTGGCTTTCATTGTGTTGCGGCTGGATTTCATTGTGTTGCGGCTGGCTTTCATTGTGTTGTGGCTGGCTTTCATTGTGTTGCGGCTGGATTTCATTGTGTTGCGGCTGTATTTCATTGTGTTGCGGCTGGATTTCATTGTGTTGCGGCTGGATTTCATTGTGTTGTGGCTGGATTTCATTGTATTGCGGCTGGCTTTCATTGTGTTGCGGCTGGCTTTCATTGTGTTGCGGCTGGATTTCATTGTGTTGCGGCTGGCTTTCATTGTGTTGTGGCTGGCTTTCATTGTGTTGCGGCTGGATTTCATTGTGTTGCGGCTGGCTTTCATTGTGTTGCGGCTGGATTTCATTGTGTTGCAGCAGCTGGCTTTCATTGTGTTGCGGCTGGATTTCATTGTGTTGCGGCTGGCTTTCATTGTGTTGTGGCTGGATTTTATTGTGTTGCAGCGGCTGGCTTTCATTGTGTTGCGGCTGTATTTCATTGTGTTGCGGCTGGCTTTCATTGTGTTGCGGCTGGATTTCATTGTGTTGCGGCTGGATTTCATTGTGTTGCAGCGGCTGGCGTTCATTGTGTTGCTGCGGCTGGATTTCATTGTGTTGCGGCTGGACTTCATTGTGTTGCGGCTGTATTTCATTGTGTTGCGGCTGGCTTTCATTGTGTTGCGGCTGGATTTCATTGTGTTGCGGCTGGACTTCATTGTGTTGCGGCTGTATTTCATTGTGTTGCGGCTGGCTTTCATTGTGTTGCGGCTGGCTTTCATTGTGTTGCGGCTGGATTTCATTGTGTTGCGGCTGGACTTCATTGTGTTGCGGCTGTATTTCATTGTGTTGCGGCTGGCTTTCATTGTGTTGCGGCTGGCTTTCATTGTGTTGCGGCTGTATTTCATTGTGTTGCGGCTGGATTTCATTGTGTTGCGGCTGGCTTTCATTGTGTTGCGGCTGGATTTCATTGTGTTGCAGCGGCTGGCTTTCATTGTGTTGCGGCTGGATTTCATTGTGTTGCGGCTGGATTTCATTGTGTTGTGGCTGGATTTCATTGTGTTGCGGCTGGCTTTTATTGTGTCGCGGCTTGATTTAGTTGTGTTTTGAACTTTTGTTTGCTTTTTAAATTTTGTTGTGTTGTTCACTACTGGGCCACTGTAGTGTGTCTGTGGCTTTTTCAGTTTTGTTCAGTTTTGTTTTGAATAGCTAGAGGGCCAAAAGTTACATAGTGTACTTTTAATTACCAAACCTTTAAACAGTAGTGTAGCAGTATTTGATCAAAATATTTGAAACGGTCCTTATTCTTTACACACTTCACCTCGAGGTTAACCTGAATTTTAAATTTAAAAATAAAACCATTTTTCTTCTGTAACGTGACATCCAGCAAAATGTTAATAAAGCCAGAAAAACGAAAATGGCTGATACAATAACAGGTCTGATTTGCATACAAAAGAAGAGTGTTTGTGCTGAAAGTAACAATTATGACTAAATTTAGCAACTGGATTAACTGGATTGCAGGTGGATAATGAATATGACGCTGTTTTTATGTTGAAATACTGCAAGCCTAACTGACATTCTACACATTGCTCATCAGTGGCACAATATCCTTTCCTAAAATTTAAGTGTAATTCCACCTTAGCTTGCCATGTAGCATTTGCTCAGTCTCACAGAACCGCCACAGTTAGTGAATGTGATTACCTGGAACAATTAGTCATCTTCAAAGAAGGCCTGTTGCACTTTGCTCAGGCACCGTCTGATAGCTTCAACTAAAAATAATGTCGGGGGAAGATGAAGGCAAACCCAATGCTTATTCGGTGGCTTATTTTAAAAGAAGTTTTGATTATCTCCGCTTTCTTTCATGAGCAAGATGTCAGCGGGACAGCAAACAAGTTAATTAAAGGAGTGTGAACGTCCAGGTGTAATTATGCATCTTCAGAACAAGAGCTGGAAAGTAGAGACAGCATGACAGCGAGAAAATGAGGAGAGGGGATTGTAGTGTCTATGGGGGATGAATCGCAGCCTATTAACTTTAGGCAGATAGGTCCGCCACTGTATGCTGTGTTTACCGTACGTTATCTATGTCTCCCTGCCAAGCCATGGTGGAATATGCAACAAGAAATTAAAATCTTAGAAATAAATCTGCTTTAGAAACCCCAACCACTATTTGGACTGTCCTCAAAGAAAAAAGCATTACATCAAGTATAATCAATTCAATTTCTGGCTGGACCAAAAAGAACAGTTTGTCCACAAACATGTCCTCATCATGACTTACCAACAATACCAACATGAACTGTTAATGAAAGATGAAAACTGCTCCTGATGAACAGAACGAACATCATACCTGCATGCAAATCCTTCCCAGCTAACACACAACGTACCATCTGATTTATTGGCACTTTACTTTTATTTAATGACTTACAAATTGACAACGTAACGTTGCATGCTCTGAGTTTCTCTTGTGCTTTGTGTATGAAGTGATGTACAGCGTGCGCCCTACGAGCACATATAAAGGCTGACAGGATATATATATATATTAGTTTTAGTTTTTTTCTTTCTCTTGTTTTAGGCATAAATTTGCTTAATTTTGAGACAGACTTTATATCTTAATTCATTTTGCTTCTCAAGTAAATGCTTTATGATTTAAGAATGTTTATATATTAGTACTGGAAAACAAGACAAAAATACAGCATAAGAAAAAAAAATTGCAGTGTAAAATATTATATTGGAAATAAAAATGTATGTCCATGTCCATGTGTCAACTGCCCATATATATAGTGAACGGTATGGAAACGTATAGATCACGGTCGCAATAATTGTGTTTCCTGTGGGACAAGAGTTCAAGCAACGGCAACATGTGGGTGTATAAATTTGCCTTCAATTTGGGCCGCTCTCACTCGCTGTAATGATCTGACAAAAGTCACAGTGAACCCAAACGGAGACAGATTATACAGCGCTGATGCCAGACAACAAAGACTGTAAAAGCACAAGAGGGTCTTTTCAATTCGGTTATGACAATGAATCTGCCAAGTCGTTATCTGACATATGCCCAGAAAGCATTTAAAGCGTTGGCATAAAAAAAATGTCATTTGGAACGTTTGAATTATGTCTTAGGCTATAAGAACACAACATGTTTTGTTATGAACTCTCACCTTGCTTTAATGGATATAAATTGCAAGATGAGTCCAATTTATTCTGCATCAAGGCACTACCAGAGGCTTTGGCATTCAGTGAAGTCATCGGGCAAATCAGATAATGCCAGTTTTGCCTGCAGAAACAACAGCGACAGATTTAGTTTAATGGCGCACTAGAATGTACAGACTTTGCAATAAATGCAACAAAATAACACTTTACTGGTACTGTGAGCGGCTGTAGACAATTACTGCAGAATCAAGAGAACTTGAAATGCTCTCGCTTACATTAGTTTAGCAGTGTTAATAGAACCAATCTACTTTTAAAGCACACAAACCTGTTTGACCAGACACAAACACATAGGATATTATATAATCTCCTTAATAACTGTTTCTCCTACACAGCAAAAAGATTAAATGGACCACAAATGGAGTCTGCTGCTTCTCAAATTTCTCCTCAGTTTCTTAACTCTTTCCCTGTCAGCATTTAAAAAAGTCGTCAGCCACCGCAGGCAATTTTGATCCCAGATTATATATAAATATATTTTGTTGTATGAATATCTGAAGATGCAATACATCAAAAGAAAAAACAGACCAGAAATGTTATTCCAGTTCCATGCATTATTTTTGATCAACACTTGAATGTGGGTAAGTTTCATTAAAAAAAAAAAAAAAAAAAAAAAAAAAAAAGCAACATTTTGAGCAAAAAGCTGAGAAATGATGTTTTTGTCAAAGACTACATCTAGATTGGATTCAGAACGATGATCAAACACAGATGGAATAGATCGAGTCCATCAACACCCACAATGCTTCTCAGTCCTATAGCTCGTCCGGGGTCAACATTTAATTCGGTAACATTAGATAGTTTTGATTTATATGCCGTTTAATGTTGATGATCACATTATTTTACGTACACACACACACACAAAGGTTCTTCAGTGGTTATTTGTGGTTGTTGAGGTGTTATATAGCACCACTGCCATACAAAGAATCCGTTAAGACCCTGTATAGTTCTTTGAAGGTTCTCAAACTCTCTCTTAGTCTCTTAGTTTAGTTGGGGAAAGGATAAAAAAAAAAAAAAAAAAAAAAAAAAATTACATTACAATATAGTGTATTTCCTGAAGATAACATGGTTCTCAACCTTTTTGCCCCCAAGACCCCCATATAAGGAAATATTCCAGGGCCCCCACACAAGATTTCTGACCTGAGAGAAGTATAAAAGTGATTCAAAACAGCTTTTGCCATAAATACCCATCCATAGCAAACACAGAGTGGAGTAACATATCTAAAATCTAAGGAGGAGAATGTTTGGACACTGAGAGCTGTCAGATGCAGTTTAAGCTAATGAATATGAGGCCTGCCCAAATGTCAAATTAAAAGACAAAAGGCATATACAATACGCACAAATTGAATCAGAGTAGGCCTACAAATCAAATCCACACTTAAACCATTTTCAGATTATCATCTATATGTAGTTTATTAATACCCTACAGGTCCAGAGTATACTCTGGGAAACAATTCTCAGCTGGAAGCTTGTTCCACTTTATCACACCACTGTATTCAGTTCAATTTTATTTATATAGCACCAATTCATGAAGCTATCTCATTGCACTTTTCATATACAGCAGGTCTAGACCATACTATTTGTAATATTATTTACAGAGACCCAACAATTCCCACCATGAGCTCCCACCTCTTATGGTAGTACATAGCACCATTTGCTGTAAAGCACTATATAGCACTTAAAGTAGTTCCCCTGTATGATTACAAGCCAGTGAACTACTTTTAGTGCTATTTAGCACCATTTTTGTTTAGAGTGTTTTGATCAGGAGATTCAGTAGAGGAGAGAGGGGCACAGTATTTATGAGTATTTATTTTTTCCCACATTAATTTTCACACGTCTATTACAATTATGTGGTTTTGTTTCATTAATACAGTGTATGCTTTTTTCTTGATTTACCCGAAAGAATGAAAGTGAAATGTGACAACATGCCCCATTGTAATGTGAGGGGCACGTTGTAACATGACCAAATGACAAAAAAAAAAAAATAATAATAATTTTTAAATTTTTAAATAAAATATTGCCCTTTTTAATAATTCAAAATTGCTCATTTTTGAGTTTGACAACAAACACATGGCTAATACAGCTATTCAGCATAGTTCAAAACATAATAATAATGAATAATTTCTGAACATTGACCCTTTTCTCATGGTTTCTCAAAAGAATTAATAAAAGTATAGAATATAATAGCGTAATTCTAATAGGGGCTCAGTGTGACAACATGCCCCGCCTGCACAACTGGGATTTAAACCGCGGTCTTCTGCTGTTAGATCAGCATTAAAGAACCATCTCAACTGTTAAATAACAGATAGAAGATTACAATAATATTTGTCTTATTTTAAATACACACAAAAAACAGAGATCAAAAATAAACTTAAGAAATTTACTTTTGCTATGGCTAAATAAATGTTCAGTGATATCTTCCAACAAAAAAGTATATATTTTGGCACAATTTTTTCTCTAAATAATGTTGGTATGGCAACTAGTAAATTTCTTCTAAAAATTTCTAAACTCTAAAAGTCTAAAACTCTAAAAGTTTCTTCATCCTGGCATGTGTGAAAAGTTTTAAACCATGTATGTTACAATGAACCCTGTGTTAATTGTGCCCCACTCTCCCCTACTCTTTTAGAAGATGTGTAATAGTGCCCTCTAACATTTAACAGTGAAAACACGGAAAGGCGGAAATTTTAAAGAGTACCGAAAGCTACAGAAAAGAGAAGCAACTGGATCGTTGCAATTCACAGAAACAACTGGACTTGAAACGTGGATTTGCAGGTATCATTTTGTGTCAATATGTTGGATTTTGGGGTAAAACCATACCCTATATATCAGAGGTCTTCAACCCTGCTCCTGGGGACCCACTCTCCTGCAGAGTTTCACTCCAACCCTAATTAAAGACAGGTGAAGCTTATCAAGCTCTTCAGGTTCACTTGTTGAAAATACACAGGCAGGTGTGCTGAAGCAGGTTGGACATAAACTCTGCAGGACAGTGGGTCCCCAGGAGCAGGGTTGAAGACCTCTGCTATACAGCTGCTGGTCATATAATTAGAATATCATCAAAAAGTTGATTTATTTCACTAATTCCATTCAAAAAGTGAAACTTGTATATTATATTCATTCATTACACACAGACTGATATATTTCAAATGTTTATTTATTTTAATTTTAATGATTATAACTGACAACTAAGGAAAACTTGCTTGGACACAGAGCTCTGTGAACAGCCAGCCTCTTTTGCAATGACCTTTTGTGTCTTGCCCTCCTTGTGCAAGGTGTCAATGGTCATCTTTTGGACAGCTGTCAGGTCAGCGGTCTTCCCCATGATTGTGTAGCCTACAGAACTAGACTGAGAGAGCATTTAAAGGCCTTTGCAGGTGTTTTGAGTTCATCAGCTGATTAGAGTGTGGCACCAGGTGTCTTATCAATATTGAACCATAATATTGAATTCACAATATTCTAATTTTCTAAAATACTGAATTTGGGATTTTCCTTAGTTGTCAGTTATACTCATCAAAATTAATTAATTAATGAATATAATATACAAGTTTCACTTTTTGAATGGAATTAGTGAAAGAAATCAACTTTTTGATGATATTCTAATTATATGACCAGCACCTGTATATTGTATTGACAACCAATCAGTTAAATATTTACCATACACTCTTTACAAATATTTACCATACAAAAATGCTGGGTTAAAATCAACCCAAGTTGGGTTGAAAATGGACTAACCCAGCGATTGGGTTGTTTTAAGCAAACATTTAACCCAACTGCTGGGTTAAAACAACCCAATCATCATGTTTAAACTGATAGTCATTTGTTTTACTCGTGTTTACTATTGTGGCGTGTTTGTTCCCAGAAGGGAAGTCAAGACTACAATGGAGGTGTTTCAAGGAGTTCAGAAACAGTGAGAGAAGAACTCCCACTGGAGGGACTTTGTGCTTTGTAACAAAAAAATATATAATGTTTAACATTATACAATGTTCAGATTTGCCTAGAAACCAAAGTCTGCAATGAAAACTCAGAGATCACAGTATGAGCTCAAGTATTTTTCATCAACTGAGCTGCTATCCATATTCATGTTATAGCTCTATACTCTCACTGCGTGTTGGGGATTGTCTCATTTGTGTCTGTTATTATTCTTCAACAGAATTTTAAGAGAAACATCTGAAACTAAGTTGATTTAATAATCATATATAACTGAAAATCTTTCTAAAAGTTTGGATTTTTTTTATTTTACTACTTCCCCTTCACTCAAGAGATGTCGTCTTGTTTTATAATGTCTTAAAATCTGAATGTTAATTTAATCACACATGCTGTGTCTTCCACCTGAGAAAACAGTTTGCAGAATGAATTATTTCATTCTGATCTGGAGGTATAACTCCATTTTCTGCTGATTTTTCAGCACAGAGGAAACGTCCCATTTCTGATTGAGACTGAACATTTGAGACCTCTGATAAATAAACATGTTATCATCTTTCATTCTGATCCCTAAAGCTGATGAAGTCATTTTCTGATCTGTTCCACTTCATTTATAGCAAAAAAACATAAAATAATATCTGTGGAAGTTTAATTCATCCGTGTTATTGCAAATGAGATATCTTAATTAACTTGATTAATCCAATTGCAGATCCTTTCCACAAAACGAATTCTACCAAACAAGAACAAGCTAATTTTGTGTAATTTTTTTTTTTTTTTTTTTTTTTATTGCATAAAAGAGTAAGCTAGTTAGTGTCCTTCGAAAACTGATATAATTATTTCTGTTTAGTAAGGCAAGCATCTCTAGCAATTGCTTTATGAAAGACATTTCCTCACACAACAATCGCATGACAACAGTTGGAGCATTCTGGTCTGCTGTGAGTTTGATCTGAATTTTCTCTTGTGTCTTTTCTCCTCTGGCCAACATTTTCATCAGTTCCACTTAATGCCTTCGATATACTTGCGGAGCCGGATCAATTTGACCTCCATAAGCCAGCTGGATATGATTCCATTGACCCAGTCTCTCTGAAAAAGTGTGTCTAATGTGGTTTTTGTGGCAGTATTTCATTGCTGTAATCTCTTATATGACATGACTGAAGGCCCCGGGGCCCTTTTCTGTTATACCTTGACAAAGTTGTCTGTCATTTTACTCTTAATTCCAGTTGTTGAATTAGTGAATTAGTGCAAGGGTGTCTGGGTAAAAGACCCCAATCAAATTCAAGCCTGAACTTGCATTTGAATGATATCATTGTGATGACCAGATGACTCTTGACCCAGGTTTGCCGTGCTTAATTTGCATACACCATCATAAATGCATTTTCATCCACCCTTCTTTGTGTCAAAACTAGTTTAACATTTAAAAGTAATGTGTTCAGTTAATTCGAAGCTCTGTGACATGCCACAGAAAATAATTAACTTGTTCTTCAAATGAATAGGCCAGGCAAAACATTTTAATTAAAATCAATTAAACTATAACCACAAAGGTCTCTAGAGAACATGTCTTTACCTCTTCCAACGCTCTCATCCTGTCTCGACAGTCAGCTGAGGTCAGTTTTAAAAATGGAGAAAGTCTGTCATCTGCTGTTTCATAAGAGGAACTGCACCTTTTAAAATCGATGTCAGATGTGGAGCCCAAGCCTGTAGCACTCCTCTCAGAAACTGAAGCCTCCGCGCCTCGATCGCCCCCCATTTTCTTTTTCTTTTTTTCTTCTTTTTTGCCAAAGTTGGTTTCTGTCATTGTAGGCAGTTTTTATCATGATGATTTCATCTCAAGTGTTCGTTCTTTAAATGAGTTTAGTTTTAGTTAGTTATTTGATGCTATAAAAACGAGGGGTGTGACGTCATGATTGACAGCTGAGATTGACAGCTTCTCTGAGTTGTCACTGAGGCACTAACAGACTTTTTTTTCTGGATTTCCGGGAGGCGATTGGAGCTTTAGCTTTAATTTCTACATTTTAATACATTTGGGAAATTTTAATATTTCCCACCAACTTAATAAATTGTTCTGCATCTGCGAGAGTGTGGACGGCTTTTGATATCGCGCCTCTACTTCCTGCTCTCTACTGCGCAGACTCGATCCCAAATCTGCGCAAGATGTCAGCGCCATATTCGGACCTCCGGCGGCTTCAATAACATAAGCGGAAGAGAATGAAGTCGCGTCGTCCATATTTTTTTACGGTCTATGTGTGGACCATGTTCACTCTTAGTTTCATAATAAAAGGCACTTTATGTAAAACCTAATAATTAAGATTTAATAATAATAATAATAATAATAATAATAATAATAATTATAATTATTTATTCAGCATACCAGAATGATTTCTGAATGATCATGTGACACTGACTGGAGCAATGATGCTGAAAATTCAGCTTTGATCACAGGAATAAATTACATTTAAATACAAATAATTAAATTAATTAAATAATTAAAATAATTATTTTAAATTGTAATAATATTTCACAATATTAGCAGTTTTTACTGCATTTTTTAATCAAATAAATGTAGCCTTGTTTAGCTTTAGAGTCTTCTTTCAAAAACATAAAGTAATAATAAAAAGCATGACCGCTAGTTTACATACTTAATCTATTATTATTTTTCTATACAGTTAATAGTAAAGTCATCAAAACTTTACATATTAAATAAACTCTTATATATGAGTGTCTATTTTGTATAAATTCAACATACTGTATGAGGCGCATCAAACACTGAAAAAGGTGTGTTGGATTTACATGATTTAATCATGTACATTGATTCCACATTAATAAATTAAGTTAAACAAACATAATTTGTTCACAAAACTTCAACATCATGGAATGAAGTAATTTTCAAGTAACCCAATTGAGTAGTGTCAAAATGATTTTACTATGGCTCCCTAACAACAGTGGTGTGCACAGGGGGGCTTGAGACCCTGCGTCTTTAATCAAATCACAAGTTTATTTTGTTTTTGTATATTTTTGTGGTCACTTGACTGATTTATAAGACTGTACTAACTAGCTTTCATTCTATTAGCCAGCAATAGCACATAATGAACATGTCAAGAGCTAAGTATGAAATGCTCTTTAATGACATGAGCTGTATCAATCCACAGCCAAAGCAATTGCTCCACTCTTCTTCACTATGGTAACCCAGTGTAATTTAAATGGTTCTAATTATTCCAGCATAATTGAACATTAAACACTATCAAACAATATAAAGTCTACCCCTTATCTAATTTTGCCCCAAAACACTTAAAATAACACTTATGTTTAACAATTTTACTCTTCTCATCAAGTCCCAAGCAAAGCATGCTGGGAACTACAATTTCAGCAAAAATCATTTTCGATTACTTAATTGGTTCACATTCACCCAAAATAATGTAATCTAGTAGATTGCACATTTTAGAGAATTACATTAATCACAAGCAAAGAAATCATGTTTAGAAGAGAAACACAATTTTGTTGCACAAAATTTGTCACAAATAATATAAGTAAATTGGACAATATGTGTTTTCCTGTTTGTTCAGTGAATTATGATCCAATGAACATTGCAGAAAGAGCTCAACGACTTTTTACTATTCAGTCCTTCCAGATATTTTTTTTTTTTTTTTTGTGATTGTTGCAGGCAAAACTCCTTGTTCCCTTTCAGTCGGTCACGTTCGACGTACATCGGACGTCATCGACGAATTGGGATCACTTCAGGGAGCCCCTATCAGCTTCGACATATAGAGAACAGGCCAATGAGAATTGGCCCGCTTTATATCCGCCCCCGTCGCGGGTATAAAGCGGAAGTGACTTTGGAGCCGAACGGCGTTGATGAAGAGCTGCTTCAAAACGCAGAGAGAGAGAAAGAGAGAGAGAGAACGAGACCAGAGAAGAGAGGAAGACGCGCGTGTTGGCGAGACGGCACAACCAGCGCGACCGCGCCCACTGCTGCATTAAAAACAACTGCTGTTCTCACAGCAAAAAGAGAGAGTTTGTGAGTGCACACACACGGGCTGCACTATTTCCCGGTGTGTTGCCGCGGTCCTCTCCTGGGTGCTTCAGCACAAAAAAGAGTGTTTCCTCACAAAAAGAGCTACACGGGTGTGACACTGCATCTTTTTCAAGATGTCATTCCACCCGTGCGCTACTGGATGCGGTTGTTCCCTGTCACCCGCTGATGGTCACAATCTGCTGCCTCCACCTCACCACCGGCCACAGCACTTCCACCTGCTCGTCGCCGAGGGCTGTAGAGCCGTTGGTCCCGCTTGCACGGTTCCTGGGAGCCTGGCTAGCACTTCCCAGCCCGTCTCGCTGGCTCATCCGTACTATCAGACTCAGCTATGCGATTCAGTTCGCCCGGCCTCCCCCCAAGTTCAAGGGCATTCACTTCACCTCCGTGTCGAAGGAGGATGTCCCTGTGCTCCAGGCGGAGATCGCAGTCCTACTGGCGAAGGATGCAATAGAGCCGGTCCCTCCAGCCGATATGAAGACGGGCTTCTACAGCCCGTACTTCATTGTGCCCAAGAAAAGCGGCGGGTTACGACCGATCTTGGATCTGCGACTTCTGAACCAGTCCCCTCACAGGCTGCCATTCAGAATGATAACACAGAAACGCATCTTCAGGTGCGTCCGTCCCCAAGATTGGTTTGCAGCGATCGGCCTGAAGGACGTGTACTTTCATGTCTCGATTCTTCCTCGACACAGACCGTTCCTACGCTTTGCATTTGACGGACGAGCATATCAGTACAAGGTCCTACCCTTCAGGCTGGCCCTGTCACCCCGTGTCTTCACGAAAGTCGTGGAGGCGGCCATTGCTCCTATGAGGGAGCGTGGTGTTCACATTCTCAACTACCTCAACAACTGGCTGATCCTTGCCCAGTCGCGAGAGCAGTTGTGCGAACACAGGGACATGGTGCTCCGTCACCTTTGCCAGTTGGGGCTTCAGGTGAACTGGGAGAAGAGCAAACTCTGCCCCTCGCAGAGGATCTCTTTTCTCGGGATGGAGATAAACTCGGTTGCCCGGACAGCGCGCCTCACAGAGGAGTTGAATTCATTCAAACCGAGGAGGTGAATTCATTCAAACGCAGGATAGCGGTACCATTGAAACATTTTCAGAGGCTCCTGGGGCATATGGCATCCGCAGCCGCAGTAATGCCATTGGGTTGCTTCATATGAGACCGCTTCAACGCTGGCTCCACTACCAGGTCCCGAGATGGGCATGGCACAGCGGAACTCTCTGTGTCCAAGTGACAACGAGATGCCGCCAAACCTTCAGCCCGTGGTCGGACCCTTCATTTCTACGGGCAGGAGTGCCTCTAGAACAAGTGTCCAGGCATGCTGTTGTCTCCACGGATGCCTCATCCACCGGCTGGGATGCCACATACAACGGGCTTGCAGTATCGGGTCTGTGGACGAGGCCCCAACTGCAATGGCACATCAATTGCCTGGAGTTGTTAGCAGTTCGTCTTGCGCTCAGCCACTTCAAAACGCCGCTCAGAGGCAAGCACGTTCTGGTCCGTATGGACAGCACTGCGGCCGTTGCGTACATCAACAAACAGGGTGGTCTACACTCCCGTCGCATGTCACAACTCGCCTGCCATCTCCTCCTATGGAGTCAGAAGCATCTGAGGTCGCTTCGTGCCATTCATATTCCGGGCCTGCTCAATCGTGCGGCCGACGAGCTCTCACGACAGCCAGCGCTCCCGGGAGGATGGAGACTCCATTCCCAGGTGGTCCAGCTGATCTGGAGTCCCTTTGGGGCCTCCAGGTAGATCTGTTTGCCGCCCCAGAATCCACCCACTGCCAGCTGTTCTATTCCCTGACCGAGGGGACCCTCGGCTCGGATGCGCTGGCACACAGCTGGCCCCAGGGCCTACGCAAATATGCATTTCCCCCAGTGAGCCTTCTTGCACAAACACTGTGCAAGGTCAGGGAGGAGGATTTGCACTGTCCATGGAGCGGACCTGTTTACATTTCACTGCCGGTTGTATATTCTGAGGAGCAAGTCCTGTTGGTCGCTCCGTCACTGGCCCAACAGGACTTGATTTCCGGAACTAGTGCTCCTCACGACAGCACCTCCTTGGCCCATTCCTCTGAGGAAGGACCTCCTGACTCAGAGACGGGGCACCCTCTGGCACCCGCGTCCGGACCTCTGGAAACTCAGAGGAGGCAGACCCAGCGCTAGCTTTTCTCTGTTCCGTCCGCGCCTTGCGGACTTACGTGGACAGAACGCAAAGCTTCAGGACCTCAGAGCAGCTCTTCGTCTGTTACGGAGGACAGCAGAAGGGAAAGGCTGTCTCCAAGCAGAGGATGGCCCACTGGCTAGTGGATGCCATCGTCTTGGCATATGAAACCGAAGACGTGCCCTGCCCACTCGGGTTAAGAGCCCACTCCACCAGTGGTGTAGCTTCTTCCTGGGCGCTGGCTCATGGCGCCTCGCTGGCAGATATTTGTAGGGCTGCGGGCTTGGCGACACCCAACATGTTCGCTAGGTTCTATAGCCTACGTGTAGAGCCAGTATCTTCCTGTGTGCTCACTTTCAATAATCAGTAACACCGAAGTGCCCGTTCTAAGTGTCAGCTTGCTGCGCCACTCCCTTCCCCATGGAACGGATAAGTGCGCTTATATGCTCCAGTCGAGTTCCCCAGCATGGCGAACCCTGTCGAGTCCTCCGCAACCCTTGGCAGTCGGATGTGGCGGAGCGTCCGACACCAGGCCTAACGCTCGTATGCATTGGTGGAACTTGTGTTAGGCTGGGTTCCATATGTTGTGACCCCCACGGCGGTCCCATATGTGTATTCTCCATGGTAAGTCTCCCTTCGGTGAGCTTGTATCTTTCCCACAATGGCGGAGTTTGCAGCTTTTCGATGATGTTCACGTTGCGTAATCACTTCATAATGTTCCCATGGCAATAGGGGGAAATGGCTGCTCTTGTGTGAAGTAAACGCAACATTTTTCAACTTTCTGCTAAGATATATGTGCCTTTTTTTTGCAACAAATGCAGGGATTATGAAATCATGCAAGCCCCGCATATTTTGCGCACGGAAATTGGCAATTCATGCAGCGAAATTGCATAGACAAGGTCTAGTCTAGTCCCAGACTAAAATGCATGTTTGAGCTGTTTTAACTGAAAGCAACTTGCACAAGCATATCTTAAAATATGTCAATGCCATTGTTTTGTCTCAAGATACACACCAGTAATAATGTTGTTGTTGCTGTTTTCTAAGGCATGTTTATAACATCTACTTAAATGTCCTAATTGAATCATGGCTGATTCTAAGCCCTGTCTGTGAAACTGGGCCATAGCCAGTTTAGATGGAAAAGATCTCAAGCTGACTAGCTGAAGTCATTACTATATCTTTACCCATTAACAGACATGATACTTCCTTGAAAATAAATGCCAGCACAGTGTTACAACAGACCATAATGAAATGAGCCTTCACAACAGATAATGCTTTATAATGAACTCTGTTTGAGAGCTACACATACAGACTACCGGCACATCCGGGAACTTGACTGTCAATTTCGTCAACGCCGCTTTTTAGGGGAAAATAAACTAGACTTCCCATAGACTTCAATACAAAACAGAGGCACAACAACGTCCGTACACAGCCGGCAGACATGAATAACTTAAGGAACCACTAAGATTAAACATGTCAATTATATGTCCAGCCTGCCATAAAGCGTGAGAGATACATCCACGCACTTAATTTGGTCAATTTAAAAACATGTCCCTTCATTCTCCCACCGTCAAATTGGTGTAATAAGTGAATGATTTTACTTTGTTTTTGCAAGTAAACATCTTTAAATGTGTATATATTATGTCTTTATATTTAGAGTACCGAGTGCACTTTTCTGTCCAGCCATACAACTATCCTGACTTGGCTTCCGATAGCATTATCCGTACTTCATGATTCAAAAACGGAGTTAAATTATTCACTGGCTTACCTGGTGACTCGATGAGGTACGAGTAAATGTCCTCTGGCCACTGGGTGGGGTTGTTACACCAATGTGATGGTGGGAGAATGAAGGGACAGGTTTTTTTTAAATTTACCAAATTAAGTGTGTGGATGTATTTTTCACGCGCTATGGCAGGCAGGACATATAATTACTTGACAAGAAATCACCAAGATTAAACATAAGTTATTCAAGCCTGCTGGCTGTGTACGGACGTTGTTTTGACAAGACGCGAACAGGCCAGTGATGTATCATGTATGCAGTTTCCCATGAAATCCATCCAGACAGGATAAAATATAAACACTTTTATAATTTAAATCAGGGAAAGACAAAACGCATTTTGGAATAATTTTTATTATTTATTTATTTTTTATTAAATTACTTATGAAAATGTTAACAATTACAAGGGGGGTTACATCTGAATATTTTCTCTAAAAAGCTAGGATATGTTGAATAACATTCATTTGTTGCTTTGCCTGTTTTAGATGTGCACGATGCCGTTTAGTAAAGCGATTCCGAGGCTTTTGATTGGTTCATTTGTCTGAATTTGCAGCGCCACACGTCTGCCAATTACATCAATCTAAATTGCTGATGAAAGCTTTAGGCTACAACCTGTCCGAGAGTTGCCACCATGGTGAGTGATAAAAATGCCTTCCGGTGCTGGAAATTTTAAAATAATTGAATCCAGGAATTAGAAAATGGTGCATATATAACAATTCAGTGCAAAATATGTTTGCAAACTATTAAAATGCTATCGACATCAAAGGTTTCCATGTCGAACCTGAGGAAGCATCTCCTATGATGAATGTTAACCTGAAGCACCACCTAGTGGACAAATCTCTCTATTAGTTTGCCCCATTTTGACTTGCAAAATAGAGCTATTTAATTACACAAAGGTTTGATCATTGAGTCTAAACAGTATTGGTGGAATATAGCTCACATTATGACATCTACACTGAGGGAGTCTGTTTGGGTTGCCAGTGAGTATGAAACTACAATCTATTCTTGCTTCTGTTAGAGAAATCAATATTATGCCTTAATTAATGTTTTACTTCATGTGCATTGCAGGTTATTGAATGCCCACGACAATGGTCGGGGTTTAAATCAGGCTCTGGCTCATAATTACAGTTAATGTGTCGTGTTGGGCTGGGCCGGGCTCGGACACAACGTGCATGGGCTCGGGTAGGGTCGGACTTGTTTTTTTTTTTTTTTTTTAGCCCAATCTAAGCTCTAAGAACTAGGAAGTGCTACACTGTGTACACTGCGTCAACAGCGTAAGAGTCTGAAACTGACCAGAACAAAATTGTTGAAGAAAGTCATTATTTT
The DNA here is from genome assembly GCA_018749465.1 of Paracanthobrama guichenoti. Classification (NCBI taxonomy): domain Eukaryota; kingdom Metazoa; phylum Chordata; class Actinopteri; order Cypriniformes; family Gobionidae; genus Paracanthobrama; species Paracanthobrama guichenoti. The sequence goes on from CM031950.1 coordinate 21,838,038, forward strand.
GTTTGTTTTTGCACACAAAAAACAATATTATCGTTGCTTCATAAAATTAAGGTTGCAGTCGATTTTAACGATGTCTTCACTACCTTTCTGGGCCTTGAAAGTTTTAATTAATTTGCTGTCTATGGAGGGGACAGAGAGCTCTCGGATTTCATCAGAAATATCTTAATTTGTGTTCAGAAGATGAATGAAGGTTTTACGGGTTTGGAATGACATGAGGGTGAGGAATTAATGACAGAATTTCCATTTTTGGGTGAACTAACCCTTTAAATGCTTGAGTGATGTACTACTTCTATGATCCACCAGAGTACACTAAACTCATACTCAATAATCCACAGCAACAGCACTGAATATTTCAGATGCATTTATATTATTTAGCTTTTTTTTAATTAATAAATGTGGTAAATATATAATCAAGCTACTTAGTTCCAAGAGAACATCAGTTCCTATAGTCATAAACATATTAATCATGTGCATGTTGATTTTCCCAGCACACAGAAAGCCTTTGCAAACAGCATGATTTTTCTATGCTCTTTTAACTCAATACGGACTGCGGCAATGAGATTGATCTAATTATTGCTGCACTCATCATTGATTTAGTATTATTTTCACATTCAACACTATTATTAAGCAGTACAATCAGAGGCTTTACTTTCATAATTACATAGCCTATATAAAATTCATCCAAAGTGTCTCAGTAATTACAGACACAATCCCTGTGGAATCACCTGAGGTTCAGCGTCTCGCTCAAACGCATAAATATGATGGTTCGCAAATGTGGACAAACAACCACCCAACAGACAACTGCCATTGTCTCTGGAATTTATTTTGATTATGGGTAATTTGGGTATCAATTTAACAACTAATCCAGGCTTGGATTATATATAATCCTTCATTAGCTCTATATTATTAGGAAAAAGATTGTATCCATAGTGGCGTCTGATCCCTCTGAGCCACTGACATGCACAAAAGCACAGTGGGGTTAAAGCACAGACTGTAAACTGAAACATCCATTGAGGATGAAAAAATTTTCCCCCTTCATTCTACGAGTGGCACCGTAATTTCAGCACTGACACATCTCAACCTTTTAACCCTTTCTTTTCACACGCATAGAAAATGCCATATTGGAATTTTGACACCGTCAATGCCAGGTTTCTCTTTTCTTGCCATCTAATTTTCCCCCAAGCTTTTATCAATTTTTATCACTTTTCTTGTGGATGAAATAGACAGGGATTTGAAGTTCATGTCGACCGCACTGCTCAGACCGAAATCCTCTTTGTAGTGAATCACTTTGAACTAACAACAGTTTCTACCACTACAACTAACCCAACAGTCATGTGCCAGCTTAAACCAGCCCCAAACTCATGTAATGACAGCTGACTGGTACACAAACAACTCTGAACAGCCATAAAAACGCACAAGTGTGCATCAAACATCAACAAAAGGAACTGCAAAAACCGACACAACCTCGTTGATATGTTTAAATTAAAAATACAGAAACATAAAATAATTTATTAATAAATTAAATAAATAAACAAACAAATACATATAAATAATATGCACTACTGTTAAAAATATGTTATGTTTTTGAAACCAAGTCTCTTATGCTCACCAAGGCTGATTTATTTGGTCAATTTAAAATAACATGTTTTCTATTTGAATATATTTTAAAGTGTAATTTATTCCTGTGATCAAAGCTGAATGTTCAGCATCATTCCTCCAGTCTTCAGTGTCACGTGATCCTTCAGAAATCATTCTGATATGAGGATTTGCTGCTCAAGAAACATTTTTCATTATCAATGCTGAAAACTGTTGCTGCTTATTTTTGCAGGAACCATGATTTTGTTCAGGATTCTTTTATGAATAGAAAGTTCAAAAGAACAGCGTTTATTTGAAATGGAAACCTTTTGTAAAATGATGTGTATTTGCAGTCACTTTTTCAGTTATGCATACTTGCTTAATAAAATTATTAACATGAACACAATTATGTAAATACTTGGCACACTGTATGTCCTTTTTCTACAGAAAAAATAAATAAATAATAATAATAATTATCTTTGTACAGCGAGTATGTGCAACCATTATGATTAATTCAAGTCCTCAAATGTACTTGAAATGAACATATCTGATAGCCTCATTAAATCTGCCATTCATTTTGACTTATTGGTTGAAATATGAGATTAGGGAGATCTCAGTCAAGATACAAACCTTATAAAAGCTTGTTTACGCCACAGAATAAAACATTCTGTTCCCTTTCAGTCGGTCACGTTCGACGTACGTCGGCCGTCACCGACGAATTGGGATCTCTTCAGGGAGCCCCTATCAGATTCGAGATCTAGAGAACAAGCCAATGAGAATTGGCATGCGAGATTTGCATCTCGTGCTCCGCCCCGCAGCGCAGGTATAAGCGTGTAAGAATGGATTTCACCTGAGAGCAAACTCAAGAGATCTAAGCTGCACTAAGACAATAAAACTTCACTCATCTGAATAAGAAAAAACAAGACTCAATCTTATCTCCTCCCCTGCCGAGTTCTGACCCTCTCACTCTTCCTGCCTCGGAGACCACACAATCATGCAAATCTCACAGATACTGCCACAAGGTGTTTCTTTGACTTTTGGTGTTTCTGGTAAACAGGTTTCATTCCCACATCAGAGGAACAGGTCATAATAAAGACAACAGAGCTTGTTCCCCTGGTGTGGGAGATGCTCAGAAAGATCTTTTGATAAACATTTGCTGTCACCCCCCAAAGCTAGGTGTGACCATTTGGTCACGAGAAAAGTTCAACCAAAAGCTGCATAAATATTTGGGTGCTAAATGTATATTGTTCTTTTGTTCTGGTTGGGTATTTAAAGGGAATGAGCAGACCACTCAGGGAAGCCTCTGTATTCAGAACTTCCCACACTGTTGAAGTGTGTCTCTATTGCCAGGTAACAATGACTCTTGGAAACTATTTTTTATGTTTTTAGAATGATGTTTTATATTGTATGCTGATCAGTTGTGTATTATGGATTCTTTCTAAATTCTTTTATTTGATATGTTTACCTGGCTATAATAAACATTAATCTTGATTTATCTTGTATAAGTCTAAATTCCTTTATTTAAGTAGTGTCGTATGCAGAGTTTTGTAGGAGTTTCCGTAAATCTTTCTGTCAGGGCAGATTCATACCGAGGACCCCATGACCGGAGCATGGCGCTAAGCATGAGGGGCAATCTGATTTCTGACTGTCACTGGTATTAACAAGTTGCAGCTTTCGTGACTATTGCTAAAATTACACTTTCTGTTATGAGTAAGCATGTGCGACTCACTTAAAGGTAAAATAGTTCACTCTGTAATCCTCTGTAATATCAGAACTGACTAATTTGCGTCCGTGAGGTAATGTAATTATAATCGCGAGCATTATCCTCTGAGCGACTCCGGGTCCCATGGAGGAACGAATATTTGCAATTAAGAGATACTAAGAAAATCAATGATCTAAATTAAATCACAACTAAACTTATGATCAGCTGTTAAATTACAAATGCAACAAAATTACAAATAATTGGAGTCAGATAAAATTATTCATGGAGTCAGATTTTTGAATTGGATCTTCACATTTTAATAAATTAAAGTGATTTTTCTAGAAGCGCCAGAAAAGACATACACGCAGAAGTCCTTCGACCAGCTGCTGGATTCCTACGTTGGGCCAATCAGCTGGACCTTACAAGCGGAAGCGAAATGCAGCGCACCTTTGTCATTCACTTCGGAGCCGAACACGGTGTTGATGAAGAAGACTGTTCCTGCTTCAGCAGAGAGAAAGAGAGAGAACAACAGAAGAGGCTTCTTTGAGTGCTGAGCGGGATGGCACGATCAGCGGCGGCCGCGAGCTCCCTGATACAGTGATAAACTGCTGTTTTCACAGCACTGTTTGGTCTGTTGGTTCGGTGAGGGCGTTCCCAATTGTGAGTGAATACACAGGCTGCACTACTCTCCTGTGTTTTGCCGCGGTCATTCCTGGGTGCTTCAGCACATTTAAAAGAGCACATTTTCTTCTAAAAGAGCAGTGCGGGACACTGCGTCTCTTTCAAGACGTCATTCCACCCGTGCGTTTCTGGATGCGGTTGTTTCCTGTCCTTGTTGACGGCCACGAGCCTTCTCGCATAACTATGTTGAGATTGCATGTGCTTCTCGCATAACTATGTTGAGATCGTGGGTGGTTCATGTTCTCTCAGGAGAACGGGATCACGTCGGTGCGCTGTTTGTCTCGCCTTCCCCGTGAGGGTTTGGGTGTTCACCGCGCCATGTGCCGTCTAGCTGCCAGCTGACAGCACGGGTTGTCACGGCAACCCAGCGCACATCACTCGGCACTCTAGATGCGCGGTCAAGACTATGAAACCTCAAACGGGGTTGAGTCCCTTCGCTTATACCCCGATCTAGTGTCTTTTCTGGTGCAGCAGAAAAGGGGCTACTTTGGCTGATAAGCCTGGGTGACCTGAGGATTACAGTGGGGCTTCCCCGCTGAGCACATCTCCGTGGGCCCGCACTCCTCTAGCGCATTGCAGCATGCTGAGACTGTGTTCGTGGGTGGTTCATGTCCTCTCATGAGAGCATGACCACGTCGGCGCGTTGTTCATCTTACCTTTTTCATAAGTGTTTGAGTGTTCGGCACGCCGTGTGCCGTCTCTCGGCCATGCTCACTATCTCGCATGCCTGCTGGTAGCTTACAGATGGGATTGCTGGTCCTAAAAAAAAAAAAGAAACAAAAAAATTAATAAATAAAAGAGAGGGACCTAGCGTTTCATTTGGGGCTCTAGCAGAGGACAGATGTAAATCGCTGCATCGGAAAGAGGGCTGTTATTTGTTGAAAATGAAGATGAGGCTGAGATTCCCACTATAATAGTTGGTGTTTCATGCTGAATCAGATTCATACTTGACACTCATGCTTCCCCGGGTGGCTGAGGCATAGCGCAATGCGTAAATTGCCTTGCCCGCCCCCTTGCCTTTTTCCCGGATGTGCATTGGAAATCTTTAGCAGTGTGGAACCACTTAGCACCAGAAAATGGAAAGCCAAAGGGGCCATAGCCTGTATAAAGTTTTCCTCTCTCTCACTACCCTCATCAGGTGGGGTGGCAGTGCCACTGGCAGGCCGCCTCTGCCCAGCACTCTTCGTGCATGAGTCAGCGCTGGCCCTCAGCCAGGCGATGTCCACCCTGGTCCAGAAACACCATCGGCGACCCCTCAGTCTGCTCGTCGCCATGGGCATCGGTCCTACGATGCCACCAGTCTCAGCTGCCAGTCAGTGGGGACGGGTCACCCGGATTTGGTTAAAAGCTGCTCTTCCCTGGAGGAGGGCCGGGTGGAGAATCATTGGTAAATTCTGTTCCGCCACTGGTGTCAAAAACAGCCAGTGGTACCCAAATTCTAAAGAGCAGTTCCAATACCTCTGGGTGCCAGGAGGTGCGCTTGGCAGTGTTCAACGCTTCCATGCCTTCTCACCCTCAGGCGCCTCTCCTATTGCCAGCAGGGGGTGCCGGCTGTGTTTGGGACGCACACAAGCGGCCTCCCCACACACTCGCGCCCCCTCAGCGGAAGCAGGTAAGTGTTGCACAGCACACTCAGACCCCACCTTGGGCCGCTACCATGCCGTCCGTGTCGGGTCCCTGCATGCCGCTGCGGGCACGTCTGTGGTGCCGTTGGTCCCGCTTGCACGGTTCCTGGGAGCCTGGCTAGCGCTTCCCAGCCCGTCTCGCTGGCTCATCCGTACCATCAGACTCGGCTATGCGATTCAGTTCGCCAAGTTCAGGGGCATCCACTTCACCTCCATGTCGAAGGAGAATGTCCCTGTGCTTCAGGCGGAGATCGCAGTCCTACTGGCGAAGGACGCAATAGAGCCGGTCCCTCCAGCCGATATGAAGACCAGCTTCTAAAGCCGTACTTCATTGTGCCCAAGGAAAGCGGCGGGTTACGGCCGATCTTGGATCTGCGACTTCTGAACCGGTCCCTTCACAGGCTGCCGTTCAGAATGTTAACGCAGAAATGCATCTTCAGGTGCGTCCATCCCCAAGATTGGTTTGCAGCGATCGACCTGAAGGACGCATACTTTCATGTCTCCATTCTCCCTCGACACAGACCGTTCCTACACTTTGCATTCAACGGACGAGCATATCAGTACAAGGTCCTACCCTTCAGGCTGGCCCTGTCTTCACGAAAGTCGCGGAGGCAGCCACTGCTCCCATGAGAGAGCGTGGTGTTCGCATTCTCAACTACCTCGATGATTGGTTGATCCTTGCCCAGTCGTGAGAGCAGTTGTGCGAACACAGGGACATGGTGCTCAGTCACCTTCGCCAGTTGGGTCCCAGTCAGGTCAACTGGGAGAAGAGCAAACTCTGCCCCACACAGAGGATCTCTTTTCTCGGGATGGAGATAGACTCGGTTGCCCGGACAGTCAGTATTGTCCTGCATTTGAACGAAGTTCACACAGTTCAGCAGTACCACTGAAACATTTTCAGAGGCTCCTGGGACATATGGCATCCGCAGTTGCACCGTTGGGATTGCTTCATATTGCTTCATTCAACGCTGGCTCCACGATCGAGTCCCGAGATGGGCGTGGCACAGCGGAATTCTCCGTGTCCAAGTGACGCCGAGATGCCGCCAAACCTTCAGCCCGTGGTTGGACCCTTCATTTCTACAGGCTGGAGTGCCTCTAGAACAAGTGCCCAGGCATGCTGTTGTCTCCACAGATGCCTCATCCACCGGCTGGGGTACCACGTACAACTTGCAGCATCGGGTCTGTGGACGGGGCCCCAACTGCAATGACATATCAATTGCCTGGAGTTGTTAGCAGTTTGTCTTGCACTCAGCCGCTTCAAAACACCGCTCAGAGGCAAGCACTTTCTGGTCCGTATGGACAGCACTGCGGCCGTTGTGTACATCAACAAACAGGGTGGTCTACACTCCCGTCGCATGTCACAACTCGCCCGCCATCTCCTCCTATGGAGTCAGAAGTGCCATTCATATTCCGTGCCATTCATATTCCGTGTGGCTGACGAGCTCTCACAACAGCCAGTGCTCCCAGGAGAGTGGAGACTCCATCCCCAGGTGGTCCAGCTGATCTGGAGTCGCTTCGGGGCCACACAGGTGGACCTGTTTGCCGCTCCGGATATGACCCACTGCCAGTTGTTTTATTCCCTGACCGAGGGGACCCTCGGCTCTGATGCGCTGGCACACAGCTGGCCCCGGGGCATACGCAAGTATGCGTTCCCCCCAGTGAGCCTTCTTGCACAAACACTGTGCAAGGTCAGGGAGGACGAGGAGCAAGTCCTGTTGGTTGCTCCGTACTGGCCCAACAGGACTTGGTTCCCGGAACTAGTGCTCCTCGCGACAGCACCTCCTTGGCCCATTCCTCTGAGGAAGGACCTCCTGACTGAGAGACGGGGCACTCTCTGGCACCCGCGTCCGGACCTCTGGAAACTCCATGTCTGGTCCCTGGACGGGATGCGGAGGTTCTAGGCGGTCTACCACAAGCTGTGGTAGACACCATCACTTTCGCTAGAGCGCCCTCTACAAGGCACTTCTTTGCGGTGAAGTAGAACCTGTTTGTCAAATGGTGCTCTTCTTGCCGAGAAGACCCCCGAAGGTGTTCGGTCAGTTCTGTGCTTTCCTTCCTACAAGACGGGTTGGAGCGAAGATGGTCTCCCTTCACCCTCAAAGTTTATGTGGCCGCTATCACCGCCAATCATGACCTCGTAGAAGGAAAGTCCTTAGGGAAGCACGATCTGATCGTCAGGTTCCTGAGGGGGGTGAGGAGACTGAATCCGCCTCGCCTTCCCTCTATACCCTCTTGGAACCTGTCTCTGGTGCTGACCACACTGCAGAGGTCTCCCTTTTGAGCCTTTGCAGTCAGCTGAGTTAAAAATTCTGTCTCTGACAACAGTACTCCTGACTGCATTGGTCTCCATCAAGAGGGTAGGGGACCTGCAGGCATTTTCGGTCTACGAATCATGCCTGGAATTCGGGCCTGGCAACTCTCACGTAATCCTGAGACCCCAGCCTGGATATGTGCCCAAGGTTCCCACCACTCCCTTCTGGGACCAGGTGGTGAACCTGCAAGCGCTGCCCTTGGAGGAGGCAGACTCAGCCCTAGCTTTTCTCTGTCCTGTCCACGCCTTACGGACTTACGTGGACAGAACGCAAAGCTTCAGGACCTCAGAGCAGCTCTTCGTCTGTTACGGAGGCCAGCAGAAGGGAAAGGCTGTCTCCAAGCAGAGGATGGCCCACTGGATAGTGGATGCCATCGTCTTGGCGTATGAAGCCCAAGACGTGCCCTGCCCGCTCGGGTTAAGAGCCCACTCCACCAGGGTGTAGCTTCTTCCTGGGCGCTGGCTCGTGTTGCCTCGCTGGCAGATGTTGTAGAGCTGCGGGCTGGGCGACACCCAACACGTTCGCTAAGTTCTATAGCCTACGTGTAGAGCCAGTATCTTCCTGTGTGCTCACTTCCCATAGTCAGTAACACCGACATGTCCGACGGCAGGCCTAACACTCGTATGTGGACCAGAACAAAAACTGCATCTGCCATCATACTTGCAAGTTCACACACCTCTTTAATGTTAATTTTGGTGATCTCCGACTGGCGAAGTCGAACATCGTTAGTGCCGACGTGAATAATAATCTTAGAGAATTTACGATTAGCTTTAGCCAGCACTTTTAAATTTGCTTTGATGTCAGGCACTCTGGCTCCCGGTAAACATGTGACTATGGTGGCTGGTGTCTCTATTTTCACGTTCCGTGTAATAGAATCACCAATAACTAGGGCACTTTCAACAGGATTCTCAGTGGGTGCATCACTGAGTGGGGAGAACCTGTTTGATGTTCTAATCAGAATGGAAGAGTGGTTTTTTGATCCGCGACTATGCCGTCTGACCGTCACCCAACTGCCCTGCTCCACGGGCTCTACAGCCGGAACCGAACAATGTACAACGTTCACTAAGCTAGTCGCATCCAAAGCAGTGTCTAAAGCTGTTACATTCTCACTACTCTCAAATAAAGTCTGGATGCGTGTCTCTAATTCTGAAATCTTCTCCGTCAGCCTGACTATCTCCTTACATTTATCACATGTGAAGCCCTGCTCGCCAACGGAGACAGATACACTAAACATGAAACATGCGGTGCAAGTGACAATGACTGGAAAAGAAGACATGGCTTACCGTATTTGTTGATTAATCCAATTTACCAAAGTTGTTTGATGGAGTCTATTTACTAATCCAACTCACCACAGTTGTTTAGTGAACTCAGAAAACAGGAAACCCGGGTGCAGAAATGGCAAGCTAACAGGCTAGCGAAAAGCTAACATGTGATAGTGATTTAGATTAAAAGCTAGTGATGTCAGATTTAATGTGGTAGGCAATGTTAGACAATATATGAAGATGAGTAGGTTATAATTAGCAGTTTAAACAACAGAGAATTATATCAAATAAAAATCCCATAGAGCAGAGCAGAGCAGAGCACATGCGAGCACAGCAGCAATAGCAAACAGGGTAGACAGGAGCAATCGAAGAAAGGAGCAATCAATCCAAGCAGCAAAAAATGAACATGCATCAAATATATTATATTTATATATTATATATATCTATATTAGTGTTACTCGATCTTAGTGCTGCATTCGATACTATTGACCACAATATTCTTTTGAATAGACTCGAAAATTATGTTGGCATTAGTGGAACTGCATTGGCATGGTTTAAATCATACTTATCTGACCGTTATCAGTTTGTAGCAGTAAATGAAGAGATGTCACACCGATCACAAGTTCAGTATGGAGTACCACAGGGCTCAGTGCTAGGACCGTTGCTTTTCACCTTGTACATGCTACCACTTGGAGATATCATTAGGAAGCATGGCATTAGTTTTCATTGTTATGCTGACGATACTCAGCTCTATATTTCTTCACGCCCTGACAAAACTTACCAGTTCACAAGATTAACGGAATGCATAGCTGATATAAAACATTGGATGTCTAGTAATTTCCTGCAACTTAATTCAAAAAACACTGAATTTTTAATTATTGGACAAAAAAACTCTGCAAGTAGTAACCTAGAATACTGTCTAACACTCAATGGCTGCTCTGTCAAGTCCTCGTCGTCAGTTAGGAACCTGGGTGTGCTCTTTGATACCAATCTTTCATTTGAAAGCCACGTTTCTAACATCTGTAAAACTGCATTCTACCATCTTAAAAATATATATAAATTACGGCACATCCTTTCAATGCAAAATGCTGAACAGTTAATTCATGCGTTCATGACCTCAAGGCTAGATTATTGTAATGCTTTACTGGGTGGTTGCTCTGCTCGCTTAATAAACAAACTCCAGCTGGTCCAAAACGCAGCAGCTCGAGCTCTTACTAGAACCAGAAAGTATGACCATATTAGCCCGGTTCTGTCAACACTGCACTGGCTCCCTATTAAACATCGTATAAATTTTAAAATCTTGCTTATTACTTACAAAGCACTAAATGGTTTAGCTCCCCAGTACTTGAGCGAACTCTTAACGCATTATACTCCATCACGTCTATTGCGGTCTCAAAACTCTGGCCAGTTGATAATACCTAGAATATCAAAATCAACTGCAGGTGGTCGATCCTTTTCCTATTTAGCGCCTAAACTCTGGAACAGTCTTCCTAGCATTGTTCGGGAAGCAGACACACTCTGTTAGTTTAAATCTAGAATAAAAACGCATCTCTTTACTATGGCTTACACATAAAACATTATCAATTTCTATTATTCAAATCAGTAAATGATTGTTAGGCTGCATTAACTAGGTCACCCGGAACTGGGAACACTTCCCATAACACCTGATGTACTCGTTACATCATAAGAAGAATGGCATCTATGCTAATGTTAGTCTCTCTGTTTATCCCGAGGTTTACTGCAGTTAGCCGGATCTGGGCCGTATCCAGATCAGCTGGTGGACCAGCGCCTGGACATTATCAACGCAAATAAACTCCCCCCGTAAATGCCGCATCAACACGACATCCTCATTAAACCCGTCTTCGGCATGACGACTCCAATCTTTCAAATAATCTTACGAATATCTATTTACCTAATATGAATTAAGACCTGCTATGTTGCCAGAATTATAATCATACACTGTTTGTTCGCCAGCCAGGGGAACTGGCACCCGACTGAGCCTGGTTTCTCCCAAGGTTTTTTTCTCCATTCTGACCCTGAAGGAGTTTTGGTTCCTTGCCACCGTTGCCTCTGGCTTTTGGCTTGCTCAGTTGGGGACACCTAAATTTCATCTATATTACCGATCTGTCCGCATTGACACTATATGATACTTGAAATTAGCTGGATAACATCACCGTTTCACCAGAACGGCTGTACAAATTCTGTTGCATTATTTTCCTGTTAACAATGTGAAGCTGCTTTGAAACAATTGGACTTGTTAAAAGAGCTATATAAATAAAGGTGACTTGATTTGACTTGACTTTATATCTCTCAATTCTGACTTTATGTCACTCAATTCTGACTTTATACCTCACAATTCCGACTTTATATCTCACAATTCTGACTTAACATCACTCAATTCTGACTTAACATCACACAATTCTGACTTTGTATCTCACAATTCTGACTTAACATCATACAATTCTGACTTTATACCTCACAATTCTGACTTAACATCACACAATTGCATCTTTATATCATGCAATTCTAAGAAAAAGGTCAGAATTGTGAGATAAAAAGTTGCAATTATCTTTATTTTTATTTTATTTATTTTTTATTATCCTGTGGCAGAAACAAGCTTCCATAGAGCTTCATCTGATTCTCATAAATGTATATAATTATAATCATAGGAAACGGAAACAACACCTATGCCCAGAACACCAAAACTGAACACCATCTGTCTTCGGTTATAATTACTGCTATCATTCTTCATCTCTCCAAAAACAGAGAATAACAGTGAAGACTTTCAGATTCATGAGGTAAACAGTCTGGATAATGAATGAGAGGTACATGGAAAGCAGGTCAATGTGAGAAAATCTAAAAGTGTAAGATTGTTAGGTTTGTAAGGGATTGGGATATGGATGTAAGGAGATAAAAGAGTGGAAGCAAGCTGTGGGAATAACATTAGGAAACAAGCTCGACACTACACAACATCACAGAGCTTTGTCAGGATACATTCTACAGTTTCATCTACACATTGATTCACTCTATTATCAAGTTGTTTTTGAAGTTGTTTTGCCACTCACTTCTAGAAATGTCAAACATTTGAGGTCTAATCAAGGGTTTTCTTGTGACCGGCTGCTGTAACGTTTTCCTTCGCCCTGGGGTCGGATGATTGCAAACATACTCTTGATTATAGAGGTCAAATAGGCACAAATGTGGATTTTTACAAAAACTTGCTAGACAAAACATTTAAGGAATACATTAACATAAAATGCATTCCTTAAATGCAGTGTTGGTCACTTTGCATAAGTGTCTTGCATAATTACAGTGCAATAAATGATTTTCTTAGTATATTTGTATTTTTCTAGTACAAATATCTAAATATTCTTAAATCAAGATACATTTACTTGATAAGCACAATTACATCAGATGACTATGTAGACTTACTTTCTGAAAAATTAATCAAAGTAAGTATATTTTTGCTTAAGACAAGACATTAAATAAACTCAAAATAAATTAATGAGTTTGTGTAGAGTAAACTTTAAACAAATTAGTTCAATCAAATGAACTTTTATGAGTATTTAGAACTTTCTCTTTCTCATGAGTTCACAAAACAGACACATTTTAAGTAAACTAAATTGTTTCATTGTTTTGAGTTTTATGAACTTATTTCTTTAAATTTAGACAAACGTAATTTAACTAAAACTGGGCTGGGATTTTTTTATTTTTTTTTGTGACACTCAAAAGGTTAGTGTTATATTTTTTTGTGCATGATTGATGTTAAGTGAGAGATTTAGTGTTTATGTTTTGCTATGCTAATTTAAAAGAGCTTCTGTTAAAAGTTTACAGTGTAAATGTATCTTGCTTTAAGACTTTTTAGATGTATGTACTGGAAAGCAAGACTTTCAACACAGTAGTAATCTCTATGCATATTTCTGGTATACTGTCACTTAATATTGAAAATAATTTCCCAAACTGTAACTGTCTTTACAGTAATTCACTTACAAGGGAAGTTTATGGGGCAGGACATTGCACATGTTAAAACATACACTGTTGCAAAAGTATAGCCACAAACCACATGCTGACATGAGACTATAGTGATAAAATCACACACTAACCTTGTCTGTATAAATGTATATCTTCATGTCATGACCTTAAAGCCAGTGAATCTTGTTAACACCGAGAAAATATACCCATACAGGAATGAAATCAGTAATGCATAACCACCTTAAACAGCAGTGCAGCCATTAAGAGGATAATTTAGACACTTACAATACAGCTCAAATAACACTTTTTTTTTGTTTTGGAGGAATAAAGTGCTTTAAACAAAGTGCTGTTGCAAAGTTATTATTTGGAATGTTGCCTTTAGACTTTCCATTAAATGTGCATTAACAAAAACATGATTTTTGTTTGTTTTTCCAAACTGAGGGATTTTTCAAAATCATTTGTGGTACTTGACAGCCCTCCATTTAAAATGCTTCAGCATTTATGAACTTATGCATTGCTGCATAACTTTAATGTTTTTAATAAACTATTCTACAAAGTATTTTAATTGCAAGGACATTGCTGGCATTTAAATGTCATAAGTCTAATTACATAAGCAGATGACACAAGTGATGAAGTAAATAACTAAAAGTTCTCTCAGGTACCTGTAGAGAACACCTAAACGCTATAGATAATGCATGCTCTGCTGTTGTGCTTCTTCAGACAGATGAGGTTGTGAAAATTTCATCAGCCATTAGAAAAGACATGAACGAATGCTTCAACGTTCATGCAATATGCACGCAAATAATTTCTAAATAAACCACATGATAATGTGGGGTAGCTCAAGCTACATTAGGGAACTCATAACAGCTAATTTAAGTCACAAAAAAATAGCTCAAATGAAAATGCCAACTCGGTTACACTTTATTTCAATGGTCCACTTTAGACATTCTACTAAGCAACTTTGCAACTACTTGTCAATTAACTCTGGTTAGTATAAGTTGACATGTAGTTGCAAAGTTGCTTACTTATAGTTAGTAGAATGTCTAAAGTGGACTGTGGCGAGGTGGACGAGCGAGAGACGTGGGAGGAGCGAGCGAGTCCTCTCATGAGGGAGCTCGGAGGCATATAAGGACGAGCGACACCAGTGAAGGGGAGAGAGGACCAGTCCTGTGGTCCATTCTTCGTACCTCGCTTAATACATCTGAGATGATTTGACAGATCCCAGATCTTTTAATCATGATAACTGATCTCTGGCTAATTTGGTTCTTCAAATGAATTTTGCGGATTGGATTAAAATATCTGGATTAAATTATCTAAGATTACTGCGTGTTTTTGTGTTCCCTGAAGAGGGCAGATGCACTGATACTCGAAACCACCATCAGCAATGCAGTGATTGGCTGGAGTCAAGGCAACATAATGACATCATATAATTAAAAAAGACACCTGGCAAAAAACTTGACAAATTAAAAAAAGAAAACACAAATTTCTGGACCTTTATAAGGAAACGACCAACATAAAAGTTATAATAGATTAATAAAATGTGCACTGTTTTGATGGCATGATTCCCAATTATTTAGGCTATATTTATGATTTTATAGTATTTGCACACCCTTTACATTTTTACTTAAATGTTGTAATGCAGGGCTACGAATAACTGTACAACGTGTGTAAACCTCCAATCACATTATAAAGTAATTATTCCAACACAAATAAATCTCTCAATCACATGGCTGTGACTATAATATCAACACAACATTATAATATTGTTTCCAAATACATTTTTATATTATTATTATTATTATTATGTAAAATTGCCCCTGGTTCAGTAATGAACTCTTGTAATAAAGTAACAGTGACTGGGACAGATTTTAAGCATCACCTTGAGATGCAGTCTAATCCTGTTTACATGAAATAAGCTGCTCCCGAGCAGGTTTAAACTTGCGGACCTGTTGCTATGACAGCAAGTCCAGGATGAGCGTTGAAGAACCAAACAATCCGAGATCATGCCAAATCGTCAACAATAAAATCCGGTTAACTGAGTTAACTACGTACGAAGAATGGACCCCAGGAATTTATGTTGTGTTTTGTTTGTTTTATTATGTGTGTTTATTTATTTGATTAAAGTATTTTAAATGTTCGCCGGTTCCCGCCTCCTCCTTCCCATATCATCGAGCTGTGTTACATGGACCATCGAAATAAAACTCTATATTGTTCACTAATAATCCAAATTCAGAAGACAAAATCACAATTCAATACTTAAGCTCCATCAATGAAAACCACATCAACAGTATTGTTGTCTTTTCAAGTAGAAATATCTAAAAAAGAAAAAAAATAATAGACTCCCCTGCTTTGCATCATATGCTAAAGCCCACCCACATGTTGACATCATTGGTAAGTCTAAGGAGCGGTTTTACTGCTAAGACAAAAGCTGAAATCCAACGCCCTGACCAAAACCCTCTCCCCCTCTCTACCTCCCTTTCCCCCCTTCCCCCTGATTCAAGTCCCAGAATGCAGATATACTACATATGATTTATCTTGTGAATCTATTGTTTTATCCCTTTCATGTCTGGTGTCTTTTTAAAGGTCATAGTGCGATCGGTAAAATGGTCTCAACATCACTGAAGTCACTGGTAGGGTTAGAAAGATTGAAACATATGAGAATTGTGTTCTCCTTTTTTGAGTGGTCTCTCCAAAGATATCTGATCTTCTCCCCCAAACTAGGTGTTTGAAAGTTGTGTACCATGGATTCATGTTTAATTATGATGTTTAAGTTCTGTCTGGCCAAAATAAACCATTGTCTTGATTTACCTTGTATTATTCTGAAACAATTTATTCTAGTATTGATCAGACCGGAGTCCTTTATTTCCGCAATTCTTTTGCCAGAATAGATCAAACCAAGGACCCCTGACTGAAACATGGAGCGCAGCATGCGGGATAATCTGATTTCTGACTATTACTGTATTAGCAAGTTGCAGCTTTCGTGACTATTACTAAAATTACACTTTTTGTTGAGTAAGCAGGTGCGACCACTTAAAGGTAAAATATTCACTCTGTAATCCTCTGACTAATATCAGAACTGGCTAGGTTGTGATCGTATGGCGAACCGGACGCAACCGTTCCTGTGCGATATCGGGTCCCTTGATGAACGAATATTTGAAATTAAGAGATACTAAGAAAAATCAACGATCCAAATTTAATCACAACTAAAATTATGATCACCTGTTAAATTACAAATGTAACAAATGTAACAAAGTTACAAAGAATTGGAGTCAGATAAAATTATTCATGGAGTCAGATTTAAGATTCGATGGTCATAAATTAAGTGAATCCAACAGAAGTGCTGAAAAGGCTTACACGCAGAAGTCCTTCAACCAAGCCGCTAGATTCCGTCCTTGGGCTAACGGATAGACCTTACATAAGGTAGAGACATAAGAAACATCAGTGCTCTCTTTGGATCACTGGAGTTTTAAGAAGAAAACACAATGGTGTTGACTTATGAATTTGCACATGGTTTGTCTTAAAGCATATTAAAAACACAGCATAGACATACATGATCAGGAATAACATTGACCACCTTCCTAATTTTGTGTTGGTCCCCCTTTTGCTGCCAAAACAGCCCTGACCTGTCGAGACATGGATTCCACTAGACTCCTGAAGGTGTGCTGTGGTATCTGGCACCAAGATGTTAGCAGTAGATCCTTTAATGGTTCAGACTTGTTTGTTCAGCACACTTGTTTGTGCTCCTCAAACCATTCCTGAACCATTTGTGCTTTGTGTCAGGAGCATTATCCTGCTGAAAGAGACCACAGCCACCAGGGAATACCGTTTCCATGAAAGGTCTGCATCAATGCTTAGGTAGGTGGTACGTGTCAAAGTAACATCCACATGGATGGCAGAACCCAAGGTTTACCAGCAGAACATTGCCCAAAGCATCACACTACCTCCGCCGGCTTGCCTTCTTCCCATAGTGCATCCTGGTGCCATGTGTTCCCCAGGTAAGCGACGCACATGCACCCGGCCATCCACGTGATGTAAAAGAAAACGTGATTCATCAGACCAGGCCACCTTCTTCCATTGCTCCGTGGTCCAGTTCTGATGCTCACGTGCCACTGTTGGTGCTTTCGGCGGTGGACAGGGGTCAGCATGGGCAGCCTGACTGGTCAGCGGCTATACTGCCCCATACACAACAAACTGAGATGCTCTGTGTATTCTGACACCTTTCTATCAGAACCAGCATTCACTTGAGCGATTTGAGCTCCTCACGTGCATCAATGAGCCTTGGCCGCCCATGACCCTGTCACCGGTTCACCACTGTTCCTTCCTTGGAGCACTTTTGATAGATACTGACCACTGCAGACCAGGAACACCCCACAAGAGCTGCAGTTTTGGAGATGCACTGACCAGTCATCTAGTCATCACAATTTGGCCCTTGTCAAACTCGCTGAAATCCTTACGCTTTCCCATTTTTCCTGCTTCTAACACATCAACTTTGAGAACAAAATGTTCACTTGCTGCCTAATATATCCCACCCACTAACAGGTGCCGTGATGAAGAGATGATCAGTGTTATTCACTTCACCTGTCAGTGGTCATAATGTATAAACAACATTAAAAACTCGATTGTCTCGATTGGATTTTTTTTTTTTTTCTTGTCAGTTTTGTGTGTGTTTATATGCTTATATTAATTTCCTACCTTTTGTCACGCAGAATCAAATGGATAGTAAGCCAATCAATGGCATCAGTAGTATGGGCTTTTTCTATATATTAGTGACTGGCCATGGATACAGAAACAAATTTGTGGTCTTGTAAAATATGAGTATACTCTCATAATCCAGTTTTCCTGTACAGTGAGTTCTCTGCCAAGCAGTAAATGTTTCAACATGTCTCTGGCAAAGGCAGGTACATTTTTTAGGTACACAACAGTTTTTAGAAGGGTGATTTAGAGACTAAAGGAATATCTCTCCAATATTCTCAAAAATATTAAAACAAACATCTATTGTCAGAGTAGGAGGGAGAAACGGGGGTGTGCGTACATTTCATAATCACTAGGGTAAAGCAATATCTCTGCTGACAGAATTTAGGACTGAGTGCCAACAATCCCTAACATTATCAGAAGACCACAATATTCACTCTACAATAAAAGACGAAGAAAATACAATGATTGACACAGGAACTGGTGTGTTTTTGTTTTTGTTTTTTTGCTTGTCAAAATGAGTTCATAATAAAACGAAATAATAAGACTAAATAGTGTTGTCAAATAAATAAAGACAAAAAAAAATACATATTGAAGACCTTTTGGTTTTACTGATCAAGGAAAAGAGAAATCCATTCAGTGAGACCCAGTATGGTGCACAAACTCAAACTGTGCAATTTATGAAGCTGAAAAATTATGTCAAAGCTAAAAAAGGTAAGAAATAAAATTAGTTCACCTCTGATGCTGTTGAAAAATCTAATTTATACTTATATTTGTAAATTCCAATATGCCACAACCAATGGTATCACTGCATCAAACGTAGCATGATGCATCTTGATGGTCTATCAGATTGTGGTGGATGAGATTTTCAGCAAATATGACCATTTATATTCTTCTTTACACAAAGCCATCAAATGACTTAAGAAGACTTATAAATATACTGCTTTTGTGGAGAGCAGCCAGGACATCTTCTTTTGTGTTGCACGACAGAAACAAAATCGAGTTTGGAATGACGTGAGCTCTTAAAACAAACCGATAAATATCATCTCATGTATCTCTCTCAGATATACAGTACCCACATGTGAAATCGTGGAGAGCACTTGAAGTCCTGCGCCTCTGATTGTAATGCTGAGATTTCTGAGGTTCTTAATTATGTTCCAGCGCATAGATTGCACTAATTCATATCATTGTGCTTGAATCAGCAACCGACTGCGATCGTTCTAGGCCTCTCAACCTCCATTTGCCGTTCCTCTCCTCTCTCCTGCAGGCTGTTTCCCTAATGGAACTAATGCAGTCCACTAATACAAAAATCACACTGCACAGAATACCAGATTTTCATTAGGGCTATATCGCCTGAAATACTTTCTGACTGCAAATACTATTCGGAAAAGTTCTGTATAAAGTACAGATAGGACTAGAATGCAGCGGGCTTGACTCACAATACACTCTACAACTAATCAGCTACTGATGTGCTTGATAAAAGTCAAATTACTTGCGTTTTATAACTATTGTCCAGATAGCACAATGCTTTTGCTATAGTCATTCATAACAGCCTTGAACAGCTACTGTAAAATCGACAGGTTCAACCTAATTGACTGGCTTTGTACAACGTTGAAAATAAGATTTGGAAACAAAAGCCATTTTGGAGGTAAAACTTTGAACTCAGTGACATCAAATCTTTGAAAGATGCTCAGAGTTTTGTTTAATGGGCTACTTTTAATAGCTAGATATCCATGAGCAGAGCTGCATATTTGATATGCACATGTTTATACTGTAAAAATTAACTTTTTACATTTGAATGAACCGATTTCATTTACATTTACAAAATTGGCAGGCGCTTTTCAGTGAATTATAAATGAGGAATATTACAAGCAATACATCATAAGAGGTAACATTTACAGTGCACAATACCAAATTCAAAGATTCAAAAACATGAAATTTTGAAGTACAAAATCACAACTTTTCATTTGCCGTCGGTCTTAGTACACAATGTAACTACAGAAGAATCAAGTTTTAAATAGGGAAAATATCGAAAGTCTTTGGTCATTTGAGCGAGATGCTAACGGTCTAATCAGAATCAATTAATTATGCTAGGCTACGCTAAAAGTGCTACCGCCAGACCCATGCAGAGATCGGTTGAATGGATTCGAAAACGGTAAAACTCAACTGTTTAACTCTAGGGGAGTTGAAAAAAAAAAAAAAAAAAGTGAAGTGTTCCTTTAAGCCTTGTCTATGAACGCGGGAGTATAATTTGATCCCCCACCCTAATGAAAGTCTATGGAACTTTTCATAGTTTTGATCATCCTTCTAGCGCAACTCATAAATTCAATCAGTTACAAAAGATATAGCACACAGATTCAGGTCTGAGCCTGAACATTCTTAAGGTCTGAGCCAAGTTTGTTGGTTGTAGCTTGAAAGCCCTACGAGGAGATACTGTCTAAAAATTTGTCTCAGAAGAAGTAGTTTAAAAAGTAGATCATTATGTTGGTTTTGTCAAGCCAACATAATAATTTAAGTGTATACTACATGATACAAATCAAGACTTGCTTCCTCCGTAAATGTATATATTTATACAGAAGATCAGGTCCTGAGTTTATGAATCAGATGTATTATGGTGTATACTGTCCTGCAAATATTGGCAATGTAGTATGTCACCAGGGAATCAAATACATGCATAATATCTACCACGAACACTGCACACTGAATTTTTAACATTATAGGCTAGAGCTCTATTCAGAGTTTTCTGCTGAAAAAAAAAAAGAACGCAGCTATGATGGTGCCATGACAGCAGGTGCAGTTTTCAGATACAGACCGGCTGAGATGGACAAGACCAGCTGGACTGCATGAGTTGGAAGCACACCAGAGCAGCTCGTTAGTATGACGATGCCATCTTCAGATCTTTGATCATTTACTGATCATTCGTGGCCTGTCTATTGCTCAGGGTGCTGGGAGGCAATACAATTATATTGAGGATTTGATGTAAAGCACAATGACCATCCATCAACTGCATCCGACATGTAATCTGATGTGTCGACTGTTAACAATAATAATGACTAAAATCTGACAGTAGCTAATGAGAGAGTATGGAAGGATACTCTCAAACTCATACTGAACATGTTGCCTTGACTGTAATAAACATGTCTATCATTCCATCTGTCTCTCCATCTATCAATCCAGCCACCCATCCATGCTTTGGTAACACTAGTTCAGTGGTCCACTTTAAACAATCTACTAACTATAAAGTAGTTTTGGAACTGCATGTCAACTAGCAGTCATTAGAGTATTAGTAGACTATCTGCTTAATATCTAGTAACACTTTATTTTGACGTTCCTCCAATAGATATTCTACTGACCATAAGTAACTTTGCAAGTACATGCCAACTAATTCTACTAACCCTACCAGTCTACTTATACAAACCCGATTCCAAAAAAGTTGGGACACTGTACACATTGTGAATAAAAACAGAATGCAATGATGTGGAAGTTTCAGAATTCAGAATACAACATAAATGACATATCAAATGTTTAAACTGAGAAAATGTATCATTTTAAGGGAAAAAATACGTTGATTTTAAATTTCATGCCATCAACACATCTCAAAAAAGTTGGGACAAGGCCATGTTTCCCACTGTGTGGCATCCCCTCTTCTTTTTATAACAGTCTGCAAACGTCTGGGGACTGAGGAGACAAGTTGCTCAAGTTTAGGAATAGGAATGTTGTCCCATTCTTGTCTAATACAGGCTTCTAGTTGCTCAACTGTCTTAGGTCTTCTTTGTGGCATCTTCCTCTTTATGATGCACCAAATGTTTTCTATGGGTGAAAGATCTGGACTGCAGGCTGGCCATTTCAGTACCCGGATCCTTCTTCTACGCAGCCATGATGTTGTAATTGATGCAGTATGTGGTCTGGCATTGTCATGTTGGAAAATGCAAGGTCTTCCCTGAAAGAGACGACGTCTGGATGGGAGCATATGTTGTTCTAGAACTTGGATATTCCTTTCAGCATTGATGGTGCCTTTCCAGATGTGTAAGCTGCCCATGCCACACGCACTCATGCAACCCCATCCCATCAGAGATGCAGGCTTCTGAACTGAGCGCTGAGAACAACTTGGGTTGTCCTTGTCCTCTTTAGTCCGGATGACATGGCGTCCCAGTTTTCCAAAAAGAACTTCAAATTTTGATTGGTCTGACCACAGAACAGTTTTCCACTTTGCCACAGTCCATTTTAAATGAGCCTTGGCTCTTTAAGGTTAGATACATAAGTATGTCTGGCTTTATCTGCATACATACAGTATACTCCTGTATAGGGCGATATATGTTGGGGAGTAACTAGATACATGTAACGTTACATAATTTAATTACAAAATAAATGTAACTGTAAATGTACATGGACATGTACTTGCAAACATAGTCAGAATGTCTTTTGGAGGACCATCAAAATAAAGTGTTACCATTATTAATTTGTTGCTTTTGATGGGCATGATGCCTCTTGCCATTTAAAGGCTGCTTTATTAAAGCGATGCTATTCTGATGCTTTTGATTGGTTCTCTTGTTTAAATTTGCAGCGTCTGCCAATTACATCAATCCACAATGCCACCGAAAAGCTTTAGGCTACAGCCCATCTGAGAGTTGCCACCATGGCGAGTGATAAAAATGCCACCCAGTGCATCCAGATATCAGAAAAGGGTGCAAATATAACAGTTGAGTGAAAATATGTTTGCCAATTATCAAAATGCTATCTACATCAAAGGTTACAATGTCGAATGTAGAAATTTAGAAAAATAAAAAAGTAATCAAACGTAATCAAGTTACATTACTTTAATAAAGTAATTTAAATAGGTACTTCTTATTACATTTTAAATAGGGTAACATGTAATCTGTAACCTGATAGTAAATCTCAACTGCTTGATTGCTTGTATCATTGCAAAATGCAAACCATAATATCTATAAACTATTATTGCCCAGCTCTATACTAAGGATATGTTTTACACTACAACGATATGCTTAAAACATAGAAGTTTGCTAAAGTTTGCATTTTCAGGTGCCAAAAACACTGTTTTTTTTTTTACATTAAACAGTGTTGTGTAAACAGCCCCTTTATGTGACTGTAAAGTATTAAGATACTATAAACAGATCATGATTTTCTGCAAAACGGCTTTGTATCAATATTGTGAAACATGCTATACATTTAGCATGTATAGCATTTTTTTTTTGTCAAACTGGAAGACACATCAGACCATGTGACTTTAAAAACAGCTTTGATGTGACTGGACTCTTCACCTCATGTGAAAATATTCATTTTGATATGTGCAAAACTTTTTTAGGTACTGAGTGTGCCTTTAACTGTGAGGAAGCTTAATCATAATTATGAATGCATTTGCAAAGGTGAGTCACATTAGATTGATTGCCAATTAGCAATTAGCATTAATATCTGTCAGAAATAAAAGAGATCTGACAATTAGCATTTAGATAAGCAAGCTTTCGAGGCAACGAGTTCCACAGAAGGCAAATAGCTTGAATAGAAAAACATGATTGATAGCAGGTGCAGCGATCAGAAAAACACTCTTTTACGTCTCAAGGGGAAGGTCTTCAAAATAATGAGTGCAATTTCTAAACTTGGACAAGCTGTGTTCGGTAAAACCAAACCATGGTCACCAACAGGTATAAACAGACACAGTATTGAAGAAAACAAGAGCTGGATCGGTACTGATATTGTATTCCTGTGAAATACAGAAGACATTCATGAAGCACTTGGTTCTAATGCCAACCATTAAGGTGCACAAAACCTGGAGCCCTAGGTTTAAGGATAATGCATTTGAGTCATGCGTCATCCTATTTAGGAGGAAGCCTTCATCATACAATACCAGCTCCCAACTGTCAGCAAAGTAGATTTCACCTCCATCTCACTAAGAACCGGAAACTTTTCTACTTGAAGGATGGAACAATTACTATAATACTACTACACACTTTTGAGGACTTGTATGACATCACATCAAGGAAGACTGGCATTGTTCTTGTACAGAGTGGCCCTTATTAGCAGTGCTAAAGCTCATTTTTACTATTTCTAATAGAACAGAATGAGGTTTGTTTTAAACCCCTAAAGCAAAGTATTTAATTTATCCTTCGCCATTTGTGCTACTGACATGAATCATACCTCCAATTATTTGGCTTGCTAAGGAGAGATGTGTCATTACTAGCTATTCTAAGTAGTTAGATTTGTGAGAAAAGAGAAAAAAAGACACTACTATGAGTACATGACATTGACCAAATTTTAAAACAAAATTGGATAATTGTGCTGCCAATCATGCATGCCTTTAGAGGACAAAACTACGGTTTGGAGAAGTCTTGACATGCTGTCATGGTAATCAGCTAACAGTCGTGCCTAACAACGCTGCTTAGCTGTTATAAATTCACCGTAAACCATGGCTTCTTGGGGCTTATTGCTTTAGTTTTATGTGAATGAATGAGCAAGATGATTCTCACACCATTTTGTTGTAAAAACTCCATACAAAATCCAGTACTGTGTTTTATGGCATTTTCTCAGTGTGATGGAGAGACTCAGGGACCTATCGTACACCCGGCACAATGCAGAAGCAGGTGCATTTCAGCCTGACGCAGTTATCATTTTCAAGTCCTGCACCACATTGTTTAAATAGCAAATACACTCGGCCCGTCTGTTTGCCCATGGGTGTGCTGGTCTGAAAACCAGGTGTGTTCACACGCATTGTTGGCGCGATGCTATTTTGAGGCAACTGAAAAATGACTGCACCATTGACTAGCCCCCCGCAGGAACCTGATGACCAGGTCGTACTGTCCTATCATTTTTGAAACCATAAGGTTATGATGAGCTGAAATAGCAGCCACATAAACCTTACGGGTGGGAGCAGTCCGAGTGGCGTGACAGCCGCTGTGGACACCATATGCCCCAGGAGCCTCTGAAATAACTTCAGTGGAACTGCATTCTTGAATTGACTTCAGCAGCGACTTGCTCGTAAGCTGCACGTACACGGAGACTTCCATACCGTGTGAATTCCATACCGAGAAAAGAGATCCTCTGTACGGGGGAGAGTTTGCTCTTTTCCCAGTTGACCTGAAGGCCCAGACATGAGAGATGGCTGAGCACCAGATCCCTGTGTTCGCATAACTGGTCCCGAGAGTGAGCTAGAATCAGCCAGTCATCAAGATAATTCAGAATGCGAACCCTGTGCTGCCTGAGAGGCACAAGGGCTGCCTCCACGACATTTTCGTAAAGACGCCAGGAGACAGGGACAACCCGAATGGGAGAAAGTGTCGAGGAAGAATGGAGACATGAAAGTACGCGTCCTTCAGGTTGATCACTGCAAACCAATCCAGCGGACAAACGCATTCGAAAATGCGTTTGGCTGTCAACATCTTGAACGGAAGCCTGTGAAGGGATCGGTTCAAGACGCACAGGTCCAGGATTGGTCATAACCCACTGCTCTTCTTGGGCACATTGAAGTAAGGGTTGTAAAAGTCAGACTTCATCTCGGCTGGAGGGACGGCCTCAATCGCACCTCAGTCTCCACATGCATGACAGGGGCATTGCCACCCATCATGAAGCAGACCCCCTGAAACCGGGGAAGAGACTGTGCGAACTGAATCGCATAGCCAAGCCTGATCATTCGAGTGAGCCAGCGGGAGAGACTGGGAAGCTCTAGCCAGGCTCCAAAAAAAACTGAACCAGTGGGGTCATCAGAACTACAGGCATAATCACGATGGGGCAGCGATGCAGAACGACTGGCCCTGACATGGGACTCTACCTCTTCTGAGGTCACTGAGTCTCAATCACAACATTGCGATGGTCATGTTCCCGCAATGAGAACATGACTCAGTCACGAGCGCTGCTTCAGCATGATTAACTCCCAAACATGTTAAACAGCACTCGTGACCGTCAGGCAGATGAACCGCACCCAGAAATACACGGACACGCATCTTTAAAAAGACTTTTAGGCAAAGAAACACTCAACAGCAGTGCTGAAGCACGCAGAGGAGAGACACGAGCCGTGTGCAAATCACTGCACAGATCAGCAGCAGGACTGTGAAACTCCGCTGAAAACACTGTCACACCAACACTCACTGAAGAGCTGACTCGTTGCAGATCTACGAAAGTGATAGTGAAGCACAGAAAACACTTTGGCTCCGAAGCAGAAACAAAATGCGAGATTGCACTCGCGGCTCCTTATATACTCACGCGGGTAGGGGGAGTTTGTGATGCAAATTCCGCAGACCCATGGCATTCTTATGCCATTGGCTCATTTTGTAATACTCAAAGGTAATAGGGCTCTCAGGCAAGACTCCCATTTCGTCAGTCACCGATGTAATGCGTAGTGACTGACTGAAAGGGAACATGTATTAAGAAAGTTAATTTTAATGTCAGGTTGAACAAGTTATTCCTAAAGTCAATATTTTGTGCCAATGTCTAACCTTAACTTAAGAAAGAATTTTAAAAAGTATCATATTAATTTAATTATAAAGCTGTGTGCTCAAAGCTCACAAAATATTCTCATTTAATTCATTTTCACATCCTGAGGCTGAGATTGGTCCCCTTGTGAGATCTGATTTCTTAGTATTTAACTTGTACACCTACATGGAGCATCCGCAACCTACCATCTGCTACAAGCTGTGAAAATAGTTAGGTTTGAACTTCACATAATTTGATATTGGGATAATTTAATTCCAACTCTTTGAAATATGCGATCTAGAAAATATTAATTATAGGGTGATTACTATTTGAACGGAGAACAGAGCAAGTTAAAAAATCTCCTAAACACGACAATGTTCTTTGTTTCTGAAGCTTGCTATTTTCAAAAGATTTAAATTATTGAGATCTGGTTTTCATTATAATACCAAATCAAAACCCAATGCTTGCCACTTCTTCATTCGATTTAGAATGTGTATGATCAATATACACCGATCAGGCACAACATTATGAAGTGAATAACACTGATTATCTCTTCATCACTACACCTGTTCATGGGTGGGATATATTAGGCAGCAAGTGAACATTTTGTCCTCAAAGTTGATGTGTTAGAAGCAGGAAAAATGGGCAAGCATAAGGATTTCAGTGAGTTTGACAAGGGCCAAATTCTAATGGTTAGACGGCTGGGTTAAAACATCTCCACAACTGATAGAAAGGTGTCAGAATACACAGTGCATCTCAGTTTGTTGTGTATGGGGCGGGATAGCCGCTGACCAGTCAGGGTGCCCATACTGACCCCTGTCCACCGCCGAAAGCACCAACAGTGGCACGTGAGCATCAGAACTGGACCACGGAGCAATGGAAGAAGGTGGCCTGGTCTGATAAATCATGTTTTCTTTTACATCACTTAGATGGTCGGGTGTGTGTGTGTGTGTTGCTTACCTGGGAAACACATGGCATCAGGATGCACTATGGGAAAAAGGCAAGCCGGCGGAGGCAGTGCAATGCTTTGGGCAGTTTTGCTGGGAAACATATGGTCCTGCCACCCATGTGGATGTTACTTTGACCACCTACCTAAGCATTGTTACAGACCATGTACACTCTTGGTGGCTTTGGTCTCTTTCAGCAGGATATTGAGCCCTGCCACAAAGCAAAAATGGTCCAGGAATGGTTTGAGGAGCACAACAACGAGTTTGAGGTGTTGACTCGGCCTCCAAATTCACCAGATCTCAATCCAATCGAGCATCTGTGGGATGTATTGAACACATTGAGAAAAAAAAAGTCAGATCTATGGAGGCCACACCTCGCAACTTACAGGACTTAAAGAATCTGCCAGATACCACAGCACACCTTCAGGGGTCTAGTGGAGTCCATGCCTCGACGGGTCTGGGCCGTTTTGGGAGCAAAAGGGGGACCAACACAATATTAGGATTATTAGTATATTCATAATGTTATGCCTGATTGGTGTATATGAACTCCAATCATATACACCATATTTGCATATTTTTTTCTTTTATTTTTATTGTCCACTTTACACTTTAGACATTAGACTACTAACTATAAGTAACTTTGCAACTATATGTGAACTAGAGTAGACTGTCTGCTTAATATCTGCTAACACTTTAATTTGATGCTCCCCAACAGACATTCTACTGACTATAAGTAATGTTGCAACATGTCAACTGATTCTATTAACTTTAAACCTTAATGAGAGTTAGTTGGCATGTACTTGCAAACTTACTTATAGTTAGTAGAGTGTCTAAGTGGACTATCAAAATAAAGTATAACCAAGGAAGTTGCTTACAAGTGACTTCTGCCGATTTGTAATTAAGCTTCAAAAAGTTGTTAAAGGCACAATAAGTTTTCACCACCAGAGGTCACATTTTCAAAACAATAACAAAGGCGAAGCTTGATGACTCTATGAAGGAGAGTGGAACTATGGGAGATGTTGTTTTCACCATCCAGAGATGTATGTAATTGACGGATAATAATGTTCAGGGATGAGGTAATGAATTAGTTTTGAATTACCTGTATCATAATGAATTAGCTGCAAGGAATGTGAAATGTAAAGCTATATTTAATATGTGACTATTTGTCAAATGATTCAGTGGTTTAATGCTGTGCAGTTTTACGTGTTCAAAACAATCAAACTATAAATAAATTTGACAAACCCACAGTATTTGCAACTAATGGGTAAATATTGTTGCCATGGTTTCTACAAGCGGAAACTGAGGATAGCGTGGATATTACATCATTGATAGGCGACAATAACAAGGTACGAGCCATTATTTAAAATGGTAATTTCTCTGGATTTATAAATTCTTGGGAACCTTTGGGATAATGTAGGTACACAACTGCATGAAATATATTACATTGTGCAAGTGTTTTTTGGATAGCTTATTACAAAAATCTTACATATTTTGCCTTTAATTTGTGAAGATTTAATTATATTAAACAAAATGTGTAAGAATCAGAAACTTGTGTTTGTCATATCCCATATTTTCTGCAATGATCCAAAAGCCAATGGAATAATCTTTTTTTTTTTTTATTTTTTTTTTATGTTTTATGTTTTATTCTGAAGTATAAATCTGAATTGTAAGTCTGATCGCAGCACACCTTTCTTTAGCAAGCCCTATAATCTGAGGTATCATTCAGCTCCATGGCACAAACGGTGTGCATCAAAGTGCAATACTTAGTTTGAGAAATGGTAAATGATGGTTGCTTTAGCAAGCATCAAATGAGTGCATAATAAACGTCAACATTTTAGATGCTAAAGGAATTTAAATCATCTTTGCTTTGATGCATGACAGATCAGTTTTTTTTCGGGCTGGAAAAACAGAACATATTTCACAATTCAACTGTCAAGAGGAAATTAAATGAGTTTGCTTGCTGTCAGAGATTCCAACAAGGTTTTGCGAGGTTTATTTGATTATATCCAAGAGTTTCTTTTCCAATACGTGTCTTAAGAATAGTTGTCAGTACAGACAGGGCTGCTGAATAAATCATCATGATACAAGGACACAACCACAACTTTCTTTAACAAGGTAGGATGATTCCATATGTTATCATAGAGACTCCATATGCTGCAGTATCTTCATGCAGTGTAGCGCACAATACCAGTTTGTGAACCTCTGAACCTTATCTGAATTGACATTTCTGTGTTTTTGTATGAGGAAGGAAAAGGAAGTTTAAACTTTATTTCAATATTCCACTTTAGACATTCAACTAAACTCTAAGTATATTTGCAACTAACTCTCATTAAAAGATTAGTTCACTTTAAAAAGAAAAGTACCCCTCGATGTAGGCTGCTCCCCCTCAAGCCATCCTAGGTGTGCGACTTTCTTGTTTCTGATGAACACAATCTGAATTATATTAATAAATATCCTGGATCTTCCAAGCTTTATAATGGCAGTGAATGGGGCTCATGAGTTTGAAGCTCAAAAAAGCTTCAAAATCCATCCATCCATTATAAAAGTATTCCACACAGCTCTGGTGGTTAATAAAGGCCTTCTGAAGTGAATAGATGTTTTTTTAAAGAAAAAAATATCCATATTTAAAACTTTATAATGTAAAATATCCCCAAAAAAAACTCAGTTTGCATTTGGAACGATGGAACCAGGAGTGCAAAAATAACTAATTTCCAGGATTTAGGACTTATGAAGCACTCGATGCCCTGGCAACCAACTACAATGTCCAATCATATTTTTTACAGTTGAAAACACAATTATTTGCTCCTTTAACATGATGTGTCAAATTAAGCGTGGTAATGGTAGATAAAATTGAAAAGAAAACGTTGCCGCAACCAGACCGCCTGAGGTAAATCATTCATTTTAGGAGGGATTGTGCAGTTCTGAAAGCCCCACACCTGCAGCAACTCTCCACAGCGATAAGCTGGCCAGTTCAACCCCTCTCAAGCACTCCATCAGAGGACGGACAGAGCTGCCAGCTTCTTCAGATAGCAGGTCAACAGACCTGAAGTCAGTGAACAACACAGCTGTGCTCTCAGCTGTTCTCCAAAATCTCTCTGCATAACAGATCTTCAAAGACTGCCGTGTGCCGAGATGTGATTAGTCTTGACAAACACTTCACTTTCCCAAGTCTCGGTAGAGCAAAATAAGGAGGTGGGGTTGTCTTTGTGGTAATTACTTACTTACTTGATTCATGTGCTGCAAATGGCGATACAAGCATGTTGAGATAACAAAGAGGTAATGCAAGGATTAGACGTTCACACTACTTGACATTGAGGTTTATGTTAGAAAAGCATGGTGTTAATTAAGAAGCTCTTTAATATATATATATATATATATATATATATATATATATATATATATATATATATATATATATATATATATATATATATATGACCAAAGCATTCTTCTAAATGCAATCAATTTTACCCTTTACCTTGACACCTTTAATTGTGGTCTGTTAGAATTGGAGGGTTTTTTTTTTTCCTTCCAGTTCTCTAATACAACCTAGTGGAGAAATCTCTGCCGTCAACATCAATTTCCCTCTCATAAATGTGAACAGCATTGACAGTATCGACTTCAAGCATTGATCGTGGTCTCATGCAGTACCATATATTTATTCTTCGCCATCTATAACATAACAAGTAAAAGATCGTTGACTGCAGAAGGAAGGAAGGCTTGCAATCATTGGCCAGATAAATGCCACCGACTGACACCAGTGAAATATGGCCGTCATTACGAGCGCATGGTCAAACGTGATTGGGTAGTGAATGTTTACGGCCACCCGAAATGACCTTCGTACCATATTATCTCTCGGCCCTTATACTGACAGCCTTGTAGAACATGGAGTCGCTGATGAGAATTGCCACTCAACGGGTCAGACTTGAGGAAAAACCCATCAGTCTTGTAGATACGACACAGGTAAGAGGCATGCAGAGAGCGGTGCACGAGAAACATGAGTCACACTGCCTCGAAACGCCAGCCTGGTGCCGCCTGCCGCTCTGAGCTGAGCTGTCTCGATTGGCACTGCCTCTGCCCCATGTGCCTCGGTGAACACAGCCAGGCAGGCGTGTGGAATAATGAACAACAAGCCTGTCACTGTTTCAGGACCTTAAATTAGCATTAGCGGAAAGGGCTTTCTCTCGCTCTCTCTCAGACACTCACACACACACACACAAGCACGCTACGGTTATCTCACCGACTCCAAAGTGATGACTCAAGAGATGGCTGGTGTTACACCTAATTTACATGACTTGAACGAAATGATGGAACCCCCATTCCTTTTATAAATAACAGTGTGGCACAGTGCAGTCCACTGTCTTGCCTGTTTACATTGTGACTCTTGGATTGTAGCGAAAGTGTCTTGGCTGAAATTATTTTTAGGCGTGGAGGAGAGGTGCTGAAAACTGATAAACTGACAGCAAGAAGAGTTTCTGGCCTGTAAAATGTAATAGAGTTGATGTATCTGTCCTCTAAAATGGGTTCAGGTGTCCTAAATGTTAGACATAGATACATATATAATTGAAGGAGATTCAGATTCAGGCTACTAAAGAAATTGTGAGTGATGCTTAATTGTGCAAAAGCAATGCCAGGGCATTCTAAGTGTTTTTAGCATTTTGCTATGTGGTTGCTAGGGAGTTTTGTGTGGTTGCTATGTTAAAAGATTCCACCCTTAAGTCTCTGTGACATTCTGACAGGTTGCATAAACATAGCCAGCATGTAGAGCTGCATGATTCTGAATAAATTGAGAATCACAAATGTATTGTTTCAAATAGAGATTGCAATTCTCCCACGATTCTGAACAGACAAATAAGCAAAATACCATGTAATTTACTAGATTTTCTGACAAAATGTTAAGGCCACAATATGTATTTTTTTGCCGCAAGAGGTTGCATATTCAAAACAAAGGCGTAGCTTGATGACGCCTTGATTTTGTGGGGCTTTTATTATGCCGCAGATGAGTGATTCTGCTTCTTCTGGTCATGCATATGCTGGGTAGCGCAGCGCTGTGTACAAGTGCTATGAGACACTTGTACACTACAAAATGGAAATCGAGGGTACCGCGGGTATGATGTCATTGATAGGTGACGCACAGACATGGTCTGTGTCCTGGTTACAATCACTTATTTCTCTGGATTTAATCATTCT
>CM031950.1:21947709-22242709 GCA_018749465.1 Paracanthobrama guichenoti
GTTGATTATTATATCTAAAAATAAATAGAAACTGAATTTAGGCTAATAATTTGGGCTCTGTTGTTAACCTTTAATATTATAGCAATGTGTAAGTAAGTAAAAGCTCCCTATAGTTTACAGCATTATCTTAAAGTAAAGTTTAGTTATAATTGAATTCATTTAAGGACAGACAACATTTTTTCAGTAAACCACTGTTGAATAAAAATAAATCAAAAAGCAATTTTAGAAAACCGCTGTACCGAACCCGTGCGAACCATGACTTCAAAACCGAGGCACGTGCCGAGCCGTCAGTTTTGTGTACCGTTACACCCCTAGTAACTAGCATTACTACTTTTACAATATCTTTATATGGAAGAAATAGTAAGAGTAGACCATCACCTTCAACTCAGCCTTGCTAAGACAGAACTGCTTGTGGTATCAACCATCCCAGCACTTCATTACAATTTCTCAATTCAGCTAGGTTCATCAACCATAACTCCTTCCAGGACAGCCAGGAACCTCGGAGTTGTGATTGATGATCAGTTAAACTTCACTGACCACAGTACTGCAACAGTAGGGATTACTTGTTATTTGAGGAAAATATAATTATATTTTCAGAATGACATCATTTATTTATAAAAAAAAAAAAAAAAAAATCAAACATAGTCTGTGGGGTAAAATATGCTTGGGCATTGCTTCCCGCTATCATAATTACTGTAGTTATGTTCTGAACATCACATTCTTTGTTTTTCCATCAAATGTAATCTAACTAGGTGGTTGAATAAAAATATTTGAATTAAAAATTACCTCACATTAGCATCAGCTAGCCAGTTAGCCAGCCAGGTTGCTTTTCAGTGTGGTTCATTAATACATTTCATATTATTATTTTGGCTTGTCTTTTTAATTTTAAGCTAAAACGTGCTTGCACTCTGATTTTGCTGTAAACATACAAAGCAAATTGCTTTGTCAGAGTGGGAGTAAAACGTCCCTTGGTACGAATTAAATTTTTGTTAAAAAATCTAACAACATGAAAACTATGGATGGTTTTCATACTTGGTTTATAATTTATGTCATTATCACTGATAACTATTCTAGACACATTTAACTTTTGTTTCACGGAAAAGTTACGCAGCCCTTAAGGGGGTGTTTTCCCCACTCTACCCTAAAAATGTAAGTGTATTGAGAAATGGGTCCTAGCGATTGCAAAAACTGTAAAGGCCGAATAGTAAAGCGATGCTATTCCGATGCTATTGATTGGTTCTCTTGTTTGAATTTGCAGCGCATCATGTCTGCCAGTTGCATCAATCCACATTACTGTTGAAAGCATAAGGCTACATTCTGTCCGAGAGATGCCACCATGGCAAGTGCTGCAAATTAGAAAAGTAATCAAATGTAAGCAGTTACATTAAGTAATTGAAATAGTTACACTACTTTTACATTTTAAATTGGAAATGTAATCGGTTACAGATTACCCTAAGTAACCTTCCCAATTCAACCCATTGCAAGGGTTCCACCAGTAGTGGGCAATCATGCACATCTGAGTCAACAACACACAGGGAAGATAGCGAGGGAAGGGCATGAAAAAGTGAATTGAGAAACAGCCATTCATTTTTGTCCACTTGCCCTCAGCTTATTCGTTAACGTCAGCAGATTATGTAACTGGCCACAGACCTACGTTTTCTCAATTTCTCCCCCAAAATGACTCTAGGAATAATGAGTGATGCAAGAAGTGTTAACATGACCAAGTCTTAAGTTAATGATGGGACCCTAAAATGGACAGAGATCAGATCCCATTTTGAAATATTTCATAAACCCAATAAATACACCAACATTTTGCCCTTCAAACCAGTTAAATAATTAAAATGGGATGCACTTCCTTGACCGCATGGACACTAGTCAAGTTGCCTTCCATGTTCTGTTTAACAAGCACATTTAAACAAAGTAGCTGATGGTCCAAATTGACACAGTTTAGAACGTTAACGTCATGCTCTGGAAACCGTTTATAAAGACTCCTTTCATAAGTGAAGTTTAAACATTTTCAAAAAGACAAGCGCAACATTTTGACCCCATTTACACCTGCATTTAGCATAGTCCACTTGTGATCAGACTAAAACGCTTTAGTACCAGGTGTAAACAGGCCCTCAGACAGCAACCCAGGTGGGAGACACCAGTTAAGGGACTAAACCAGCTTTTAAGTGCCAGTCTGCTTTTCAATAAACATTGGGGCTAGCCTAAAGAACAAAAGGCTGGTCACAATTTGGGATTAAAAGGGCAATGCAGGTTGACACTAATTTTATTGCAGCTGCAATGCTGTACTTGCATGACTTCAGAGGACTTTCAAATAGCACTACAAAAAAAAAAAAAGAAAAGGGACTTGGCATGCTTGAGTGTCAATACAGGTGCTAGTCCAGCCACAAGTAGACACCAAAACAGATTAAACAACCCCTAATTTGATCCCATTAAGAACAGGGGGCCAGGTTAGCAACTGGAGCAGGTTTGGGCAGAAGCTTGGCTCGTTTGGTTGTGCTTGACTTGAACTTTGAAGCAAAAAAGGAACCGTTTAATGTGGTCATGAAAGAGCCAACTGTTGGAAAAACCAATACCAAAGAGACATGGTCGAGTTAAGAAGTTTATTAAATCTACTTAAGTCACATGACCAGGGTAACTTCTCCACTAGACACCACAGTTTGCCCACTAGAGATGGTCTTGACACTAGCATCTCTTCCTGGAAAAGAAATAGTGGAATTGTGAGAGCCATTTAAAAACCAAATTCTCATGGTTCCTGAAGTCACTTTACAACAAGCGCTCACTTTTTCTAGTGCAGCTTTGCTCACAGGAGCCAGAAGTGGGATGGCACACCGCTGTACTACAGTGGATGAAGATCTAACAGAGGGGAAAGGGTTAAGCCACAGAAGAAGTCACCATTAAAAGACAAAAACAAATGAAGGATTCAGGTAAGGCTGCAGAGCATACAGTTTCCTGTAGAGGAGCCAGTGATGCTGGATCCACAAATGTGAACATCTTCACAACAAAGCGCTTGTAGTGGGTTGGGAACTGAAGACCAGAAGATCCAGTCACCGGAACCAATGTGGTCAGGTAACGGTCATCCTGGTAAGGGCATCTGAAAGGCAAAGCAGCAGTCAGCAATGCCTTACAGCGCACTAGATGGAGAAAGACTGGCCTTACTCACCCGTCGACCAGAAGGTCCCACTGGGGTAGACTGAGTGGACTCGGGTTGAGGTCGCCCAGCAATGTCCTAGCATTAGGACAATGTTGGGGTCGGTCCTCTCCAAAATGCGCACCTCAACAAACACCGGCTCCCGCAGGACTTTGTGACCGGATAATCAACGTCACCGTAATAGGACGTGTATGCCTCGTCCCCTGAGGAAGAATACCAGCGTTTAACCAGAAACTTCTGCAACCTGGAGTTTTAGAAAATACTTATGCATACTTGGGACAGACACTCACCTTCTGCACAGCCTTTGGTGACACATTGACCATTTGCCAGTCTAAGCTCCACCCTCAGGGGTCCAGGAGCTGCTACTGGTGGAGGTGCAGGAACAGCGTTGACCTCCACAACCAGAGCTTCCACAGAAGTAGCAGAGTACCTACACTGGAAGAGAAGCCTAGACAAACAGTGAGGTTGTTAATCCTTGACAAGTGCTACATTTATACTAAAGCATAAAGATCACCTACTCAAAATGGCTGTCCCTTGTGATGGAACCAAGTGGTCCGACACCCACTTCATACGAGGAGGTCATTCGGTTCTCATACACCACATATCCACTGTCCTCCTGCAAATAGTAACTGTTTGCATCCAGTCCATTCTAAGCCATGCAGAACAGAACCACAAGCAGCTACTCACCATCACGCTTGTGCCACATGCAGTGACAGGGAACTGGTATATAGCAAAGGAAGGTGTGGATCCCACAGGACTGCAAGGTGGGTCGTTTCCACCCAGGAGACTGACTGTATCCAGGCTCAAGCGAGGTAGCGTAACATCTCTAGCCACCACTACCACAAACTGACCATCTCTTATACACTGGACAGTCACTGGAGCAAGGTACAAGAGCAGGTTATTGCTGAGGAGCAGTTTAACATGAACACCTCTACATTGACTCACTCTTACCTGCCTTCCCATAGAAACACTGCTGTCCGTTAAAGCAGCAGTTGATAGCTTCACACTCAGCACCACTGATACCAGGTGGGCCACATTGGATCTGCTCATAATCAGCTACAGCACATTTGTCAAGGGGCTCTGCCTGCACCACTGGCCGCTTAGGCTGAACCTTCTGAGGAAACTGTTGACTAGCTTGTTGTTGAACCTGCTGAGGAAACTGTTGACTAGCTTGTTGTTGAAACTTCTGAGGAAACTGTTGACTAGCTTGCTGTTGAAACTGCTGAGGAAACTGTTGACTAGCTTGCTGTTGAAACTTCTGAGGAAACTGTTGACTAGCTTGCTGTTGAAACTTCTGAGGAAACTGTT
The DNA here is from genome assembly GCA_018749465.1 of Paracanthobrama guichenoti. Taxonomy (NCBI): domain Eukaryota; kingdom Metazoa; phylum Chordata; class Actinopteri; order Cypriniformes; family Gobionidae; genus Paracanthobrama; species Paracanthobrama guichenoti. The sequence goes on from CM031950.1 coordinate 21,952,175, forward strand.
GACTAGCTTGCTGTTGAACCTGCTGAGGAAACTGTTGACTAGCTTGCTGTTGAAACTTCTGAGGAAACTGTTGACTAGCTTGTTGTTGAACCTGCTGAGGAAACTGCTGACTAGCTTGTTGTTGAACCTTCTGAGGAAACTGTTGACTAGCTTGTTGTTGAACCCGCTGGTCAGTTTTCTGTAACGTCAGAGCTTGAGGATTCTGGGGCAGATTACTCCACTGTGGAACAGCATGACAGAAAGCACAAAAGCACACACAAAGTGCCAGAGATTGCCCAACACACCAACTTCCTGTCATTGTTCAACAGCTAGTCACACTGTTGAGCTGTTGCCCTTTGGTCTTTTTGTATTCTACAGCTTTGGGCTAATTAATGATAATACCGCCTCTTCATTAACAGTCATGATTCTCCAGACTTGCCCAAATGGGAGCTTGCGCTACCAGAAAATTCTCATTGGTTCTCAAAATTATATGTATGTGATGTTTCTTGTTACCAATTAGTCAGATTTGTCATATTGAAGACAAATAAAAAGGTTCATGCTCAGGTTTGCTACTGGAGCTTGCACAAAGTACTTTGGGTAGCTGTTTGGTGCATTCGGTTTGCTTGTAGACATGCTGAAATAGTAACTAGTAGGGGTGTAACGGTACATGTATTTGTACCGAACCGTTTGCACAGGGCTTTCGGTTCGTGTGCACGAATGCAATCTTTAACAGTCGGCTTGTTTTAAGCACGGAACACACTTCAATCGGAGTTCCCACACGAACATATTAAGTATTCAGTCCATTTTATCACGAGATGCAAACGATAAATGCCGTTTGATGCTCTTTAATGTGACGTGACTGATCACCGTATAGGCTCGTCAGGTCAAGCGGGCGGCGTGGCGCGCGAGTGAATGCAATCATCTCTTCCTAAAGAATAAACATGAATTCATATCTCTTAAGGTATGTTGAGGATACATTACAATTTACTGAAATGTATCATATGTCGTGTAATCGCTCAATCGGTGTTTCAACCGCGGAAAGACAATAAAACAGCTTGAGAACAATGTCACATAGCATTACATTTACCTCAAAAGTCATTCGGTGTCCACAGCTTTTAGTTCACTAGAGAAAAACGAACTCTTTCGCTAAATATACGCAATACATATATGCAATACATTAGCCTATAGATTCATTATATTCTACTGAACCTGTTAGTGATGTCTGGATTATTTAATGTGTGTTTACATAAATCTGTCGTGAAAATGACAGCCACTGTGTATAAATGATTCTATTTCAACAACGAAGTCAATACAAAAACTGCCTTTTGTGAAGCTTATGAGTGTTGATTATTATATCTAAAAATAAATAGAAACTGAATTTAGGCTAATAATTTGGGCTCTGTTGTTAACCTTTAATATTATAGCAATGTGTAAGTAAGGGCTCCCTATAGTTTACAGCATTATCTTAAAGTAAAGTTTAGTTATAATTGAATTCATTTAAGGACAGACAACATTTTTTTCAGTAAACCACTGTTGAATAAAAATAAATCAAAAAGCAATTTTAGAAAACCGCTGTACCGAACCCGTACCGAACCATGACTTCAAAACCGAGGTACGTACCGAGCCGTCAGTTTTGTGTACCGTTACACCCCTAGTAACTAGCATTACTACTTTTACAATATCTTTATATGGAAGAAATAGTAAGAGTAGACCATCACCTTCAACTCAGCCTTGCTAAGACAGAACTGCTTGTGGTATCAACCATCCCAGCACTTCATTACAATTTCTCAATTCAGCTAGGTTCATCAACCATAACTCCTTCCAGGACAGCCAGGAACCTCGGAGTTGTGATTGATGATCAGTTAAACTTCACTGACCACAGTACTGCAACAGTAGGGATTACTTGTTATTTGAGGAAAATATAATTATATTTTCAGAATGACATCATTTTATTTATAAAAAAAAAAAAAAAAAAATCAAACATAGTCTGTGGGGTAAAATGCCCCCAGGGCATTGCTTCCCGCTATCATAATTACTGTAGTTATGTTCTGAACATCACATTCTTTGTTTTTCCATCAAATGTAATCTAACTAGGTGGTTGAATAAAAATATTTGAATTAAAAATTACCTCACATTAGCATCAGCTAGCCAGTTAGCCAGCCAGGTTGCTTTTCAGTGTGGTTCATTAATACATTTTCATATTATTATTTTGGCTTGTCTTTTTAATTTTAAGCTAAAACGTGCTTGCACTCTGATTTTGCTGTAAACATACAAAGCAAATTGCTTTGTCAGAGTGGGGTAAAACGTCCCTTGGTACGAATTAAATTTTTGTTAAAAATCTAACAACATGAAAACTATGGATGGTTTTCATACTTGGTTTATAATTTATGTCATTATCACTGATAACTATTCTAGACACATTTAACTTTTGTTTCACGGAAAAGTTACGCAGCCCTTAAGGGGGGTGTTTTCCCCCACTCTACCCTAAAAATGTAAGTGTATTGAGAAATGGGTCCTAGCGATTGCAAAAAACTGTAAAGGCCGAATAGTAAAGCGATGCTATTCGATGCTATTGATTGGTTCTCTTGTTTGAATTTGCAGCGCATCATGTCTGCCAGTTGCATCAATCCACATTACTGTTGAAAGCATAAGGCTACATTCTGTCCGAGAGATGCCACCATGGCAAGTGCTGCAAATTAGAAAAGTAATCAAATGTAAGCAGTTACATTAAGTAATTGAAATAGTTACACTACTTTTACATTTTAAATTGGAAATGTAATCGGTTACAGATTACCCTAAGTAACCTTCCCAATTCAACCCATTGCAAGGGTTCCACCAGTAGTGGGCAATCATGCACATCTGAGTCAACAACACACAGGGAAGATAGCGAGGAAGGGCATGAAAAAGTGAATTGAGAAACAGCCATTCATTTTTGTCCACTTGCCCTCAGCTTATTCGTTAACGTCAGCAGATTATGTAACTGGCCACAGACCTACGTTTTCTCAATTTCTCCCCAAAATGACTCTAGGAATAATGAGTGATGCAAGAAGTGTTAACATGACCAAGTCTTAAGTTAATGATGGGACCCTAAAATGGACAGAGATCAGATCCCATTTTGAAATATTTCATAAACCCAATAAATACACCAACATTTTGCCCTTCAAACCAGTTAAATAATTAAAATGGGATGCACTTCCTTGACCGCATGGACACTAGTCAAGTTGCCTTCCATGTTCTGTTTAACAAGCACATTTAAACAAAGTAGCTGATGGTCCAAATTGACACAGTTTAGAACGTTAACGTCATGCTCTGGAAACCGTTTATAAAGACTCCTTTCATAAGTGAAGTTTAAACATTTTCAAAAAGACAAGCGCAACATTTTGACCCCATTTACACCTGCATTTAGCATAGTCCACTTGTGATCAGACTAAAACGCTTTAGTACCAGGTGTAAACAGGCCCTCAGACAGCAACCCAGGTGGGAGACACCAGTTAAGGGACTAAACCAGCTTTTAAGTGCCAGTCTGCTTTTCAATAAACATTGGGGCTAGCCTAAAGAACAAAAGGCTGGTCACAATTTGGGATTAAAAGGGCAATGCAGGTTGACACTAATTTTATTGCAGCTGCAATGCTGTACTTGCATGACTTCAGAGGGACTTTCAAATAGCACTACAAAAAAAAAAGAAAAGGGACTTGGCATGCTTGAGTGTCAATACAGGTGCTAGTCCAGCCACAAGTAGACACCAAAACAGATTAAACAACCCCTAATTTGATCCCATTAAGAACAGGGGGCCAGGTTAGCAACTGGAGCAGGTTTGGGCAGAAGCTTGCTCGTTTGGTTGTGCTTGACTTGAACTTTGAAGCAAAAAAGGAACCGTTTAATGTGGTCATGAAAGAGCCAACTGTTGGAAAAACCAATACCAAAGAGACATGGTCGAGTTAAGAAGTTTATTAAATCTACTTAAGTCACATGACCAGGGTAACTTCTCCACTAGACACCACAGTTTGCCCACTAGAGATGGTCTTGACACTAGCATCTCTTCCTGGAAAAGAAATAGTGGAATTGTGAGAGCCATTTAAAAACCAAATTCTCATGGTTCCTGAAGTCACTTTACAACAAGCGCTCACTTTTTCTAGTGCAGCTTTGCTCACAGGAGCCAGAAGTGGGATGGCACACCGCTGTACTACAGTGGATGAAGATCTAACAGAGGGGGAAAGGGTTAAGCCACAGAAGAAGTCACCATTAAAAGACAAAAACAAATGAAGGATTCAGGTAAGGCTGCAGAGCATACAGTTTCCTGTAGAGGAGCCAGTGATGCTGGATCCACAAATGTGAACATCTTCACAACAAAGCGCTTGTAGTGGGTTGGGAACTGAAGACCAGAAGATCCAGTCACCGGAACCAATGTGGTCAGGTAACGGTCATCCTGGTAAGGGCATCTGAAAGGCAAAGCAGCAGTCAGCAATGCCTTACAGCGCACTAGATGGAGAAAGACTGGCCTTACTCACCCGTCGACCAGAAGGTCCCACTGGGGTAGACTGAGTGGACTCGGGGTTGAGGTCGCCCAGCAATGTCCTAGCATTAGGACAATGTTGGGGTCGGTCCTCTCAAAATGCGCACCTCAACAAACACCGGCTCCCGCAGGACTTTTGTGACCGGATAATCAACGTCACCGTAATAGGACGTGTATGCCTCGTCCCCTGAGGAAGAATACCAGCGTTTAACCAGAAACTTCTGCAACCTGGAGTTTTAGAAAATACTTATGCATACTTGGGACAGACACTCACCTTCTGCACAGCCTTTGGTGACACATTGACCATTTGCCAGTCTAAGCTCCACCCTCAGGGGTCCAGGAGCTGCTACTGGTGGAGGTGCAGGAACAGCGTTGACCTCCACAACCAGAGCTTCCACAGAAGTAGCAGAGTACCTACACTGGAAGAAGCCTAGACAAACAGTGAGGTTGTTAATCCTTGACAAGTGCTACATTTATACTAAAGCATAAAGATCACCTACTCAAAATGGCTGTCCCTTGTGATGGAACCAAGTGGTCCGACACCCACTTCATACGAGGAGGTCATTCGGTTCTCATACACCACATATCCACTGTCCTCCTGCAAATAGTAACTGTTTGCATCCAGTCCATTCTAAGCCATGCAGAACAGAACCACAAGCAGCTACTCACCATCACGCTTGTGCCACATGCAGTGACAGGGAACTGGTATATAGCAAAGGAAGGTGTGGATCCCACAGGACTGCAAGGTGGGTCGTTTCCACCCAGGAGACTGACTGTATCCAGGCTCAAGCGAGGTAGCGTAACATCTCTAGCCACCACTACCACAAACTGACCATCTCTTATACACTGGACAGTCACTGGAGCAAGGTACAAGAGCAGGTTATTGCTGAGGAGCAGTTTAACATGAACACCTCTACATTGACTCACTCTTACCTGCCTTCCCATAGAAACACTGCTGTCCGTTAAAGCAGCAGTTGATAGCTTCACACTCAGCACCACTGATACCAGGTGGGCCACATTGGATCTGCTCATAATCAGCTACAGCACATTTGTCAAGGGGCTCTGCCTGCACCACTGGCCGCTTAGGCTGAACCTTCTGAGGAAACTGTTGACTAGCTTGTTGTTGAACCTGCTGAGGAAACTGTTGACTAGCTTGTTGTTGAAACTTCTGAGGAAACTGTTGACTAGCTTGCTGTTGAAACTGCTGAGGAAACTGTTGACTAGCTTGCTGTTGAAACTTCTGAGGAAACTGTTGACTAGCTTGCTGTTGAACCTGCTGAGGAAACTGTTGACTAGCTTGCTGTTGAACTGTTGAGAAAAACTGTTGACTAGCTTGCTGTTGAAACTGAGGAAACTGTTGACTAGCTTGTTGTTGAACCTGCTGAGGAAACTGCTGACTAGCTTGTTGTTGAACCTTCTGAGGAAACTGTTGACTAGCTTGTTGTTGAACCCGCTGGTCAGTTTTCTGTAACGTCAGAGCTTGAGGATTCTGGGGCAGATTACTCCACTGTGGAACAGCATGACAGAAAGCACAAAAGCACACACAAAGTGCCAGAGATTGCCCAACACACCAACTTCCTGTCATTGTTCAACAGCTAGTCACACTGTTGAGCTGTTGCCCTTTGGTCTTTTTGTATTCTACAGCTTTGGGCTAATTAATGATAATACCGCCTCTTCATTAACAGTCATGATTCTCCAGACTTGCCCAAATGGGAGCTTGCGCTACCAGAAAATTCTCATTGGTTCTCAAAATTATATGTATGTGATGTTTCTTGTTACCAATTAGTCAGATTTGTCATATTGAAGACAAATAAAAAGGTTCATGCTCAGGTTTGCTACTGGAGCTTGCACAAAGTACTTTGGGTAGCTGTTTGGTGCATTCGGTTTGCTTGTAGACATGCTGAAATAGTAACTAGTAGGGGTGTAACGGTACATGTATTTGTACCGAACCGTTTTCGTACAGGGCTTTCGGTTCGGTGCGTGTGTACGAAGCGGTTCGAATGCAATCTTTAACAGTCGGCTTGTTTTAAGCACGGAACACACTTCAATCGGAGTTCCCACACGAACATATTAAGTATTCAGTCCATTTTATCACGAGATGCAAACGATAAATGCCGTTTTGATGCTCTTTAATGTGACGTGACTGATCACCGTATAGGCTCGTCAGGTCAAGCGGCGGCGTGGCGCGCGAGTGAATGCAATCATCTCTTCCTAAAGAATAAACATGAATTCATATCTCTTAAGGTATGTTGAGGATACATTACAATTTACTGAAATGTATCATATGTCGTATCGCTCAATCGGTGTTTCAACCGCGGAAAGACAATAAAACAGCTTGAGAACAATGTCACATAGCATTACATTTACCTCAAAAGTCATTCGGTGTCCACAGCTTTTAGTTCACTAGAGAAAAACGAACTCTTTAAGCTAAATATACGCAATACATATATGCAATACATTAGCCTATAGATTCATTATATTCTACTGAACCTGTTAGTGATGTCTGGATTATTTAATGTGTGTTTACATAAATCTGTCGTGAAAATGACAGCCACTGTGTATAAATGATTCTATTTCAACAACGAAGTCAATACAAAAACTGCCTTTTGTGAAGCTTATGAGTGTTGATTATTATATCTAAAAATAAATAGAAACTGAATTTAGGCTAATAATTTGGGCTCTGTTGTTAACCTTTAATATTATAGCAATGTGTAAGTAAGGGCTCCTATAGTTTACAGCATTATCTTAAAGTAAAGTTTAGTTATAATTGAATTCATTTAAGGACAGACAACATTTTTTCAGTAAACCACTGTTGAATAAAAATAAATCAAAAAGCAATTTTAGAAAACCGCTGTACCGAACCCGTGCGAACCATGACTTCAAAACCGAGGTGCGTGCCGAGCCGTCAGTTTTGTGTACCGTTACACCCCTAGTAACTAGCATTACTACTTTTACAATATCTTTATATGGAAGAAATAGTAAGAGTAGACCATCACCTTCAACTCAGCCTTGCTAAGACAGAACTGCTTGTGGTATCAACCATCCCAGCACTTCATTACAATTTCTCAATTCAGCTAGGTTCATCAACCATAACTCCTTCCAGGACAGCCAGGAACCTCGGAGTTGTGATTGATGATCAGTTAAACTTCACTGACCACAGTACTGCAACAGTAGGGATTACTTGTTATTTGAGGAAAATATAATTATATTTTCAGAATGACATCATTTTATTTATAAAAAAAAAAAAAAAAAAAAATCAAACATAGTCTGTGGGGTAAAATGCCCCCAGGGGCATTGCTTCCCGCTATCATAATTACTGTAGTTATGTTCTGAACATCACATTCTTTGTTTTTCCATCAAATGTAATCTAACTAGGTGGTTGAATAAAAATATTTGAATTAAAAATTACCTCACATTAGCATCAGCTAGCCAGTTAGCCAGCCAGGTTGCTTTTCAGTGTGGTTCATTAATACATTTTCATATTATTATTTTGGCTTGTCTTTTTAATTTTAAGCTAAAACGTGCTTGCACTCTGATTTTGCTGTAAACATACAAAGCAAATTGCTTTGTCAGAGTGGGGTAAAACGTCCCCTTGGTACGAATTAAATTTTTGTTAAAAATCTAACAACATGAAAACTATGGATGGTTTTCATACTTGGTTTATAATTTATGTCATTATCACTGATAACTATTCTAGACACATTTAACTTTTGTTTCACGGAAAAGTTACGCAGCCCTTAAGGGGGGTGTTTTCCCCCACTCTACCCTAAAAATGTAAGTGTATTGAGAAATGGGTCCTAGCGATTGCAAAAAACTGTAAAGGCCGAATAGTAAAGCGATGCTATTCCGATGCTATTGATTGGTTCTCTTGTTTGAATTTGCAGCGCATCATGTCTGCCAGTTGCATCAATCCACATTACTGTTGAAAGCATAAGGCTACATTCTGTCCGAGAGATGCCACCATGGCAAGTGCTGCAAATTAGAAAAGTAATCAAATGTAAGCAGTTACATTAAGTAATTGAAATAGTTACACTACTTTTACATTTTAAATTGGAAATGTAATCGGTTACAGATTACCTAAGTAACCTTCCCAATTCAACCCATTGCAAGGGTTCCACCAGTAGTGGGCAATCATGCACATCTGAGTCAACAACACACAGGGAAGATAGCGAGGGAAGGGCATGAAAAAGTGAATTGAGAAACAGCCATTCATTTTTGTCCACTTGCCCTCAGCTTATTCGTTAACGTCAGCAGATTATGTAACTGGCCACAGACCTACGTTTTCTCAATTTCTCCCCCAAAATGACTCTAGGAATAATGAGTGATGCAAGAAGTGTTAACATGACCAAGTCTTAAGTTAATGATGGGACCCTAAAATGGACAGAGATCAGATCCCATTTTGAAATATTTCATAAACCCAATAAATACACCAACATTTTGCCCTTCAAACCAGTTAAATAATTAAAATGGGATGCACTTCCTTGACCGCATGGACACTAGTCAAGTTGCCTTCCATGTTCTGTTTAACAAGCACATTTAAACAAAGTAGCTGATGGTCCAAATTGACACAGTTTAGAACGTTAACGTCATGCTCTGGAAACCGTTTATAAAGACTCCTTTCATAAGTGAAGTTTAAACATTTTCAAAAAGACAAGCGCAACATTTTGACCCCATTTACACCTGCATTTAGCATAGTCCACTTGTGATCAGACTAAAACGCTTTAGTACCAGGTGTAAACAGGCCCTCAGACAGCAACCCAGGTGGGAGACACCAGTTAAGGGACTAAACCAGCTTTTAAGTGCCAGTCTGCTTTTCAATAAACATTGGGGCTAGCCTAAAGAACAAAAGGCTGGTCACAATTTGGGATTAAAAGGGCAATGCAGGTTGACACTAATTTTATTGCAGCTGCAATGCTGTACTTGCATGACTTCAGAGGACTTTCAAATAGCACTACAAAAAAAAGAAAAGGGACTTGGCATGCTTGAGTGTCAATACAGGTGCTAGTCCAGCCACAAGTAGACACCAAAACAGATTAAACAACCCCTAATTTGATCCCATTAAGAACAGGGGGCCAGGTTAGCAACTGGAGCAGGTTTGGGCAGAAGCTTGGCTCGTTTGGTTGTGCTTGACTTGAACTTTGAAGCAAAAAGGAACCGTTTAATGTGGTCATGAAAGAGCCAACTGTTGGAAAAACCAATACCAAAGAGACATGGTCGAGTTAAGAAGTTTATTAAATCTACTTAAGTCACATGACCAGGGTAACTTCTCCACTAGACACCACAGTTTGCCCACTAGAGATGGTCTTGACACTAGCATCTCTTCCTGGAAAAGAAATAGTGGAATTGTGAGAGCCATTTAAAAACCAAATTCTCATGGTTCCTGAAGTCACTTTACAACAAGCGCTCACTTTTTCTAGTGCAGCTTTGCTCACAGGAGCCAGAAGTGGGATGGCACACCGCTGTACTACAGTGGATGAAGATCTAACAGAGGGAAAAGGGTTAAGCCACAGAAGAAGTCACCATTAAAAGACAAAAACAAATGAAGGATTCAGGTAAGGCTGCAGAGCATACAGTTTCCTGTAGAGGAGCCAGTGATGCTGGATCCACAAATGTGAACATCTTCACAACAAAGCGCTTGTAGTGGGTTGGGAACTGAAGACCAGAAGATCCAGTCACCGGAACCAATGTGGTCAGGTAACGGTCATCCTGGTAAGGGCATCTGAAAGGCAAAGCAGCAGTCAGCAATGCCTTACAGCGCACTAGATGGAGAAAGACTGGCCTTACTCACCCGTCGACCAGAAGGTCCCACTGGGGTAGACTGAGTGGACTCGGGTTGAGGTCGCCCAGCAATGTCCTAGCATTAGGACAATGTTGGGGTCGGTCCTCTCAAAATGCGCACCTCAACAAACACCGGCTCCCGCGCAGGACTTTGTGTGACCGGATAATCAACGTCACCGTAATAGGGCGTGTATGCCTCGTCCCCTGAGGAAGAATACCAGCGTTTAACCAGAAACTTCTGCAACCTGGAGTTTTAGAAAATACTTATGCATACTTGGGACAGACACTCACCTTCTGCACAGCCTTTGGTGACACATTGACCATTTGCCAGTCTAAGCTCCACCCTCAGGGGTCCAGGAGCTGCTACTGGTGGAGGTGCAGGAACAGCGTTGACCTCCACAACCAGAGCTTCCACAGAAGTAGCAGAGTACCTACACTGGAAGAGAAGCCTAGACAAACAGTGAGGTTGTTAATCCTTGACAAGTGCTACATTTATACTAAAGCATAAAGATCACCTACTCAAAATGGCTGTCCCTTGTGATGGAACCAAGTGGTCCGACACCCACTTCATACGAGGAGGTCATTCGGTTCTCATACACCACATATCCACTGTCCTCCTGCAAATAGTAACTGTTTGCATCCAGTCCATTCTAAGCCATGCAGAACAGAACCACAAGCAGCTACTCACCATCACGCTTGTGCCACATGCAGTGACAGGGAACTGGTATATAGCAAAGGAAGGTGTGGATCCCACAGGACTGCAAGGTGGGTCGTTTCCACCCAGGAGACTGACTGTATCCAGGCTCAAGCGAGGTAGCGTAACATCTCTAGCCACCACTACCACAAACTGACCATCTCTTATACACTGGACAGTCACTGGAGCAAGGTACAAGAGCAGGTTATTGCTGAGGAGCAGTTTAACATGAACACCTCTACATTGACTCACTCTTACCTGCCTTCCCATAGAAACACTGCTGTCCGTTAAAGCAGCAGTTGATAGCTTCACACTCAGCACCACTGATACCAGGTGGGCCACATTGGATCTGCTCATAATCAGCTACAGCACATTTGTCAAGGGGCTCTGCCTGCACCACTGGCCGCTTAGGCTGAACCTTCTGAGGAAACTGTTGACTAGCTTGTTGTTGAACCTGCTGGGAAACTGTTGACTAGCTTGTTGTTGAAACTGCTGAGAAACTGTTGACTAGCTTGCTGTTGAACCTGCTGAGGAAACTGTTGACTAGCTTGCTGTTGAACCTGCTGAGGAAACTGTTGACTAGCTTGCTGTTGAACCTGCTGAGAAACTGTTGACTAGCTTGAAACTAGCTGTTGACTAGCTTGCTGTTGAACCTGCTGAGGAAACTGTTGACTAGCTTGCTGTTGAAACTTCTGAGGAACTGTTGACTGCTTGTTGTTGAACCTGCTGAGGAAACTGCTGACTAGCTTGTTGTTGAACCTTCTGAGGAAACTGTTGACTAGCTTGTTGTTGAACCCGCTGGTCAGTTTTCTGTAACGTCAGAGCTTGAGGATTCTGGGGCAGATTACTCCACTGTGGAACAGCATGACAGAAAGCACAAAAGCACACACAAAGTGCCAGAGATTGCCCAACACACCAACTTCCTGTCATTGTTCAACAGCTAGTCACACTGTTGAGCTGTTGCCCTTTGGTCTTTTTGTATTCTACAGCTTTGGGCTAATTAATGATAATACCGCCTCTTCATTAACAGTCATGATTCTCCAGACTTGCCCAAATGGGAGCTTGCGCTACCAGAAAATTCTCATTGGTTCTCAAAATTATATGTATGTGATGTTTCTTGTTACCAATTAGTCAGATTTGTCATATTGAAGACAAATAAAAAGGTTCATGCTCAGGTTTGCTACTGGAGCTTGCACAAAGTACTTTGGGTAGCTGTTTGGTGCATTCCGGTTTGCTTGTAGACATGCTGAAATAGTAACTAGTAGGGGTGTAACGGTACATGTATTTGTACCGAACCGTTTCGGTACAGGGCTTTCGGTTCGGTGCACGAATGCAAATGCAATCTTTAACAGTCGGCTTGTTTTAAGCACGGAACACACTTCAATCGGAGTTCCCACGAACATATTAAGTATTCAGTCCATTTTATCACGAGATGCAAACGATAAATGCCGTTTTGATGCTCTTTAATGTGACGTGACTGATCACCGTATAGGCTCGTCAGGTCAAGCGGCGGCGTGGCGCGCGCGAGTGAATGCAATCATCTCTTCCTAAAGAATAAACATGAATTCATATCTCTTAAGGTATGTTGAGGATACATTACAATTTACTGAAATGTATCATATGTCGTGTAATCGCTCAATCGGTGTTTCAACCGCGGAAAGACAATAAAACAGCTTGAGAACAATGTCACATAGCATTACATTTACCTCAAAAGTCATTCGGTGTCCACAGCTTTTAGTTCACTAGAGAAAAACGAACTCTTTAAGCTAAATATACGCAATACATATATGCAATACATTAGCCTATAGATTCATTATATTCTACTGAACCTGTTAGTGATGTCTGGATTATTTAATGTGTGTTTACATAAATCTGTCGTGAAAATGACAGCCACTGTGTATAAATGATTCTATTTCAACAACGAAGTCAATACAAAAACTGCCTTTTGTGAAGCTTATGAGTGTTGATTATTATATCTAAAAATAAATAGAAACTGAATTTAGGCTAATAATTTGGGCTCTGTTGTTAACCTTTAATATTATAGCAATGTGTAAGTAAGGGCTCCTATAGTTTACAGCATTATCTTAAAGTAAAGTTTAGTTATAATTGAATTCATTTAAGGACAGACAAAATTTTTTCAGTAAACCACTGTTGAATAAAAATAAATCAAAAAGCAATTTTAGAAAACCGCTGTACCGAACCCGTACCGAACCATGACTTCAAAACCGAGGTACGTACCGAGCCGTCAGTTTTGTGTACCGTTACACCCCTAGTAACTAGCATTACTACTTTTACAATATCTTTATATGGAAGAAATAGTAAGAGTAGACCATCACCTTCAACTCAGCCTTGCTAAGACAGAACTGCTTGTGGTATCAACCATCCCAGCACTTCATTACAATTTCTCAATTCAGCTAGGTTCATCAACCATAACTCCTTCCAGGACAGCCAGGAACCTCGGAGTTGTGATTGATGATCAGTTAAACTTCACTGACCACAGTACTGCAACAGTAGGGATTACTTGTTATTTGAGGAAAATATAATTATATTTTCAGAATGACATCATTTTATTTATAAAAAAAAAAAAAAATCAAACATAGTCTGTGGGGTAAAATGCCCCAGGGCATTGCTTCCCGCTATCATAATTACTGTAGTTATGTTCTGAACATCACATTCTTTGTTTTTCCATCAAATGTAATCTAACTAGGTGGTTGAATAAAAATATTTGAATTAAAAATTACCTCACATTAGCATCAGCTAGCCAGTTAGCCAGCCAGGTTGCTTTTCAGTGTGGTTCATTAATACATTTTCATATTATTATTTTGGCTTGTCTTTTTAATTTTAAGCTAAAACGTGCTTGCACTCTGATTTTGTTGTAAACATACAAAGCAAATTGCTTTGTCAGAGTGGGGTAAAACGTCCCCTTGGTACGAATTAAATTTTTGTTAAAAAATCTAACAACATGAAAACTATGGATGGTTTTCATACTTGGTTTATAATTTATGTCATTATCACTGATAACTATTCTAGACACATTTAACTTTTGTTTCACGGAAAAGTTACGCAGCCCTTAAGGGGGGTGTTTTCCCCCACTCTACCCTAAAAATGTAAGTGTATTGAGAAATGGGTCCTAGCGATTGCAAAAAACTGTAAAGGCCGAATAGTAAAGCGATGCTATTCCGATGCTATTGATTGGTTCTCTTGTTTGAATTTGCAGCGCATCATGTCTGCCAGTTGCATCAATCCACATTACTGTTGAAAGCATAAGGCTACATTCTGTCCGAGAGATGCCACCATGGCAAGTGCTGCAAATTAGAAAAGTAATCAAATGTAAGCAGTTACATTAAGTAATTGAAATAGTTACACTACTTTTACATTTTAAATTGGAAATGTAATCGGTTACAGATTACCTAAAGTAACCTTCCCAATTCAACCCATTGCAAGGGTTCCACCAGTAGTGGGCAATCATGCACATCTGAGTCAACAACACACAGGGAAGATAGCGAGGAAGGGCATGAAAAAGTGAATTGAGAAACAGCCATTCATTTTTGTCCACTTGCCCTCAGCTTATTCGTTAACGTCAGCAGATTATGTAACTGGCCACAGACCTACGTTTTCTCAATTTCTCCCCAAAATGACTCTAGGAATAATGAGTGATGCAAGAAGTGTTAACATGACCAAGTCTTAAGTTAATGATGGGACCCTAAAATGGACAGAGATCAGATCCCATTTTGAAATATTTCATAAACCCAATAAATACACCAACATTTTGCCCTTCAAACCAGTTAAATAATTAAAATGGGATGCACTTCCTTGACCGCATGGACACTAGTCAAGTTGCCTTCCATGTTCTGTTTAACAAGCACATTTAAACAAAGTAGCTGATGGTCCAAATTGACACAGTTTAGAACGTTAACGTCATGCTCTGGAAACCGTTTATAAAGACTCCTTTCATAAGTGAAGTTTAAACATTTTCAAAAAGACAAGCGCAACATTTTGACCCCATTTACACCTGCATTTAGCATAGTCCACTTGTGATCAGACTAAAACGCTTTAGTACCAGGTGTAAACAGGCCCTCAGACAGCAACCCAGGTGGGAGACACCAGTTAAGGGACTAAACCAGCTTTTAAGTGCCAGTCTGCTTTTCAATAAACATTGGGGCTAGCCTAAAGAACAAAAGGCTGGTCACAATTTGGGATTAAAAGGGCAATGCAGGTTGACACTAATTTTATTGCAGCTGCAATGCTGTACTTGCATGACTTCAGAGGGACTTTCAAATAGCACTACAAAAAAAAAAGAAAAGGGACTTGGCATGCTTGAGTGTCAATACAGGTGCTAGTCCAGCCACAAGTAGACACCAAAACAGATTAAACAACCCCTAATTTGATCCCATTAAGAACAGGGGGCCAGGTTAGCAACTGGAGCAGGTTTGGGCAGAAGCTTGGCTCGTTTGGTTGTGCTTGACTTGAACTTTGAAGCAAAAAGGAACCGTTTAATGTGGTCATGAAAGAGCCAACTGTTGGAAAAACCAATACCAAAGAGACATGGTCGAGTTAAGAAGTTTATTAAATCTACTTAAGTCACATGACCAGGGTAACTTCTCCACTAGACACCACAGTTTGCCCACTAGAGATGGTCTTGACACTAGCATCTCTTCCTGGAAAAGAAATAGTGGAATTGTGAGAGCCATTTAAAAACCAAATTCTCATGGTTCCTGAAGTCACTTTACAACAAGCGCTCACTTTTTCTAGTGCAGCTTTGCTCACAGGAGCCAGAAGTGGGATGGCACACCGCTGTACTACAGTGGATGAAGATCTAACAGAGGGGGAAAGGGTTAAGCCACAGAAGAAGTCACCATTAAAAGACAAAAACAAATGAAGGATTCAGGTAAGGCTGCAGAGCATACAGTTTCCTGTAGAGGAGCCAGTGATGCTGGATCCACAAATGTGAACATCTTCACAACAAAGCGCTTGTAGTGGGTTGGGAACTGAAGACCAGAAGATCCAGTCACCGGAACCAATGTGGTCAGGTAACGGTCATCCTGGTAAGGGCATCTGAAAGGCAAAGCAGCAGTCAGCAATGCCTTACAGCGCACTAGATGGAGAAAGACTGGCCTTACTCACCCGTCGACCAGAAGGTCCCACTGGGGTAGACTGAGTGGACTCGGGGTTGAGGTCGCCCAGCAATGTCCTAGCATTAGGACAATGTTGGGGTCGGTCCTCTCAAAATGCGCACCTCAACAAACACCGGCTCCCGCAGGACTTTTGTGACCGGATAATCAACGTCACCGTAATAGGACGTGTATGCCTCGTCCCCTGAGGAAGAATACCAGCGTTTAACCAGAAACTTCTGCAACCTGGAGTTTTAGAAAATACTTATGCATACTTGGGACAGACACTCACCTTCTGCACAGCCTTTGGTGACACATTGACCATTTGCCAGTCTAAGCTCCACCCTCAGGGGTCCAGGAGCTGCTACTGGTGGAGGTGCAGGAACAGCGTTGACCTCCACAACCAGAGCTTCCACAGAAGTAGCAGAGTACCTACACTGGAAGAGAAGCCTAGACAAACAGTGAGGTTGTTAATCCTTGACAAGTGCTACATTTATACTAAAGCATAAAGATCACCTACTCAAAATGGCTGTCCCTTGTGATGGAACCAAGTGGTCCGACACCCACTTCATACGAGGAGGTCATTCGGTTCTCATACACCACATATCCACTGTCCTCCTGCAAATAGTAACTGTTTGCATCCAGTCCATTCTAAGCCATGCAGAACAGAACCACAAGCAGCTACTCACCATCACGCTTGTGCCACATGCAGTGACAGGGAACTGGTATATAGCAAAGGAAGGTGTGGATCCCACAGGACTGCAAGGTGGGTCGTTTCCACCCAGGAGACTGACTGTATCCAGGCTCAAGCGAGGTAGCGTAACATCTCTAGCCACCACTACCACAAACTGACCATCTCTTATACACTGGACAGTCACTGGAGCAAGGTACAAGAGCAGGTTATTGCTGAGGAGCAGTTTAACATGAACACCTCTACATTGACTCACTCTTACCTGCCTTCCCATAGAAACACTGCTGTCCGTTAAAGCAGCAGTTGATAGCTTCACACTCAGCACCACTGATACCAGGTGGGCCACATTGGATCTGCTCATAATCAGCTACAGCACATTTGTCAAGGGGCTCTGCCTGCACCACTGGCCGCTTAGGCTGAACCTTCTGAGGAAACTGTTGACTAGCTTGTTGTTGAACCTGCTGAGGAAACTGTTGACTAGCTTGTTGTTGAAACTTCTGAGGAAACTGTTGACTAGCTTGCTGTTGAACCTGCTGAGGAAACTGTTGACTAGCTTGCTGTTGAACCTGCTGAGGAAACTGTTGACTAGCTTGCTGTTGAACCTGCTGAGGAAACTGTTGACTAGCTTGCTGTTGAAAACTGCTGAGCTGTTGAACCTGTTGAAAGCTTGCTGAGGAAACTGAAACTGTTGACTAGCTTGTTGTTGAACCTGCTGAGGAAACTGCTGACTAGCTTGTTGTTGAACCTTCTGAGGAAACTGTTGACTAGCTTGTTGTTGAACCCGCTGGTCAGTTTTCTGTAACGTCAGAGCTTGAGGATTCTGGGGCAGATTACTCCACTGTGGAACAGCATGACAGAAAGCACAAAAGCACACACAAAGTGCCAGAGATTGCCCAACACACCAACTTCCTGTCATTGTTCAACAGCTAGTCACACTGTTGAGCTGTTGCCCTTTGGTCTTTTTGTATTCTACAGCTTTGGGCTAATTAATGATAATACCGCCTCTTCATTAACAGTCATGATTCTCCAGACTTGCCCAAATGGGAGCTTGCGCTACCAGAAAATTCTCATTGGTTCTCAAAATTATATGTATGTGATGTTTCTTGTTACCAATTAGTCAGATTTGTCATATTGAAGACAAATAAAAAGGTTCATGCTCAGGTTTGCTACTGGAGCTTGCACAAAGTACTTTGGGTAGCTGTTTGGTGCATTCCGGTTTGCTTGTAGACATGCTGAAATAGTAACTAGTAGGGGTGTAACGGTACATGTATTTGTACCGAACCGTTTCGGTACAGGGCTTTCGGTTCGGTGCGTGTGTAATGCAATCTTTAACAGTCGGCTTGTTTTAAGCACGGAACACACTTCAATCGGAGTTCCCACACGAACATATTAAGTATTCAGTCCATTTTATCACGAGATGCAAACGATAAATGCCGTTTTGATGCTCTTTAATGTGACGTGACTGATCACCGTATAGGCTCGTCAGGTCAAGCGGCGGCGTGGCGCGCGAGTGAATGCAATCATCTCTTCCTAAAGAATAAACATGAATTCATATCTCTTAAGGTATGTTGAGGATACATTACAATTTACTGAAATGTATCATATGTCGTGTAATCGCTCAATCGGTGTTTCAACCGCGGAAAGACAATAAAACAGCTTGAGAACAATGTCACATAGCATTACATTTACCTCAAAAGTCATTCGGTGTCCACAGCTTTTAGTTCACTAGAGAAAAACGAACTCTTTCGCTAAATAAATATACGCAATACATATATGCAATACATTAGCCTATAGATTCATTATATTCTACTGAACCTGTTAGTGATGTCTGGATTATTTAATGTGTGTTTACATAAATCTGTCGTGAAAATGACAGCCACTGTGTATAAATGATTCTATTTCAACAACGAAGTCAATACAAAAACTGCCTTTTGTGAAGCTTATGAGTGTTGATTATTATATCTAAAAATAAATAGAAACTGAATTTAGGCTAATAATTTGGGCTCTGTTGTTAACCTTTAATATTATAGCAATGTGTAAGTAAGGGCTCCTATAGTTTACAGCATTATCTTAAAGTAAAGTTTAGTTATAATTGAATTCATTTAAGGACAGACAAAATTTTTTCAGTAAACCACTGTTGAATAAAAATAAATCAAAAGCAATTTTAGAAAACCGCTGTACCGAACCCGTGCGAACCATGACTTCAAAACCGAGTACGTGCCGAGCCGTCAGTTTTGTGTACCGTTACACCCCTAGTAACTAGCATTACTACTTTTACAATATCTTTATATGGAAGAAATAGTAAGAGTAGACCATCACCTTCAACTCAGCCTTGCTAAGACAGAACTGCTTGTGGTATCAACCATCCCAGCACTTCATTACAATTTCTCAATTCAGCTAGGTTCATCAACCATAACTCCTTCCAGGACAGCCAGGAACCTCGGAGTTGTGATTGATGATCAGTTAAACTTCACTGACCACAGTACTGCAACAGTAGGGATTACTTGTTATTTGAGGAAAATATAATTATATTTTCAGAATGACATCATTTTATTTATAAAAAAAAAAAAAAAAAAAAATCAAACATAGTCTGTGGGGTAAAATGCCCCAGGGCATTGCTTCCCGCTATCATAATTACTGTAGTTATGTTCTGAAACATCACATTCTTTGTTTTTCCATCAAATGTAATCTAACTAGGTGGTTGAATAAAAATATTTGAATTAAAAATTACCTCACATTAGCATCAGCTAGCCAGTTAGCCAGCCAGGTTGCTTTTCAGTGTGGTTCATTAATACATTTTCATATTATTATTTTGGCTTGTCTTTTTAATTTTAAGCTAAAACGTGCTTGCACTCTGATTTTGCTGTAAACATACAAAGCAAATTGCTTTGTCAGAGTGGGGTAAAACGTCCCCTTGGTACGAATTAAATTTTTGTTAAAAATCTAACAACATGAAAACTATGGATGGTTTTCATACTTGGTTTATAATTTATGTCATTATCACTGATAACTATTCTAGACACATTTAACTTTTGTTTCACGGAAAAGTTACGCAGCCCTTAAGGGGGGTGTTTTCCCCCACTCTACCCTAAAAATGTAAGTGTATTGAGAAATGGGTCCTAGCGATTGCAAAAAACTGTAAAGGCCGAATAGTAAAGCGATGCTATTCCGATGCTATTGATTGGTTCTCTTGTTTGAATTTGCAGCGCATCATGTCTGCCAGTTGCATCAATCCACATTACTGTTGAAAGCATAAGGCTACATTCTGTCCGAGAGATGCCACCATGGCAAGTGCTGCAAATTAGAAAAGTAATCAAATGTAAGCAGTTACATTAAGTAATTGAAATAGTTACACTACTTTTACATTTTAAATTGGAAATGTAATCGGTTACAGATTACCCTAAGTAACCTTCCCAATTCAACCCATTGCAAGGGTTCCACCAGTAGTGGGCAATCATGCACATCTGAGTCAACAACACACAGGGAAGATAGCGAGGGAAGGGCATGAAAAAGTGAATTGAGAAACAGCCATTCATTTTTGTCCACTTGCCCTCAGCTTATTCGTTAACGTCAGCAGATTATGTAACTGGCCACAGACCTACGTTTTCTCAATTTCTCCCCCAAAATGACTCTAGGAATAATGAGTGATGCAAGAAGTGTTAACATGACCAAGTCTTAAGTTAATGATGGGACCCTAAAATGGACAGAGATCAGATCCCATTTTGAAATATTTCATAAACCCAATAAATACACCAACATTTTGCCCTTCAAACCAGTTAAATAATTAAAATGGGATGCACTTCCTTGACCGCATGGACACTAGTCAAGTTGCCTTCCATGTTCTGTTTAACAAGCACATTTAAACAAAGTAGCTGATGGTCCAAATTGACACAGTTTAGAACGTTAACGTCATGCTCTGGAAACCGTTTATAAAGACTCCTTTCATAAGTGAAGTTTAAACATTTTCAAAAAGACAAGCGCAACATTTTGACCCCATTTACACCTGCATTTAGCATAGTCCACTTGTGATCAGACTAAAACGCTTTAGTACCAGGTGTAAACAGGCCCTCAGACAGCAACCCAGGTGGGAGACACCAGTTAAGGGACTAAACCAGCTTTTAAGTGCCAGTCTGCTTTTCAATAAACATTGGGGCTAGCCTAAAGAACAAAAGGCTGGTCACAATTTGGGATTAAAAGGGCAATGCAGGTTGACACTAATTTTATTGCAGCTGCAATGCTGTACTTGCATGACTTCAGAGGGACTTTCAAATAGCACTACAAAAAAAAAAAGAAAAAAAGGGACTTGGCATGCTTGAGTGTCAATACAGGTGCTAGTCCAGCCACAAGTAGACACCAAAACAGATTAAACAACCCCTAATTTGATCCCATTAAGAACAGGGGGCCAGGTTAGCAACTGGAGCAGGTTTGGGCAGAAGCTTGGCTCGTTTGGTTGTGCTTGACTTGAACTTTGAAGCAAAAAGGAACCGTTTAATGTGGTCATGAAAGAGCCAACTGTTGGAAAAACCAATACCAAAGAGACATGGTCGAGTTAAGAAGTTTATTAAATCTACTTAAGTCACATGACCAGGGTAACTTCTCCACTAGACACCACAGTTTGCCCACTAGAGATGGTCTTGACACTAGCATCTCTTCCTGGAAAAGAAATAGTGGAATTGTGAGAGCCATTTAAAACCAAATTCTCATGGTTCCTGAAGTCACTTTACAACAAGCGCTCACTTTTTCTAGTGCAGCTTTGCTCACAGGAGCCAGAAGTGGGATGGCACACCGCTGTACTACAGTGGATGAAGATCTAACAGAGGGGGAAAGGGTTAAGCCACAGAAGAAGTCACCATTAAAAGACAAAAACAAATGAAGGATTCAGGTAAGGCTGCAGAGCATACAGTTTCCTGTAGAGGAGCCAGTGATGCTGGATCCACAAATGTGAACATCTTCACAACAAAGCGCTTGTAGTGGGTTGGGAACTGAAGACCAGAAGATCCAGTCACCGGAACCAATGTGGTCAGGTAACGGTCATCCTGGTAAGGGCATCTGAAAGGCAAAGCAGCAGTCAGCAATGCCTTACAGCGCACTAGATGGAGAAAGACTGGCCTTACTCACCCGTCGACCAGAAGGTCCCACTGGGGTAGACTGAGTGGACTCGGGGTTGAGGTCGCCCAGCAATGTCCTAGCATTAGGACAATGTTGGGGTCGGTCCTCTCCAAAATGCGCACCTCAACAAACACCGGCTCCCGCAGGACTTTTGTGACCGGATAATCAACGTCACCGTAATAGGACGTGTATGCCTCGTCCCCTGAGGAAGAATACCAGCGTTTAACCAGAAACTTCTGCAACCTGGAGTTTTAGAAAATACTTATGCATACTTGGGACAGACACTCACCTTCTGCACAGCCTTTGGTGACACATTGACCATTTGCCAGTCTAAGCTCCACCCTCAGGGGTCCAGGAGCTGCTACTGGTGGAGGTGCAGGAACAGCGTTGACCTCCACAACCAGAGCTTCCACAGAAGTAGCAGAGTACCTACACTGGAAGAGAAGCCTAGACAAACAGTGAGGTTGTTAATCCTTGACAAGTGCTACATTTATACTAAAGCATAAAGATCACCTACTCAAAATGGCTGTCCCTTGTGATGGAACCAAGTGGTCCGACACCCACTTCATACGAGGAGGTCATTCGGTTCTCATACACCACATATCCACTGTCCTCCTGCAAATAGTAACTGTTTGCATCCAGTCCATTCTAAGCCATGCAGAACAGAACCACAAGCAGCTACTCACCATCACGCTTGTGCCACATGCAGTGACAGGGAACTGGTATATAGCAAAGGAAGGTGTGGATCCCACAGGACTGCAAGGTGGGTCGTTTCCACCAGGAGACTGACTGTATCCAGGCTCAAGCGAGGTAGCGTAACATCTCTAGCCACCACTACCACAAACTGACCATCTCTTATACACTGGACAGTCACTGGAGCAAGGTACAAGAGCAGGTTATTGCTGAGGAGCAGTTTAACATGAACACCTCTACATTGACTCACTCTTACCTGCCTTCCCATAGAAACACTGCTGTCCGTTAAAGCAGCAGTTGATAGCTTCACACTCAGCACCACTGATACCAGGTGGGCCACATTGGATCTGCTCATAATCAGCTACAGCACATTTGTCAAGGGGCTCTGCCTGCACCACTGGCCGCTTAGGCTGAACCTTCTGAGGAAACTGTTGACTAGCTTGTTGTTGAACCTGCTGAGGAAACTGTTGACTAGCTTGTTGTTGAAACTTCTGAGGAAACTGTTGACTAGCTTGCTGTTGACTAGCTTGCTGTTGAAACTGAGGAAACTGTTGACTAGCTTGCTGTTGAAACTTCTGAGGAAACTGTTGACTAGCTTGCTGTTGAACCTGCTGAGGAAACTGTTGACTAGCTTGCTGTTGAAACTTCTGAGGAAACTGTTGACTAGCTTGTTGTTGAACCTGCTGAGGAAACTGCTGACTAGCTTGTTGTTGAACCCGCTGGTCAGTTTTTGTGTAACGCTCAGAGCTTGAGCTTGAGGATTCTGGGGCAGATTACTCCACTGTGGAACAGCATGACAGAAAGCACAAAAGCACACACAAAGTGCCAGAGATTGCCCAACACACCAACTTCCTGTCATTGTTCAACAGCTAGTCACACTGTTGAGCTGTTGCCCTTTGGTCTTTTTGTATTCTACAGCTTTGGGCTAATTAATGATAATACCGCCTCTTCATTAACAGTCATGATTCTCCAGACTTGCCCAAATGGGAGCTTGCGCTACCAGAAAATTCTCATTGGTTCTCAAAATTATATGTATGTGATGTTTCTTGTTACCAATTAGTCAGATTTGTCATATTGAAGACAAATAAAAAGGTTCATGCTCAGGTTTGCTACTGGAGCTTGCACAAAGTACTTTGGGTAGCTGTTTGGTGCATTCCGGTTTGCTTGTAGACATGCTGAAATAGTAACTAGTAGGGGTGTAACGGTACATGTATTTGTACCGAACCGTTTCGGTACAGGGCTTTCGGTTCGGTGCACGAATGCAATCTTTAACAGTCGGCTTGTTTTAAGCACGGAACACACTTCAATCGGAGTTCCCACACGAACATATTAAGTATTCAGTCCATTTTATCACGAGATGCAAACGATAAATGCCGTTTTGATGCTCTTTAATGTGACGTGACTGATCACCGTATAGGCTCGTCAGGTCAAGCGGCGGCGTGGCGCGCGAGTGAATGCAATCATCTCTTCCTAAAGAATAAACATGAATTCATATCTCTTAAGGTATGTTGAGGATACATTACAATTTACTGAAATGTATCATATGTCGTGTAATCGCTCAATCGGTGTTTCAACCGCGGAAAGACAATAAAACAGCTTGAGAACAATGTCACATAGCATTACATTTACCTCAAAAGTCATTCGGTGTCCACAGCTTTTAGTTCACTAGAGAAAAACGAACTCTTTCGCTAAATATACGCAATACATATATGCAATACATTAGCCTATAGATTCATTATATTCTACTGAACCTGTTAGTGATGTCTGGATTATTTAATGTGTGTTTACATAAATCTGTCGTGAAAATGACAGCCACTGTGTATAAATGATTCTATTTCAACAACGAAGTCAATACAAAAACTGCCTTTTGTGAAGCTTATGAGTGTTGATTATTATATCTAAAAATAAATAGAAACTGAATTTAGGCTAATAATTTGGGCTCTGTTGTTAACCTTTAATATTATAGCAATGTGTAAGTAAGGGCTCCCTATAGTTTACAGCATTATCTTAAAGTAAAGTTTAGTTATAATTGAATTCATTTAAGGACAGACAACATTTTTTTCAGTAAACCACTGTTGAATAAAAATAAATCAAAAAGCAATTTTAGAAAACCGCTGTACCGAACCCGTACCGAACCATGACTTCAAAACCGAGGTACGTACCGAGCCGTCAGTTTTGTGTACCGTTACACCCCTAGTAACTAGCATTACTACTTTTACAATATCTTTATATGGAAGAAATAGTAAGAGTAGACCATCACCTTCAACTCAGCCTTGCTAAGACAGAACTGCTTGTGGTATCAACCATCCCAGCACTTCATTACAATTTCTCAATTCAGCTAGGTTCATCAACCATAACCTTCCAGGACAGCCAGGAACCTCGGAGTTGTGATTGATGATCAGTTAAACTTCACTGACCACAGTACTGCAACAGTAGGGATTACTTGTTATTTGAGGAAAATATAATTATATTTTCAGAATGACATCATTTTATTTATAAAAAAAAAAAAAAAAAAAAATCAAACATAGTCTGTGGGGTAAAATGCCCCCAGGGGCATTGCTTCCCGCTATCATAATTACTGTAGTTATGTTCTGAACATCACATTCTTTGTTTTTCCATCAAATGTAATCTAACTAGGTGGTTGAATAAAAATATTTGAATTAAAAATTACCTCACATTAGCATCAGCTAGCCAGTTAGCCAGCCAGGTTGCTTTTCAGTGTGGTTCATTAATACATTTTCATATTATTATTTTGGCTTGTCTTTTTAATTTTAAGCTAAAACGTGCTTGCACTCTGATTTTGCTATAAACATACAAAGCAAATTGCTTTGTCAGAGTGGGGTAAAACGTCCCTTGGTACGAATTAAATTTTTGTTAAAAATCTAACAACATGAAAACTATGGATGGTTTTCATACTTGGTTTATAATTTATGTCATTATCACTGATAACTATTCTAGACACATTTAACTTTTGTTTCACGGAAAAGTTACGCAGCCCTTAAGGGGGGTGTTTTCCCCCACTCTACCCTAAAAATGTAAGTGTATTGAGAAATGGGTCCTAGCGATTGCAAAAAACTGTAAAGGCCGAATAGTAAAGCGATGCTATTCCGATGCTATTGATTGGTTCTCTTGTTTGAATTTGCAGCGCATCATGTCTGCCAGTTGCATCAATCCACATTACTGTTGAAAGCATAAGGCTACATTCTGTCCGAGAGATGCCACCATGGCAAGTGCTGCAAATTAGAAAAGTAATCAAATGTAAGCAGTTACATTAAGTAATTTAAATAGTTACACTACTTTTACATTTTAAATTGGAAATGTAATCGGTTACAGATTACCCTAAGTAACCTTCCCAATTCAACCCATTGCAAGGGTTCCACCAGTAGTGGGCAATCATGCACATCTGAGTCAACAACACACAGGGAAGATAGCGAGGAAGGGCATGAAAAAGTGAATTGAGAAACAGCCATTCATTTTTGTCCACTTGCCCTCAGCTTATTCGTTAACGTCAGCAGATTATGTAACTGGCCACAGACCTACGTTTTCTCAATTTCTCCCCAAAATGACTCTAGGAATAATGAGTGATGCAAGAAGTGTTAACATGACCAAGTCTTAAGTTAATGATGGGACCCTAAAATGGACAGAGATCAGATCCCATTTTGAAATATTTCATAAACCCAATAAATACACCAACATTTTGCCCTTCAAACCAGTTAAATAATTAAAATGGGATGCACTTCCTTGACCGCATGGACACTAGTCAAGTTGCCTTCCATGTTCTGTTTAACAAGCACATTTAAACAAAGTAGCTGATGGTCCAAATTGACACAGTTTAGAACGTTAACGTCATGCTCTGGAAACCGTTTATAAAGACTCCTTTCATAAGTGAAGTTTAAACATTTTCAAAAAGACAAGCGCAACATTTTGACCCCATTTACACCTGCATTTAGCATAGTCCACTTGTGATCAGACTAAAACGCTTTAGTACCAGGTGTAAACAGGCCCTCAGACAGCAAGATTCAAGATTCAAGATTCAAGAGTTTTATTTGTCACATACACAGTTATATACAGAATATACAACCGGCAGTGAAATGTAAACAGGTCTGCTCCATGGACAGTGCAAATTCACAGTTAAAAACACAAGGAAGAAATTATAATAGAGATAGGATATAAAAAAAGTACTATCTATATATATATATATATATGTCTATATCTGTAGAATTATAAATAATCAAGTCAAGAGAAAAAAAAAAAAAGGTAACAAATAAGGATAAAGTGGAATAAAATAATTGAAGTAGACTTTGCAGTGAGTAAACTGTAGACTTATAAATATGTGGTTAACAAATGTATAAGAGTATAATGTGCAAACAGGTTTATGACAGGTTGTTACACAGTAACAACGAGAACAGAAAGTGCAGTGCAATGTCAGTGTATCGATGTTTATCCTGACGTGAAGTCACGTGATGTTAAGTTCAGGAGTCTGATGGCCTGGGGAAGAAGCTCCTCCTGAGTCTCTCAGTTTTGGCCATCAGGCTTCGGCGCTTACCAGATGGCAGCAGTGTGAAATGAGGGTTTGCAGGGTGATTAGAGTCCTTGATGATCTTGGTAGCTCTACCTTTGCAGCGTTTGGTGTAGACGTCCTGCAGAGACGGGAGAGCTGACCCTGAGATACGCTCGGATAAGCGCACTACTCTTTGCAGGGCTTTGCGGTCATGACTGGTGCTGTTCCCATACCACGCTGTGATGCACTGAGTTAAAACACTTTCTATCGCCCCTAAATAGAAAGTTTTCAGGATAGCTGGTGAAACCTGAATTTCCTCAGCTGGCGCAGGTGGTACAGTCTTTGCCTGGCTTTTTCACCTGTGTCTGAATGTGAGCAGTCCAGGTCAGGTCCTCGGAGATGTTTACTCCCAGGTACTTGAAGCTGCTCACTCTCTCTACTGGTGACCCGCTGATCATGAGGGGGAGTATGTCCGTTGCTGTCTCTTCCTGAAGTCCACAATCATTTCTTTGGTCTTGCCAACATTCAGAGAGAGACAGTTGTCCTGGCACCATGATGTTAGATGCTCCACCTCGTCCAAGTATGCCGTCTCATTGTTGTTGGAAATGAGGCCCAGGACAACAGTATCATCAGCAAATTTGATGATAGAGGTGGAGCTGTGTGTGGACAAACAGTCATGCGTGTAGAGAGAGTAGAGCAGGGGGCTCAGGACACAGCCCTGTGGAGCTCCCACACTCAGGGTGATGGAGGTGGAGGTGGACTGGCCTATTCTCACCACCTGAGGCCTGCCAGTGAGGAAGTCCTCAATCCAGTGGCAGAGAGAAGGATTCAGGCCGAGATCCAGGAGTTTGGAGGTTAGCTTGGTGGGAACTATGGTGTTAAAGGCTGAGCTATAGTCAATAAATAGCAGTCTTACGTAGTTCCCACTTTTGCTGTCGATGTGAGTGAGGGAGGAGTGGAGGACATGAGAGATGGCATCTTCAGTCGATCTATTGGGACGATAGGCAAACTGAAGAGGGTCCAAAGTGTCAGGAATGAAGGCGCAAATGGTGTTTTTCAAAGACCTTTGCGTCTCTCAAAGACCTTCATGACTATAGACGTGAGAGCCACTGGACGATAGTCATTTAGGCAAGAGGGTTTACTGTTCTTAGGGACAGGGATGATGGTGGATTTTTTGAAGGAGGTGGGGACCACAGATGTAGCGAGGGACTCATTAAAGATAGATGTAAACAACCCGGTGAGCTGATCAGCACAGGACCGCAGAACACGACCTGAAATACCATCCGGCCCGGCAGCTTT
Organism: Paracanthobrama guichenoti; assembly: GCA_018749465.1. Lineage (NCBI taxonomy): Eukaryota > Metazoa > Chordata > Actinopteri > Cypriniformes > Gobionidae > Paracanthobrama > Paracanthobrama guichenoti. Next base: position 21,980,543 of record CM031950.1, read on the forward strand.
CCTAACGTCCACACGCTTGAGTGCTCTCCGAACTTCATCCTCCGAGACAGAGATCACGTGATTGTTGCTGCTCTGAGTAATTTCCTCTAACGCGCCACTTGGCGGAGTCGCGTTGCCGCGGTTACAGTCAAAGCGAGCATAGAAAGAGTTTAACTCGTTCACGAGCAACGGATCAACGCTTGCCTCTGCAGAGGATTAAGGACCCAGGTGGGAGACACCAGTTAAGGGACTAAACCAGCTTTTAAGTGCCAGTCTGCTTTTCAATAAACATTGGGGCTAGCCTAAAGAACAAAAGGCTGGTCACAATTTGGGATTAAAAGGGCAATGCAGGTTGACACTAATTTTATTGCAGCTGCAATGCTGTACTTGCATGACTTCAGAGGGACTTTCAAATAGCACTACAAAAAAAAAGAAAAGGGACTTGGCATGCTTGAGTGTCAATACAGGTGCTAGTCCAGCCACAAGTAGACACCAAAACAGATTAAACAACCCCTAATTTGATCCCATTAAGAACAGGGGGCCAGGTTAGCAACTGGAGCAGGTTTGGGCAGAAGCTTGGCTCGTTTGGTTGTGCTTGACTTGAACTTTGAAGCAAAAAAGGAACCGTTTAATGTGGTCATGAAAGAGCCAACTGTTGGAAAAACCAATACCAAAGAGACATGGTCGAGTTAAGAAGTTTATTAAATCTACTTAAGTCACATGACCAGGGTAACTTCTCCACTAGACACCACAGTTTGCCCACTAGAGATGGTCTTGACACTAGCATCTCTTCCTGGAAAAGAAATAGTGGAATTGTGAGAGCCATTTAAAAACCAAATTCTCATGGTTCCTGAAGTCACTTTACGATTTCTCGATTCGTGAGTCTCGATTTCTGTTGAGACATTCAGATGGTAGAGTCAGAATTTGGCGTAAACAGAATGAGAACATGGATCCATCATGCCTTGTTACCACTGTGCAGGCTGCTGGTGGTGGTGTAATGGTGTGGGGGATGTTTTCTTGGCACACTTTAGGCCCCTTAGTGCCAATTGGGCATCGTTTAAATGCCACGGCCTACCTGAGCATTGTTTCTGACCATGTCCATCCCTTTATGACCACCATGTACCCATTCTCTGATGGCTACTTCCAGCAGGATAGTACACCATGTCGCAAAGTTCGAATCATTTCAAATTGGTTTCTTGAACATGACAATGAGTTCACTGTACTAAAATGGCCCCCACAGTCACCAGATCTCAACCCAATAGAGCATCTTTGGGATGTGGTGGAACGGGAGCTTCATGCCCTGGATGTGCATCCCACAAATCTCCATCAACTGCAAGATGCTATCCTATCAATATGGGCCAACATTTCTAAAGAATGCTTTCAGCACCTTGTTGAATCAATGCCACGTAGAATTAAGGCAGTTCTGAAGGTGAAAGGGCGTCAAACACAGTATTAGTATGGTGTTCCTAATAATCCTCTAGGTGAGTGTGTATATATATATGCATTTCTGGCATATATTTAAAAATTCTATTTATTTCTGTTATTCAAAGCTGAATTTTCAGAATCATTACTCCAGTCTTAAGAGTCATATGATCTTTCAGAAATCATTCCGATATGATGATTTGCTGCTCAAGAAACATTTATGATTATTATCAATGTTGAAAACAGTTGTGTTTTTTCAGGATGATTTAATGAATAGAAAGTTCAAAAGAACAGCATTTATCTGAAATGTATAATATATAAAGCTTTTTGCAACATTATAAATGTCTGTACTGTCACTTGATTAATTTAATGCATCCTTGCTGAATGTATGTATTCAAGTTCTCCCCTTTTTAAAAATTACATTTTAAAATATATTCAAATAGAAAACAGTTATTTTACATTTTAATAATATTTCACAATATTACAGCTTTTATTGTATTTTAATAACATAAATGCAGCCTTGGTGAGCAGAAGAGACTTCTTTAAAAACATTTTAAAAATCTTACCGTTCTCAAACTTTTGACCGGTAGTGTACATATAATTAAATGGCTGACAACGATTTTGGATCGCTATAGGTTGGCCTGTATATTTGGTACGATAGGGGGCCCAACCTCATATTCTTTCATAGGGCCCAAAATTGCTAGCGGTACCCCTGATTACAAAGGGGGTTACATCTGAATATTTTCTGTAAAAAGCTAGGATATGTTGAATAATATTGATTTGTTGCTTTGCCTGTTTTTGATGTGCAGGATGCCTCCTGCCATTTACAGAATTTTTATTTTTTGCAATTGCTAGGACACAGTTCTCCTAACAAACTTTCAGCTCGGCACAGCAGATAATTTCACATTCAAAATGCACTAAAACTACCAAAACACAATTCTTTTCCAAAATCAACTCATTCTTCCATAACACTAGCAAAGGTTTTCAATCAACAAACACACTTTGTCACTCATAAAACGGAGACCCAAAAAACACGTCAGGTTGCATTATAGAGTGATTTCAATGATTATATCAATGATTTTCTTTTGTAAAATTTCTTTACAAAACGAGAATGACAAATCTGAAAACCCAACAGGAAGTGAGATATTTAGAATTTTCTCTGCAAATTTTTTGTAGTTTTTGCCATTTCCAGATGTTGTACGTTAACAAACTCCTCCTAGAGATTTTATTAGATCAACATCATGTTTTGTCAGTCTAATGTAAAGACCTTGGTGATGTTAAAGAAGATCTTGAGTTTTCCCTGAAGGGCATGTCCATGGCGGCCTGACAAAGTCTGATGCTTCGCAATGAAACAGGAAGTTGTTGTAACTCAGGCATACAATATCCGATCTGCCCCGAGTCCTGGCCTGAAGACATATGCATGCCAATATTCAGTTACAGTCATAGCGCCGCCTACTGGCACCATGAAATGTCATGTTTTACACTGTGATTAACTCCTCATAGAGATTTAACCAGATCAACATCATATTTGGTCAGTCTAATCTAAAGGCCTTGGCGATGTTAAATTGTGAAGATCTTGAGTTTTAGCTGAAGGCGGCCTGACAAAGTTTGATGTTTCGCCATTAAACAGGAAGCTGTTGTAAGTCAGGCATACAATGTCCAATCTGCCCCAAACTTCACATGTTTGATAAGAGTCCTGGCCTGAACGCATCTACATGCCAGTATTCAGTTAGTCAAAGCGCCACCTGCTGGCAGCAGGAAGTGTGGCACATTGAAGTGACTTTGCCATATTTCTTCTATATTTACTGTATTTTAAATGCATGTCACCCACTATTCACTGTTTGCGTGTGTGTGCGAGGACCCTTTCAACGCTGCTTGCAGCTTTAATTTACTATTATTTTCTAATTTCAAACATGTGTGGAATGTATCAATAACAGCGCATATGTTAGCCTAGCACTAATGTGAATGACCGATGTATGAGAATTCTTTCAAAAACATAAAAAATAGTAATGTGTCCAATCTTTTGACCAGTACTGTATATAATTTAAATATAACAGGCCTATTAAAAACTAAAACAAAAAAAAAAAAACATGCTGTGCAATATCAGCAATTATATTTTCTGTTAAGAGTGGACATTATATTAAGGTTAATACAATAGGTGATCCTGTTATCAGTATCCTCACAGATGTTTTTTTGTTTTGTTTTTTTTATCTCACAGATTTGAGAGTCATAGTGACCTAATACTGGTCCATATAGGACATTGTGCCTATTGGGCTCTCACTTTATATCGTTAACTATATTAATAAACTACAAATATATATATATATATATATATATATATATATATATATATATATATATATATATATATATATATATATATATATATATATATATATTACTTTTGTCTTGTTCCTTAGTTCCCTCTCACATACCTGACTTATAGGCTCATTCATTTTGTGGCTCATTATGCGGGTCTTTTGTTTCTCCGGTGTAAATCACAGCATTATTCATGATGGTTCATGCCTCTTTGCATGCAGGCTTTGTAAACAAAAAGTGTGTTACAAAATTTCAATCAATATTTTGTTTTATGTGAATGAGTAGGCTCACATGAGTTTGAAGCAAAAACTCTAGGCAACATCACCCATTATTAGTCAAAAGTCTTGTGGATACATATCTACTGTGTGTTTTGTGGCCTTAATTCAGAGACTTACATTGTTTTTTTGTTTTGTTTGTTTTTGTTTTGTTTTTCAAAAAACACGCATAAATGTTATTCCCTCAAAAATGCAAGCATGTACATATACATGTTGTTCACCTATTATGGTGGCCCAGTTTGTGCTGAATACAGTGTATGTCAAAACTTCTAAAAGGCCCCAAAACTGTGCAGACCCGTAAGAGTTTGTAAAACAAATCTTGATCCATCCTTTATCTTTACTCAAAGTAGTAAGAATGACAGACAATCTGCATTAATAGTTTAAGTTTAAGGTAATAGTGGCCCACAGCATTTCTGTAAGACAGTAATAACGTGAGTTAGCCGGAAACGTACACAATATAAAACACAAAACTACGTATTTTGAACACCCAGTAGAAAATATATACAACAATAGTTATTCATACTTTCAGGTTGTGATTCTGAGGAGCAAGCTGGTCCAAATAAGCTGGGTACTGACCCATCTTTCAAGTGCAAGCACTTTGTGAATCCCATGTTGAACTCCGAAATTTGAGAAGCAGTTGTCCGTAAAATCCCGCATTGAAGACAATGTACAACATAATTCGCATTAGGCGAATGTCTTATCTAGTGACATAGAAACATCACACAGTGGGATTCGAATTACAGACGACTCATTTAGGTGGTTCAGAGTTGATTCTTTCTTTTGGGAGACAGTAACTTTATTTATCATGCACTTTCGACTTTACAGCTTTGCAGAACGTTTACATTCACAAACAGCGATATTACACACTGTATGAAAAGGAATATTCGAAAAACCATAACAGTGGTACTTCAATGTTTTATTCCCAAACAGAAGTAAAGTAAGCTGGAGGACGGTTAAGGCATGTTGAAATCTTCTTTATAACTGGTTCTTATTATATAAGGAATATTTAAGTATCAGTCTGATATGTCAGTGTTAGGCTTGATTTTTAGCTAATAATAAAGCCTTATGTTCAATTTAATAAAAAAAAATAATAAAAAAAAATCTAACATTGCTCTCTTTTTTATGCTGCAGCACAAAAAGACCAGTTGAAGTGCAAGGGTGTTGAATGCTTTACTGTATATAGACTTTTATATTCACTTGTCTATAGTGAGCCTTTAGTATAGTCTAGTTGCTGACCTGCATAATTACAGTTTTTGTTTGTTTGTTTGTTTGCATTTTAACATGCAATTTGTACTCTGAAGCACAGTTCAGTCTGAAATAATAGATTGCAAAAATAAACAGTGTGTGAAAGCATACCAGTGGATCAAAACTTTGATTCGACAATTTTATTTATAGGAACTAAATGCTGTCTGTCATTGTTAGTGCCTCTTCAGAGGTTCCTTAAACCCACCAACTCAATCTGAAGTGATGATGACAGAACACACAGTGCCTAGGCGTGACTCATAAAAATTCATGTAATAAAGTAAGGTTTGAACAAGCAAGTTGATCAAAATTCTTCAAGTTGAAGAATTCTTTTGGAAGATTTTAAAGCTGTATACTAAGAAATATGAAACTGCATTCATTTACCTCTCTTGCACTAGATTGTATTCAATAGACAAATCATAAAATGTGTCATAACGTATCTGCTGGATATTTGGCAGCAGAATGCATCTTGTAATGGCTGGTGGTGCCAGCCTGTAGCCCTAAGGAAGAGCAGGGGGTGGGACAGGAATAGCAGCCCACTGGCCCATTTTAATCTGTCAATCAACAAGGCTTCTGGGTGACACTTTAAAATGAGATTATATACTTTAAAAGAATAAATGCATGTTCATGGTATGTTCATGATATCTAATGCACAAACTAATTGTAGTGTTCATTGTTAGATAATAATGCATAATTTAATGTTAATGTACACACCTTTTAGTGTTAAAATGAATGGTGACAGACAGTTTACAATAAGCTCCTATTTATGCATGAACTAACATTGTCTAACATATTTATTTACGATATTTATTAATCTTTATTAACATTAGTTAATAAAAATTCTGTTCGTTTTTAGTACATGTTTGCTCAGGTCCATTAAATATTAACAGAAACTTTTGATTTTAATAATGTAATAGTACATGTTAGAATTAACATTACCTAAGATTAATAAATGCTTTAGAAGTATTGTTAATTGTTAGTTCATGTTAACTAATGTAATTAATGTTAAATGAAACCTTATTGTAAAGTGTCACCAAATGTATTAGTGGCCTATTTTTGGAAATTAAGTTTTTGAAGATGAGTTTAATATGACCGTATTGTAAAGTGTTACTGAGTTTTGGGCACCATGATGACAGGGCAATGAAATATCATTCTTTTTTTCCCACAGGATGGACGGATTGAGTTCTCCGAGTTCATTCAGGCCCTGTCTGTGACCTCACGTGGGACCTTAGATGAAAAGCTCCGCTGTAAGCAAGTCTTTGATTAATAAAAGCCCATTCAAGCGAGAATTAGTCAAAGACAGAAGCAGTGAAGTACCTTTGTGAGATGCTTCATAAAACAGGAAGCATTCTTAAAATACAAAATCCCTATAATGGATTTAATACATTCATTTATCTCTCTATATAACATACAGTGGCCCTAAAACATATTTGGACACTTAAGTTAAATTTAAAAATCAGTGCCCTTAATTGTTTTGTTCAGACATCATTTTATAGCGTTGTTAGTGTGATTATTCTTTGTGTCCTGGTTATAGGCTACTCTCCATGTTTATTAAAGTATCTTTGTTAGAAATTCTGCATTATGCATCTCCCTATGCAGTCTACCACTCTACTTGTGACAAAAGAACTGACCCTCATTCAAGTAAACTTGAAATGGACTGCTACTCACAGAGCAGCCACTTGCTTGAGGAGTATGTGGAGGAGTTTCTGGAACACTTTCACAAGGCTCACTGGGACAATGAGACTTTGAAACATCTCTTCTGGAGCAGAATGGGCGACATCATCAGACAGATGCTGCTGTTGCGGGAGGATCTCCTTCCTTTCATCGATTATGCCTTGTCAGTGTGCGGATCCTCCCTCACTGTGGGAGTCATTGAGGAAGACACCACCATCAACTCTGACTCTCCAGGACTCTCAACACCTCCAGCAGCCATCTCTCTACCCGCTCTAGAAAGGACACATCATCATCGCCCGCAGTGTCTAACACAACACAGAGCGATCTCCCACAACGGATCCAGAGACAATGCTCATGCCTGCCACAGAACCAGAGCTCAAGCCAGCGCCCACTGCAGACCACGAGCCTGAGCCCCCTCCATCCCCGGAGACAGAGCCAGCCACAGTGTCCATCCCAGAGCCAGAGCCAGTCGCTGCATCCGGCCCAAGGCTGAGGGGTGAGGAAAGTAGTATTCTGCTGTCACACGAGAATAGCCTAATCAGAGGTATCCAATCTCGTCATAGTATATTTTGGAGGACAAAATTTCCATCCAATCACAATTCATTATCGCTTAACTTGCAGTTAGTGAAGGCGGGATATTAGAAAGGAGATCAAGTCAGATGTGAAGATGTCAAAGAAGCATGTGTGTACATTTAACAAGTATCTTCAAAAAGAGTTTATCAAGTTATAATGCGCAGTAAGTTTTCAAAAAACTCAATATGGTATCATTGAATGACACACCAGAAGCATGCTCTCAGACAGCGCACAATCCCGAATTCAGTTCTCTTTGTGCCTAAATGGTCAAATACAGACACAGTTGTCAAAATGCCCATATGTAGAGTATCTCACGTAAATACAGTTGCCTGTCCATCCTGTCCCATATTCCACCATCAGAAATCTGGTCACCCTATTCGCAGGGGTCTCCAAGGTCGATCGCTTCGCCTGTGTGTGTCGGTCAGCTCCAAGGCTTCTCCCAAGAGGTTCGTCATGGCTCCACATTGGCTCCTCCCTCCTTCATCTCCACCATGGCATTCTCCACAGCAAGCTCTTCCGGGTTCCCTGTCCTTCGCCAGTTCCTTATCCACCTCTAAGACACCCTCCCTCCCTCTAATCTGGTTCTCTCGTTAATGGCGCGACCGGTGGGAGAGGGGACTAACGTAACATCATGTCACGTTGTTTCATTGTATTTTTCTTCATTTACCTGTGTTTCCTTTCAGTTTAATTCCCATTTTCATAGTTACTAAGTTTTCAATGTTTTTTTTGTTGTTTTTTTTTAACCTAGATTACTGTTCTGGCATGAAACTCTAGATGGAGCAGGCTGATAGGTCCTTAACTCATTGGTAGCAATCACATCATTATCTCATAGTGCAGCTGATTGGTTGCTGTTGCATCAGTGGCCAATGAGCTGCGGCTCATCATTAAAATACTGATGCACACTTTCAGAAACCCTCCACCTTCCCCAGCTCCACCTGTATAGATCAGGGTTATTTTGTGTATGTTACATGTGCAGCAGCATCATGTCTTACATGCTCACAGCAGCATGTCTGTGAATATATTGGCAGTAGCAAGTCTCGGTACTTGTTCTGCAGGAGAAACATAGTAGATTTATTCCACCAAATACATTGCCATATCCATTACTATGCCAATCTATTTTACCATGCCAATCTCACTGAGAGAATAATAAATTCACAGCTAACAAACGTTGTATTGTGAAATGTATGGCTTGTAAAGCATGTTATTTAAAAAATAAAAATGTTTTATTTCGAATGCCAAGATTTTAATACATTTTTGAGTGTGATTTAAGTGTCTGGATACCTTTGGGGCCACTGTATTTTGTGATATTGATCAAATGTGAAAGTGACAACTTATAACCACATTTTCTCCATGAAATTAAACAGAATCTTTTACATATACAGTTTGGGTACTGCCCTCTTTCGCTGCTGACTCTTCACCTCAGGCATTGGCCTGTGTTTGCTCTCTGCTGTGTGAGTCGTAGGGTTGTCTCTTTGCAGGACTCTTTGTTGTAGATGAGTGGAATGAAAAAGGGCTGTATTGGGTGGGACATCCCTGAGTCCTGTAGTGAAGAGAAAGCCATAGATGGCGAGATGAATGATTCGCTACTCACTGCTGTAATTGCTATGCAATGATTTGGCTCATACAAAGCATGCCTTTATCACTAAATCCTGCATTCATAATTTATTGCAGTGCTGATAAGCTTAAATGTCTGCATTCTAAAAACATTGCTCTTTAATTCATAATCAAACTCAAAAGTCCAACAAGATGCCTGATGGTATTTTTTCAGGGTTTTTTACGTGTCATATCAGTTTTATTTTAGTATTATTTATAAACTATTATAGTATTTATTCAAATTTTGTATTAACTTTTATTTTATATTTTTCATTTTAATTTATGTTTTAGTAATTTTGTTATATGCTTTGTCATTTTTATTAGTTTTATATTCTTTTTAGCTTTAATTTGTTTAACTTACTTTTTCATTCAAGTTTTTCATCTAATATAATTTATTTCAGCAGCTTTATTTCAGTTAATGAAAACTATTAGTGTTTCAGGCCCTATTTTGTACTCTATTTAGAGAAAGTGCCATAATATTTCTTCACACACTCACCATGATTCTTGTTACACACTTTAGGGGCCTTCAAGCTTTATGATCTTGATAATGATGGCTATATCACGCGTGATGAAATGCTCAATATTGTGGACGCCATTTATCAGATGGTGGTAAGTCAACATTTATTTCAGCTGTAATTACAATCGGAACATATGGTATTTGTTTAATGAGCAAAACATCTCTCAGATGTCTTTAACATTACTTATATTTGTTTAAGGGAAACACAGTGGACCTTCCAGAAGAAGAAAACACGCCAGAAAAGAGGGTGGATCGCATTTTTGCCATGATGGATAAGGTACGGATATCATTTTTGACCGCAATCACACTGATCCAGCTAATAATCCAAACCAAAAATTAATGTTATTATGCAGGGGGCTGTTTATTATATTTAATTCATGGATTTTTAAAGAAATACCTTAATAGTCCACCCAAAAATGAAAACTGTATCATCATGCATGACTTTCTTTCATCTGAGGAACATAAAATAAAATATTTTGAACAATGTTGGTTCCCATTGACTTCCATTGTATGGTCAAAAATTGGTTATCAACATTCTTCAAAATATAAATGTGTTCAGCAGAAGACAGAAATGCACAAAAGTTTGAAATGACTTGAAGGTGAGTACTTGATGACTTGAGTATTTAATTTCTCGTTAAGACTGAGGATATTTATGCAGTCCAGCACAAAAGTAGGTATTGGCAGTCAACCATTACCAAACCCATCTAGAAAAACTTCTCATTTATAGCTCTGATTCAGTTTACTAACCACATCCTCATCATCAATCCAGTGCAGGAAGGATCAAGGATACAGTAGGGAATAAGAGCTCATATCTGTGGTAAAGCTAGCGTCACTAACGCTGCCCTCGGGTCTATAAACGCCAGTGTGGCATGCGCCACCGCTAACATTGGAGCCTAGCATAAATGTCCACTCAAGCTCACTTCAAGCCCTGAAAGATGAGATCAGGACTTGCTAGGGAATGTTCACAGAGATGGTATGCTTTCTCCTTGCAATCTCAGATCAGAATGAGAAGGGTTACTCTCAAGAGTTAGATAATTGCTAATGCTTCTTCAAACAAGTACCACACTGAGCCACATAAGGTGAAAATCTGCTATAAACGTTTCCTCGATGGATCAGCCTGTTAGCACTTGCCCCCTGCTGGGCATGTGAAGCAACTTAAAAGTGTAAGAGTTTTTTCCTCATGCATAATTGAAAATCCTCATGGTTGTTTTTTAGAATCCTTGAAAACTGATACAACCTTTAAGTCTATTCCACATTCTTTTAAAACCTCCATGCATCTGCATATAACCACAAACAAGCTTAACGTAATACATCTAGTTGTACACGATATTTGCGACAGATGTGATTCTAAACAATGTTTGTTTATCCAGAATGCTGATGGGAAGCTGACCCTGCAGGAGTTCCAAGAGGGATCAAAGGCAGATCCCTCTATTGTACAAGCTCTGTCACTCTATGATGGCCTGGTATAGTGGCAGCTTGTCTTAAGGATACAGGTATGTTGTACTGAATAGAAATGTATTTTACATTCAGTTTAACTGTCTTTTTATTAAATCAAATTTTCTAATTTCACATTATAATAGTTTATAGTTTACTTACATATTCATAATCACTGGCATTGATGGCATTTTAAAGATAAGACTCACACACTTAAAAAAAAAAACCTGCATTTGTCCAAATTTGATGCACATTTCATTATTAAATTAGCTATTTAGGTAAATTAAATTAGCTAAATATATTATTTTATATTTATTATTACATTATTAAATGGGCCTATATAATTTAATAAAAACAAAATTAATATGATGTATATTTTGTGGTGATTTGTGGCAAAATTAAAATGGTTTTGACTGTTGAAATTTTAGAGAAAAGAGATATTAAGAAGAATATATAGTATGTCTGTAATAAGTTGAGGAAAAATTATATTCTACATGACAGGGAACAAATGGAAATAATTAGTCAATGATGTGATTATTATATGTTGAATATAGTTTGTTGGATTTATGATTTGTTTTCGAGAACTGCAATTAAGTAAATCCCTCTTCCTTTCATTCCAATTCAAAATCAATTTTAAACAACCTGTTGTTCAATGTAACCAATTCAATTCAAATACAGCTCATAAACAGAAAGTGAGCCATTTCTTGAATAAAATTTCCCAACCCGCTGTGAGCATTTTTTTCATGGTTGTTGCACAGGTATTGCAAAGGATCCAGTGCGGCACCATCCCACAATGCCATGCAAGGAGATGAGTCTTCTTCATTTGAACTGTCATTCTGGACACATACGACTGAGAAGTACAGTAGAGAAGAGTTCGTCCTTATCTTCTCACCACAACAAATCACATTTCGGCATAGAGCAATGACAGAAATGAAGAAACTGTCATCCTGAAACTTGTGTGTGTGCATGTGCATGTGTGTGCGTGTGTGTGTGTGTGTGTGTGTGTGTGTGTGTGTGTGTGTGTGTGTGTGTGTGTGTGTGTGTGTGTGTGTGTGTGTGTGTGTGTGAATGCTATACAGCAGGTTCCCATGGGATTTTCACAAGTGCTTGTTTTCTGCTGAACAAACACACTGGAGACTATATGGATGGCACTGATTGTTATAGAAAGGCATGCTGACAAACTAAATTATAGATGTAAATATGTGTAAACATTTCATATTTTTTAATCATACTTTGCTGAGATATTGTGGACGTGGCTCTTCATATATAATTTAAGAAACTGCTGATATTTTATTTATTTATTATTGACCTTGAAGTGTATGGATTGCAGCTGTTACAAGCCTCAACGTTTTTTAAAAGCCTCTTGGAATGAAAGACTTTAATCCTGTTTTGTTTTGCTTTTTTCTTTGGAACTATGAATGTGAAAGGGATTCATATATTATATTTGCGGTATGCAGCTCCCATTGTGAAGAGTGCGCTGCTCATTCGTTGCTGGCAAAACTCATTGCGAAGTCCTCAAGCTACTTCCTAAGCAAGGCACTGTAACCAAGCAACATGCTACACTGTTATTCCTGAACAATTGCAGCTCAGGACTGATGTAAGAACCTCTGTAATGGAGAAGCAAACAGTACAGCATCTGCTAGTTTAAGCTACACCTCTGTCTTTGTCTTTTCCTGTGTCGTTTTCCTGTCAAACAAAGCCATAGACTTGAACCATGACGTTCTCAAACAAGTATAATTCAGTATGTGCTGGGCAGATTTGAGTGGGTCTCATGCTTTATCAGTCGCTCTCTGGCTGATGATTAAATTTGAGTCAGTGCGTAATTGCCTCTAATTTGATTTGCCGTTGGTAAGTAAGATGGGGGTTTTAATATCTGATGTTTCCCTTTTGATATTTCAACAATGGCTGCTTCCATTTTCATCACTGTATGGTATGTGTAGAATTGTTGTGCTCACAATTGGACAGTATTCCATAGGTGCATAGACCTTGTATTCCATCAGCAAGATGGATTCGCTGGCACTCTTTCAAAAGAAAGGTGGCCAATGAATCCCTGATGTAATCATGTTTGCCACAAAAAGTAAAGTACATAAATCAAATTCACCGTACAAAACAGAAAAATAGAGGTCTCTGCATGTACCCGTGTTAGAGAATCCAATCACAGAAGCATTGCACTTGCTCAGTTACCTCTATACTGGTACAGTTATGTTACATTTAATATGCAGTGCCTTGCATTTCATGTATTGTTTTCTTGCAGCCTTAAGCTAAGTGGCTTTAAATTACTTTTTTCACATCAATCTACACTCCTCACCTCATGACTAAGCAAAAAAAAAAAAAAAAAATTGTTCACATGTATTAAAAAGGAAAAACTAAAATAATTACATAGCATATGTTTTCAAAACCTAACTCAGTACTTAGTTGAAGCACCTTTCGAACCATTCTTAGAAGTCATTTTGGGTATGATACGACAAGCTTTGCACATATGCATTTGGTGATTTCCTGCCATTCTTCTCCTCAGATCCTCTCAAGCTCTGTCAGGCTGGATGGGTAACATCAGTGGACAGCCATTTTCAGGTTTCTCCAGAGATGTTCGATTAAGTTCAAGCCCAGGCTCAGGCTGGGACACTCAAGGACATTAAAAAGAGTTGTCCATAAGCCACTCTTGCAATGTCTTAGCTGTGTGCTTAGGGCCATTGTCCTTTTGGAAGTTGGACCCTCTGCCCAGTCCGATGTTCTGAATGCTTTTTATTAAGGATGTCTCTATATTTTGCTGCATTGAGCTTTCCTTTCACTCTGACAAGTCCCCCAGTCCCTGCCACTAAATAACATGCTCACAGCATGATGCTACCACCACCATGCTTTATCATTAGGATGGTATTGTGCTGGTGATGAGCAGTGCCTTGTTTCCTCCAGACATAATGCTTGGAACTGAGGTTCATCAGACCAGAGAGTCTTGTTTCTCACAGTCTGAGAAAGTCCTTTAGGTGCTTTTTTGCAAATTCCAAGTGGGTTTTTATGTGTCTTCAATGAGGAGAAGCTTGAGTCTGGCTATTCTGACATAAAGCCCAGATCGGTGGAGTGTTGCAGTCATGTTTGTCCTTCTGTAAGTTTCTCCAATCTCCATATATAATCATGGAGCTCCAGTAACCATCTAACCAAGGCCCATCTCCATTGATTGCTCAGTTTGGCCAGGAGGCCAGCTCTAGGAAGAGTCATGGCTATTCTAAACTTCTTCTATTAAGGATTATGGTGGTTACATGCTTCTGTGAAACTTCAATGCAGAAGACATTTTTGGTAGTCTTCCCCAGATCTGTGTCTGCAATCCTTTCTCTGCACTCTACAGGCGGTTCTTTTTACCTCATGGCTTGGTTTTTGCTCTGATATGCATTTTCAGCTGTTAGATATTTTATTTAAAGGTGTGTTCCTTTCCAAATCATACCCATTTAATTAAATTTGCCCCAGATGATCCAGCAAAATTGGAATGTTCCTGGGCTAAATTTCAAGTGTCCTGGAAAAGGATATGAATACTTATGCAATGTATGTAACTTATTTTTTGCTTTGTAACTATGATGTATGAAGTAAAGATTGATTTAAAAAAGTAATTTAAAGCAGTTTATCATAAGGCAGCAACATAATAAAGTGTCAAGTCAAGTCAAGTCAAGTCACCTTTATTTATATAGTGCTTTTAACAAGTCCAATTGTTTCAAAGCAGCTTCACATTGTTAACAGGAAAATAATGCAACAGAATTTGTACAGCCGTTCTGGTGAAACGGTGATGTTATCCAGCTAATTTCAAGTATCATATAGTGTCAATGCGGGCAGATCGGTAATATAGATGAAATTTAGGTGTCCCCAACTGAGCAAGCCAAAAGCCAGAGGCAACGGTGGCAAGGAACCAAAACTCCTTCAGGGTCAGAATGGAGAAAAAAACCTTGGGAGAAACCAGGCTCAGTCGGGGTGGCAGTTCTCCTCTGGCTGACGAACAAATAGTGTATGATTAAAGTGTGTGTCGGGGTGGGGGTGGGGGGTGTTTAGGGGCGCTAAGGGATGTGAATACTTTTTGCCAGACACTGTATTAAAATGGCGTAAAACATGTCATATAGTTACTGTTTAATCATGGGAGCAATTATATATATTTTTTTTATTCTGTTGGCAAATTTGTTGACAACAAAGGGGAAAAACTAAAAAAAAAAAGATTTCTCACACAGTATAAATGTCATATACAGTATAAATATATAGCTGTCATTTGGGGTTCCTTGTCATCCAAAAGTTTAAAAACCTTGAGTTTCTTTCTAATCATGAGTTTCTTTCTTTTTTGGGGATGCATGGCACCACTGTCTTGAAACAATTCATAAAGCCACACACAGGTTTAGGTATCAGCCAAGTCTTGTGATGGCTTGTTGTTGTCTCTTGAAAGTTCATGTCTAGCCCTGTTGTAATTGAGCTCTCATTGTGTATCGTGCACGCCTTCCATTTCATTATGAGGTACTCAAGGCCGGTGGCCCAGTCAACGCGGCATCTGGGGCTTCTGAATCAGCAATAACTAGAAGGGTTCTCGCTGACTAAAGTAAGACAGACCTCACGCTCAGCTCGCAGGCTTAGTTTCCAGATCCAGCACTAAAACAAAACAGACTTCACACCCTAATCACATGGGAAAGCTAGAGAATAACAGTGAGTAGAGGAGGACTGGAATGTATGTTTCGCACAGGCACGAATTGTTAAATGAAGGGTCATAAACATGGTTTTTGCAGTGAGGTCTGGATTATTTATCCCACATTGTTAAGAGCAGTGGGGTGATGAACCAGCTGTTTGGAAAAATGAGAAGACTTGGACGGAAGCAGGCAAACTTTGTGTTAGAGTGTTTCATTTTAACAGACACACTGTTTTTCTAATGGTAAACTGAAAATATGATACTCTCTATTTGTCTTTTGAATAACATTTTTGCCCTAAATAATAAAATATTTTCACGGCCGTAACGTAAAAGTGATCGTTCATCCAAAATGTATCGTTTACAAACCCCTGTGTCATTACAAACCTGACTTTCTTTCTTTTTGGAAAAGAAAAGATATTTTGAAGAATGTTTCATCTTTGTTGATAGTATAATGAAAGTCATTGGTGTCCAAACAAAACAGCATTGGACCCCATTGACATTCATTGTATAGACAAAACCATAAAGACATTTTTTATTTTTTCCCCCAAAATATCTTCTTTGTTTTCCAGACAAAATAACGTCATACAGGGTTGGAATAACATGAACATGTTGTAAATGACAACAGAATTTTCATTTTTGTGTAAATTATCCCTTCAGTGACACAAGTACTGACTATGTGTTAATAGGTAAAGACTTTTTAAAACTACATGTCTATCCTAAAGATGAAATCATTTCCTAAGTTAAGTGTCTTTGAATGGCATTGTGTCATTTGGCAAGGCTATTTGGGTGAGTCTTGATCATTTTACCAAACATGTGCTGACCTGAGAGCAATGTCTTGTTGGTTTTAGATCGAATTATCACAAAAACAACATCTGTATATTGCCATAAACCATATGCTATTAGTTTTCGGTGTGATTCAAGAAAAAATATAATGGCTACCATGTAAATAGGTCTGTAAAAAAAAAATGCTATTTTTCTCAAAGACCCCCTTTCCTTCCTTTTTTTGTAATGTTCTGTTATCAACTTGACAGCATTTGCTGGCCCGCTATCAAGTTAAAGCAACAATAAATGCTTGATGACCAAATGTTGCATGAGGTTTGATTGATGTATCTCAGAATTACAGATAGCAACATAATTTATCCAGATATACAAAGGGGTCAAGGCGTATCCAGAGTCTTTCCTTTCAAAAAGCATCTGGGATGCCTCTACTGGAGCCTTGTCATTTATGCCGTACAGTCCAGAGTCCAGAGAATTGCATGTATATTATTAGATGTGTGGCAGCTGAGTATAAACTCACTCTATTAATAAACCTAAAATTATTTCAACCCTATCCGTGCACTAAATATTACTCCCAAGAAGAATGTCAGGGAGGTTGGGGCTAGTTGTCACAAAAGCTATATTTTAGTATCTGTAATGTTTTGAGTTAATTAAGGTCCTGTTACAGAAATGTATTAGTGTTAGTTTCAAACCCTCTTAAATTAGAATAACTTTGGTACATTCTGTCCTCTAAATGCCACAATGGAATGAAAAGTGTTTTTTTATTGTGATTAAACAACTGAACACAATAAAACCACACTGGCATACATTCTGACATAAGTCAATTATTTTGACTGAAATGTTGAATTGTGTTTGTAGGAGAAGTGCATTTTTCATAAATGACAACTCAGAGCAAGTTTTTAAATCATGTAAATATATTTAAAAAAATGTTTATTTATAAGTTATTAATTTCCTTAATTATTTTGTTTCATTTTTTTTTTTTTTTACTGTTTACATTTAGGTTACACGCCTATAATAAACGGTTTAACGGCAGGTTAATTTACGACAACATGCCCCACTATTGTTTCATTATGTGTTAATCGCATTATCTCCATGTGTGAATGAACAATGAAGCGTGTGACAACTTGCCCCGTTTTCATTAAGCATAGGCAGTGCCATCAATTCCTCCAGTCACAATGTCAACAAAGTAATTGAATAAGTAATGCTGAGTATTAATACTAATAAACATCATATGTTTTATTTAGTAGAACTGCTTAGTTGCTATTGTATTATAGAAGATGGGCACAAAAATATACATTGTTATACAATAGTTCCATCACTGTCTCATGGCAGTTGGCACGGGTTTCTCGAGTGGCTCCCTGGTAAACTGGAGCAGGCCATGTGGGATGGGGTTGGGAGTCACAGTCGGGTCAAGTTACACACAAAAAAATCAGGTTGTAAGGACTCCTCACACCCCTCCCCAACACTCCAGTGTTCAGCTCCAGAGGGTCCACGCGCTTCTTACAAGTTTTCTCCAAAACTCAGCCAAGGATGGGACAAGACATAGGGAATTTACTCCATGTAACGTTTATCCAGCGCGAGTAGGATTATTTACACTCGAACTTTTTATAAGAACTCAAGCGACTGGGTTGAACGTTTCATGGACATTTTTTTTTCCCTTTAGAAATTAACTGATTTTCTTTCTTCTTTTTTCCCCTCCCATAATCGTAATCATCACTTATTTTTTTGCAATAATTACTTTGACGGTGATTATTTCTTCACATGTTGGTTTGACCCGTTTAAAAGAGTGGTCTAATGAATTTCAAGCAAGAATGAATAAATTTGCTAATTTCCTCGTCTTGGCGCTGATTATCAGCGCGCGCTCCTCATCCGTTCCGCCGGTGAAGAGTCACTCCGGTGCGGATGACAGCGCTTCAACACTGGCCTTTGTCTTCGATGTTACCGGCTCTATGTACGACGATCTCAAACAGGTGATAGATGGTGCGTCTCGGATCCTGGAGAGAACTCTGAGCCGCAGAACAAGACCAATCAGGAACTTCGTGCTGGTTCCTTTCCATGATCCAGGTACTTAACAAAATCCCATGTTTCAATTTTATGATTAATGTAAATTATAAATCATTTATGTCAGTTACGTTGCCTTATAAAAATGATTCTAAAGAATGAATGACTGCTGGTTGAATATAAATGCCTAAAGTTCCATATGGAGAAACACTTGATAAAGCTTTGAGAAGTTTGTTTGGCCAAGCACTAAGAATGTCAATGAACTAGCCTAATTTGAACAAAGGTGTTTGGGCTGGTAGGAACATATTCACCAGCAGGGACCGCTGAAAGGTAGTGATCCATAGAATCATGGAGAGGTGCACTGCCAAAACAGTTTTTGCCAATTACAAAATTATAAGTACTTTAGACAATGCAGGAGATGTTTCACACATAATCAGCCATGACTGAGTTAGGCCTACTTATACTATGACAATGATGCTAATATTATGATTAGCCTACTTCATACTATTTACGAATCGAATAAGTAAGGAATAGTAGGAGTAGAATAAAACTCTGACATCCCAAAGCTTCGACATTTAATCCAAAAAATGTCTCTTATATGGAGGTGTGTAGTATGAGACGGAGATAAACATAGACGAAAAGGAACAAAACAAAAGATAAACAAACAGTTTGGTGTGAAACAACAGCAGGTTGTGCATCCAAACAACAAAACTGTATTGCAGGTTAATCTGCAAACCATGTCATAATTTTTCAGTTTCTATCACTGCATGTTTGTCACGCTCATTAAATCTGTTTATATTCCTCATCTGCTCACGAGAGGACTGTGTTCTCAGGTACACTTACACAATCTAGCCTGGTTCAAACCAAGTATCTGTTAGCCTTGGGGGGGTAGGGTGCCCAAGGAGCTGATGAGAAGCACATGTTGTCTGGTAGTATGTAATTAACACAATCACCCCCAGTTCTCCATCCAATTCTCCGGAAGAGTCAACCCAGCCCCCCAGTCAGAGGAGAGACGTCAGTGCTAGACTGGTAGGGGGGATGGTGCCAGTCCTTTCCTCACCTTTTAATGTAGCGTTCCCTTTAGGACCTTGTAAACCGCTGAGATCACAAAGACAGCCGGTGACAGACAGAAAGGCGTGACAGCAACACAACTTAATGGCCCCTCACAGCTGAGAGAGGGATGGAGAAAGTGCAGAAGATGAAAATGAATGTTAGAGCTGGTTGCATTGTTGCTTGAGTTGTTTGTTTTTATTATGTAGATGTTTCTAAACCAGCCTTAGTTGGCGTGCTGGTTTTAGCTGGTTTAAGCTCTCCCAAGGTGAATTGCATGCTTTAACTGGTTTTACAAATGCCCCAAACCGTCCTAAACCAGCAAAATAGATGAGGCTATGCTTGTTTACAGCAGAGAATACTTCTAAAATATTGATATTAATTGTTGATAAGATATCATTAATCTATTAAGATATTTTTTTAATTTAATATTATTATTTTTATTATATAATATTAGCTAAAAACTAAACCAATCTTAGGTGATTTGCCAGGCTTAGTTGGTTTAAACTGGTCTAGATGCTCCACCAAGATGGTTTAACTTTTAAGTTTGTAAATTCCCCCAAAGCCAGCAAACGGACCAGCATGAGCATGCTGTGATTTTCAGTTGAGAATGTTTATGAAATATTAATATTAATGTTGATAAAATATCATAAATACAATTTTGTTAATGTAATAAAATATAATATAATAAAATATAATATAATAAAATAACAATATAATATAATTAATATAATATAATATAATATAATATAAAAATAAATAAATAAAAAAAAAACCTTAGTTGTTCTTAGCTGGTTTAAGGTGGTCCAACTGATTTAGAGATAGGTAGAACTGGTTTTGAGTTTACGAATGCCCAAACCCCTTAAAATATCATGTTTTTTTTGTTGTTTTTTCAGCAAAGAATGTTTCTAAAAATGAATATGAATGTTGACAAAATCTCATTAATATAATGTAATTTTACTACTTATAAAACACTCTAATGCAATAGGATTCAATATAAAGTTTGTTGGCATTCAGTGCTGAAGATCATAACTTAAAAGTTATTTTTTTATATAATGTTGTATTGATCTGTCCCATTTATGTTCAGAAGATAGACTTCCCCTTCCCCACATTTTCTCTTCTGTCCATTCTCCTGAAGCACTGTCAAAATTATAATCCTCCTCTTTGTCTTCTATTTTTAATAACCTTTAAAACAATTTTTTTCTTTCTTTTTTTCAGAGTAATAAATAAACCATGTGGGGATATCAGACCCATACTCTGATCATAAACAATGTATCTTCTGTATGCTGGTCCATCCATCTGCTGTATATTCAGCTCTCTAATCAATCAGCTTCTGAGTGAGTCCAAATAAGTGCCACATTCAGGGAGGACACAATTTATCCTGAGACGAAAGGAAGGGAGAGATAGAAACAAGAGATAAAGTAGAGAGAGGGGAACAGGTCAGAGATTATCTAGGTGGATGATGGCAGTCCTAAACAATGATGCAATGAGGTTATGAACCCAGTCTGGTATCACATGAGGACTGCTGGAATTTTGCATGCTCTGCCATTTATTTTCTCAGCTGTCAAAAGTTTCAGGACAGTCATTTGTAACTGCAGATGTTGATGAGGTAGAATCCGGGACAAATGTGTTTCGTGATTTGGAGTTGGCTGGGTCTGTAGCTAGTTTGTTAGTCTGTTCTAAAAACAGATTGAGACACTTGTTAGTAGGGTTGCATCTGCGGAAGAGGCTTTAGTTGGACCTAATCCTCACTGTTTAAAATTCATTAATGAGGGTGAAGAAGGTTAATCTTTTCAAAACTCCTACTCCCCAAGGATTTGATTGTTGAAGTGTTGTGATAGACTTTCCAAGCACTCGATGAAGGGCTCCAATATGGTAACCCGAACCATCAGTTTTTGCACACAATTAATTTGCAAAATTGCAAATGTTTTTCCTCACCAGACATCGGTCCTGTTTCCATCACTACTGACCCTAACAAGTTCCAGAAGGATCTTCAAGAGCTGTTTGTTCAGGTGGGCATCTATAAGGAAAAAACCTAGAGGAAAAATAACCCTATATTGTAATTTATTTGATAGGGATTCACCTATATTATTTGGTTTGCTGGTCTTAGCTGGTCTATTCTCCCAAGTTTAAATGGTTTAACTGGTTTTAAGTTTACAAGCTCCACATTTACAAGCCCCTTAAAACCAGCAAAAATATTGTTATTATTTATAACACATATTTATATGTATTTATCATTTATAACACCTTATTTATTTAACAGAGATGAATCAGTTTTATTTGATAAGGATTAAGCAATCCTATCAATGATTTCATTATTTGACAGGAATTCATTGATATTTAAATTCAGGCTAATATCAATAAACCGATAATTATTTAAATGGCTGATAACTGATGAATGGCCAATGCTGAAATGGTATTCTGTTTTGTCAAAATAATTTAGGAAAAAAATAAAAAATAAAGAGCTACAAGTGCAATAAGACATCACAGCATTATAATGTACAGTGTGAATTTTTAAAATTAATTTAGACATTTGCTGAAGATTATAAGTGTTATTAAATTATAAGTGTTTTAGTTTTATTATTAATAACTTTGAGTGTTACATATGGACAGTACTGTCAAATAAAATATATACATTTCTCTTATATAAATTATTTATTTATTACATATATATATATATATATATATATATATATATATATATATATATATATATATATATATATATATATATATATATATATATATATATATTTATACACAATATATATTAAATAACATTTATAAATAAATAAATAAATATAATATAATTTAATAAATATAGTGTTTGGTTATTGTTTTAAATAATCAAGATTGATACAAATTATATATTATATATAATATTGTTTTTAATAATAAAGATTATTACACATTTACATATTCAAATTATCTGCAACTAATTTGTGTTCCAGTTAAGCATCCCCTAGTGAAAAGAAAAAAAAAAACCTATACCAAAATTAATTTAAAATACATTTATTTAATATAAATGTATACTACAAATCCATTAACATACTGACATATTGCTTGAGACTTACTGATATAAATATTATAATTAAACTTTATTTGGAGTACTTCTTTTTGTACAATGCACATTTCTTAATATTAAGCCTAAATGTGTTTTAATATCACTCTTAGTAAGGATAGTGATCTCTGTATAATATCAATCTTTACATGCAAGATATTTAATGTCTACATAAAGTATGCGTGCAATAGTTCCATATTTTTCCTTAAGTATATCTTTAGCTGGACCTTATCACTGTTTCCAGATAACCAATGTAAAGTGTATTAAGTACAAAATGAGCTGTTCCAATTTAGGAGACTTTAAGTATATCAATTTAGTGTACCAAAATTACAATTGCAGGGTATTTAGATTAAGTACATAAATATGTAAACATATTTGTAGTATACTTAGCATAAAATAAATGTATTTCAAATACATTTTGGTGCATTTATTTTTTGCTAGGGTCATTTTTAATTTCTCAAATTGCATTAACTGGCATTAACGATGTAGAGACTTTCATTATGGCACTACTGCAACTCATTATGCACTGCTCTGCCTGCATCCGCTACCTCAATCCAAAATGCTGCTGTCCACTCATATTCAACTAAGACTTTTGCTCAGGTGTTTACACTTGTATTCTTTAGCAGCAAGGGACACAGCAGCCGTTGCCCTCTTCCTTCATAAATCATCATCGAATAATATTCAGTACTCTGTGTTCTTATTTGCTCTCTGTGGCTTCTGCTGAGTATCTTGGCTCATCTCAGCACTTGATCTGTCTTCAGCGCTACAGTTTTATTAGCACTCTGTTCTTATTGTCCCTTTGGGCTCTAGAGTAAATACTAGAGTGTGTACCCCGAGCCAATACAATATGAGCTTTTGTGCTCTGGTTAGTGCATAAATGTTGATGTCAATGATGAAGGCCGTGTTGTTCTCTCTCAGGGTGGAGGGGATTGTCCAGAGATGAGCATTGGGGCCATCAAGAAGGCTCTGGAGGTCTCACTACCCGGATCCTTCATCTATGTTTTCACAGATGCCCGAGCCAAAGATTATCGCCTGAAGAGAGATGTTCTTCAGTTAGTACAGCTCCGACAGTCTCAGGTACCGACGGCAGTTTGAAAACTTGTTTGAGCCTTTTTGTAATTCCTTTCAGTGCTTCTTGTGATGCAGAAATTACACTTCACCTTTAAATATTAAACTTTAAGTTTGTGAAGGTGTAAGCCAGGCATCTAAATATCTCACAGTCCATTTGGAAAAATCTGCTCTTCATGTAATATACCCCAGTGTTGACATTTAACCCCAACACCCAACCCCCTAACCAAACACTCACACTCATAAACGTCCCCTCTGAATCCAGGTTGTGTTTGTGTTGACGGGGGACTGCGGGGATCGCTCCCAGCCAGGATACAGAGCTTATGAGGAGATTGCTGCCACCAGCTCCGGTCAAATTTTTCACCTGGACAAACAGCAAGTCAATGAGGTGAGGCGCATGAACTCATATGACATTCATATGTATGTAAATTGCAGACACATAAAGTGGTGTGATGTGTAAGTTTAGTGTGGCGTTATTATCTTTTTGTCTTTATTGTGCTCCAAAAAATAAAATAAATAAAATAAAAATTTATTAAAATAATTATTTTGTAATAAATTTATATATTTTTATATTCACCAGCAACTGTTGCCCATCCATTGAGTTGAAACTTTTTGATTAGCAAAAATTAAAAAATGTAAAGGGGAAAAAAAAAAATCACAAAAACGTTTTCAAACTCAACAGCAGAAAAACCATGCTATTCCATTTCTGGAAAAACCATGCAATTTATTTTTTGGATGCACAGTACAGAAAAAATTAACTCCATTGTCTAGTAGTACAGTGCTCATTTAGTGTGCAATGCGGCCTGGTTTGAGTGATTGATGAAAGCTGCTACTCGAAAGGACTGACCAAATGTGAAGGATGTGATGGAATTATATCTGCCACAACATTAACTGTACAGCAGTATTTTGAATGCAGTAATCCAAAGGGGCATGTATTTTAGTCTGTCTTTCATGGTATGGAGACTAGAATGAAGCATGTTCAGTCATAGTCAGACATGAAAGAAAGCAGACCTTCCTCTTTGTGAGACAGTGGTATCATGCATGTCAACACAGGACATGGCAGAGCCAGAGTCTTCCAGCAACAACTATGGAAGCAGTAATCCATAAGACAACAAGGCAAAAAAGGCCTGAAAAGTAAAGAAAAGCACGTTTGCGAATGTCTATTTGTAATTGGATATGTGTGTGTGTGTTTGTGTGTGTTATTGATTTATGGTCCTGTAGAGGTGGGCAGCTGATGGTAGTTGTGTTTGAGAGCTTTACCACCTGTACCTGCACTCAGGATGACTGGACAACCACAAGCTGTGAACACTCGCCAACACCCTTGCTGCTCTGTGAGAATTGTGTCAAGGTCAGGGTCACGCAGTTGCTCTTAGAGCTCTGACAGTTTACTTTCATCCCCTCAGACATTCACCAAGAAGTTGAAAAAAAAAAAAAAAAAGATTTTTTTTTTTTTGGGGGCCCTCTTAATAATACAGTGGCTTTCTACGTAGTATGCATTATCTATGTTCCACAGAAATATTTTATGCATGATTCTAGACTTCAAACATTTAGAAAGTGTAAATCTGGCGGGCAAGTCTAAAGTGTGTTAGTGCTGGAGGTTTAATTTTTTTAAATGTTTAGGACACGATTGGTAACACTTTGTAATAAGGTTCAATTCGTTGACATGAGTTAATGCATTAGGTATCATAAACTAACAATAAACAAGCATATTTGACAGCATGTACTATAGTTCAGATGTTTCGGTCAGTACATTTTTAAATGTTGTTGAAAACAAATTCTTCTGCTCACCAAGGTTGAATTTATTTGATCAGAAAAACAGTACAAAATTAAATTTTAAAATATAAATTACATAAATTGTTAATATATGTTTTCTATTTGAATATATTTTAAAATGTAATTTATTCATGTGATCAAAGCTGAATTTTCAGCATCATTACTCGAGTCTTCAGTGTCACATGATCCTTCAGAAATCATATTACTATACTGATATAGTGTTGAAAGTGCCTCCTTGCAGTTCAAGATGCTTACACTACATCTGACGAGTGTACCTGGTAGCGTAAGCCTTTTGAACTGCAGAGGCACTTTCAACACTTTTTCCATAAATTGAATACGGAAGGCGATCGGACGAAACTTATATCCATATTTAAAACTTTATAAAGTAAAGTTTCGTCCGATCACCTTCCGTATTCAACTTATGGAAAAAGTGTTGAAAATGCCTCTGCAGTTCAAAAGGCTTACGCTACCAGGTACACTCGTCAGACGTAGTGTAAGCATCTTGAACTGCAAGGAGGCACTTTCAACACTTTTCCACGGAAGGCGATCTGCTGGAACTTTACTTTATAAAGTTTTAAATATGGATATTTTTTTTACACAAACGCATCGATTCACTTTAGAAGGCCTTTATTAACCCCCTGGAGCTGTGTGGAGCAGTTATATGATGGATAGATGCACTTTTATGGACTTCAAAAACAGTGCTTGGATTATAATGCTTGGATTAGCCAGGATTTTTAATATAACTCAGATTTGATTAATCTGAAAGAAGAATGTCATATACACCTTGGATGACTTGAGGGTGAGTAAATCATGGGGTAATTTTCACTTTTGGGTGAACTATCCCTTTAAGCTCTGTAAATTCACCTTATGTGCTGCTTAAATAACGTTTTATTTAATGTAGAAATCTAAAATCAGTCTCATTTAACCATCATTTAATTGGTTCATTCACACAGGGTCTTTGTGCCCATTGCAGTTCCCCATACGTCAGTGTCCTTCATCCCTATTTAATACATGTTCCTAAATTCTCCGACATTTTAGGTCCAAGTATGAAAACAAACTCCCATGTCAGGTGCATTTTTACTTTTGATTAGTCTATGGGTGGGATTTTGAAAAATGAATGAAGGCAAATCTGTAAATCCCCAGAAACCTCAAGATTGTTCTCCACATCTAACCTGAATGGTTCTTCTCTGATAGGAGTTAAATAAGCAACAGCCAAATCAAATACACATAGCGCTTTGTCATTTTTTTGGGAGGGGAAGGGGGCAAAGAGAGGGAGCAGGGCTTATTTTACTTAGTAATCCCGGATATGATCTATCATGCCTGCTCTATCCAGCACAGCTGCCTGTCCAGCTTCCAGGTTGGACGTCTCCAACAGACAGCTCTTTGTGGAGCTGAAGGAGGAGGCACTACTTAAACAAAGGACGGGGCTCAGCTTAATCACTGGAGTGATTTGCAGATAAAGCTTTATGAAAGCGTGTCGGTGCTTTAAAGAGTCTAATGGTTTGGCTGAAACCTCAGGCCAGGCACACTCAAAGTGAAGGTGGAGATTTTGGTACTTTATTGACAGAAGAATTTATTGACAGAACTTTATTGGCAGAAGACTTTAGGGTAACACTTTTTTTTTTTTTTTACAGTGTCCTTATTACACATGTTACATGTAGTTACTATATAGTAATTACAATTTGTTCATAATTACATGCAACTAACCCCAAACCACACCCTAACCCTGTAGTAAGTATGTAGTTAATTATCATTCCTCAGTGCTTAAATGTATAATTACACTGTCACCTTCAAATAAAGTGTAACATGATTTAGTCTTATTTTGAACTTTTTTAATCAGATTTTTGAACTTTAGCTTTTTAACTTTAGGTTTGATTGACGTTGACCCCTTGGGGTCAGACTGAGACCTGTTTGAACAATAGTGAACTTCTCACCGTTCCACAGATTGTTCAGAAATTTGACGTAGCAACAGAAATATGCATGAATTGTTTTAGCTGAACAAAGGAAAATGTCATGTGAATCAATAGAATGGAGGGATGGGATATTTATTAATACAGTATCAATACCACTTAAACTCCCACAGGTGTTTTCAATCGAACAGACCTAACAGCAAGAGAGTCTGAGCAAGTGTAACTAGATCCAGTCTGGTCTGTATCTCCTGCTCTGTTTTTGTCATAGGTGACCAAAGTCTTGTCTGTAATATGGAGAACCTTTGTGGGCCACCTTTGAGAGAGGAACAAAAATATATTAACCCCTTGCTTTGGTGTCACAGGAAAAGACAAACAGTGTTAGACATTCTCCAGTGAATAGATGAAAACTTATTTTGAGACTTGAGACTCCCTACATTAACTCATTTGGCAGATAAAAGCGAGTTACAGTGCATCCAAGGCAAACTTTTTGCTTGTATGTGTGTTTCCTGGGTATTCCCTATTCTACAGTATCTTTCCAGTAGAGCATTAAAGGGGCATTCGACCCAAAAACTAAAATTCTGTCATAATTTCCTCACATTCAAGACTTTCAAATCTGTAAGACTTTTTTTTCTTCTGTTGAGCACAAAAGAAGTAATGGGCTTCTCTTTACCACATAATTAAACCTGACAACAATGAAATCTAACAACTGTCTCATAAATTTTGTTTCTAAACGCTCAAATCATAACAGAAAAACTGCATTTTTAAAGTAAATGGATACTTGGGCTGTCAATTTTTTTTAAATATACTTAAATTCCTGGTATTTTTCTCACACATGGCTTCAGATGACTGGCATCATATCGCATGATTCACATGGACTACTTTTATGATACTTTTGCTTTTTTGTCATTCACTTTTTGTCATTGTCCCTTATTCACTTTCATTTAATGGATATGAGCTGATTCTTGAACATTTCTCCTCCTGTGTTTCATGGAGGAACAAGTCATTCAGGTTCGGAACAACATGAGTGTGAGTAATTGATGGCTTTTAGTTCATTTATTATTTATTTTTAGGTGAACTATCTGTCTGTTTTCATGTTTTATATTGTTTGATTTATCTTTCCTGTTCTGTTCCAGTGTTTGCTGATAAGCTACGTTTCCACCGCAGGAACTTTCCCCAGGAACTAGGGACTTTGGGGTAGTACTCTGTGTGTTTAGACCGCAGGGACCAGGGTCTAAATGAAGTTCCGGGTAAAAATGTCCCCCTCAGAAAGTCCCTGCTCGCGAGTTAGTACTTTTTCAGAGTTCAGGAACTTTCAGGGCTGGGACAGGCACTGAACATGCTGATTGGTTGAGTTCACGCAGCATTTTGATTGGTTGACCCAGAGCAGCATTTTATTTCAACCACCATTTTTAAAAGTCTGTTGCAGTCCGTGCAGTAAGAGTTGTGTGCTATTCGAATCAACAATGGAGTTTAAAAAATACAACCGATGGACCGATGTCGAGGTTCAGGATTTATTAAGCTTATATGCAGAGGTAGAAATCCAGAGGGAACTGGAAAGTCAGTCCTATGTCACCGGACTTTAATTTTCACAGTACTTTAGACCACAATCGGAACGCAGACAGCAACAGGTCTGGGGGGACAAATTGTTCCGGGTAATTTCGGTGGAAACATGGCTTTAGTTTTTTAATTTGGTTCTATTCTCCTCTGTTCCCTGCCTTTTGGTTTCCCTGCACTGTAAACTCAAATAAGTTGGCAACCCCCCCAGAAATTCTTCTAATCTAACATAGCAAAACATTAAACACTACTAAATCTCCCACTTAACATTAATCTTGCACACGAAAATTATACAACACTTTATTTGAGTATTTTCTCTCCCTTTTACCGTATATACCCGAATATAAGACGACCCTGAATATAAGACGACCCCCCCATTTTCAGCCTATTTTTAGGACACAAACCTAGTCTTATATTCGGGTATATACGGTAAGTGTCATGGCATGCTGGGAAATATAAATCCCAGCCCAGTTTCAGTTAAATTTAAGTTTGTCTAAATTAAAAGAAACAAGTTCATAAAACTCAAAACAATGAAAATTCAAATGACTTAACGTGTCAGTTTTGTGAACTCAAAAGAAAATTCTAAATACTCATAAAAGTTCATTTGATTGAACTAATTTGTTTAATTTGAGTTGGCTTTACTCAAACCAATTAATTATTTTGAGTGTTAGGGTTTACAGTGTGGTTACTAATTAAGTACTCTGTTCAAGTGTGTCTAGTTAGTTACTCCTTTGTTTGCTCTCTCTATTTAAGCCCTCAGTTTCAGTTAGTTCCTTGTCCTGTATTGTTTATCGTCTATGTATAACAAGATTGTGTATTCTCCTAGATTTTCTCCTATTTGGTGTGTTGATTATTAGATTAAAGTCTGTTTGAGTACCTCCTTCGTCATGCGCTTCATTACAGCCAATGGACACTGTCCCTTTAAACCATCAGTTATACAAACAGTGTGGGTGCTAAGTTGGAATTCAGCTGATCCTCAGCTGACCTCCACATCCTTTTCACATCTCTGCTTCCCGACCAACACTCCTCCACAACTAATCTTTGAAACATGACAGTTCAACTTCCAGAGGAAGCCAGTCTGTTGCCTCCCATTAAGGTTTGTCACACTGGATTTGGTTTCAGTGTCGTTTTGACTATGATGTTCTCTTTTAGCGGGGTACCTTTCAAACCTTTCCAGGACGCACACAGGCCGTTATCTGAACATGGTTGACCTTATATTCCTCTGCTGCGGCCTTTTTGTCTATTATCTATTACTAGTTTAATCTTCTCAGCTCCCATGAGGCATCCACTGAAACAGACACTGGTTTGAGGCAGATGTAGGTCATTGGTGAGCTTTTTTGCTGCTCTGTGGGGGATAGTTGCACATGTGGCACTCATTACAGCTGTTTCCAGTTGTAAACTTCGAAAGGAACCAGCTGTCGTCTGCAGCCAAAGAGGGTGAGAGAGCTCTAGAGAGAAAGAAATAGGGGAGAATCTGAGTAATGAAATTATCAAAGGCTACACTCGCTCCAATTTTCTCTCTCATTCCTTAATATATAAAGATGTGTTAAATAAGCGTCATTCTCGTGGGCTTACTGAAGTGATGTTTTCGTTCAGTGGTATGGACACAAGAGAAGCCATTATGTCTGTACTCAACACAAAAAGATCAGAACAAATACACACAGCTGCCTCTAAAGGAATTAATAGCGAAATCAAAAAATACTAACTGAGGAAACAGTTAGTTTCCTTTAGTTGTTTGTCTTATGCTAATTAATCAACACCCTCATGTTCATTTCCTTTATCAAATTCTCCATGACAATGATCTTTAATTGATGTGTACCTAGTAAAATCCCATGGTGAATTAATCACTAAGGGGCATAAAGATGGTGTTAGGTGCAAATGAGTTCTCACAGGTCATTGTAGTGCATTCAGGTACAGTTGTTCAGTCAGATAATGGACTTAAATTCACAGCTCCTGGTGCACATTCTGCTTCTTTTTTTTCATTTTTGTTTTTCATGTGGACCTTGCAGTATTTAAAGGTTAAAGGAATAGTTAGCTCAAAAATGAATGTCATAATTTAGATAATTTACTCACCATCATGTTGTTTTAAACCTGCATGACTTTCTTTATCTTGTGTGTATACACAAAATTAAAAGATGCAAAGCACCATAAAAGAATCAAAAAGAGAACAGTGGTTAACAACTCACTGGCTGAAAAGACTGTTAGTGAATAAAGACTTCATTTGAGTCAGTTCTTCACACAAAGCTATCATATGACTTCAGAAGCATATGGGCCATTTGTATGATCCTTTTATGCTGCTTTTTTGTTTATTTTGTGATCCATGAAAAAGTCATACAGGGTTGGAAAGGCATGAGCGTGAGTAAATGATGACAGAACTTTCATACATTTTTGGTGAACTTTCTTTGTAAGCCCTCCATGTCTATTTTTGATGCTGTTTATCTCATCTGGAATGGCTTCAGAATGACTAATGCATTACCTGTACTTTTTGCCATGTACTGTAAATATATATCTACTATGATCTTCTTTGTGATCGTCTAGGGTGAACATCAGTCCTTTACTGTTTGTGCTGCTCTTTGATAAATTTATAGCTCGTCAGTCCTGGAATAGATTGCATTCTCTCTCTGATAGATGATCTGATCTAATTTCCTCACTGTTTAATAAGGATCTGCTTGTGACATACCTCTATGAGACAGTCTGCTTGAACAGAGATGATGTCACTGGGATCCTATCTTGCCTGCATTTCCCATCTTTGAATGGATTCATTTCAGAGCTTTTGGTCATAGACATGACTTTCTTTCTTATGTAGAACACAGAAGAAGATATTAAGGGGAATGTTTAAGCTGCTCTTTCCATACAGTGGGAGTGAATGGAGACCACAGCTGTTCTTCAATATTTATAATGTCGAATAATGTCATTTTCTTTTTTACACCATGAAACCTCTTCTCTACTTTTGACAATTTATACATTTGTTTAGGTTCTTAAATGGGTTGAGGAAACTGTCCAGGCCATGAAGGTCCACCTTCTTTCGTCCGATCATGAAACTGCCCAGGAGACCCAGTGGGAGGTGCCCTTTGACCCCAGTTTAAAAGAAGTCACTGTGTCATTGAGTGGTCCAGCACCTCAAATTGAGCTCAGAGACCCTCTTGGTAGGAACATGCTATTGTTTTCTATTGAATGGCTGATCATGCTTTCTCACTAAAAGGAGTATAAATTATTGTATTTTGCAAAGGACCGCTATTACCAAACCTTTTTAAATTGTTATCTGAATAATTATAGGCCGTATAGTTGGAGAGAGGCAGGGTCTAACAGAACTGCTCAACATCCCAAACTCAGCACGGGTGGTCAACCTGAAGAACCCTCGACCTGGACCATGGACATTAAAGGTAACACCTAAAAGCTTTGAACAGTGATGCTAGATCACATTTGATATTTATGTGCACTATATTTCCAGAAGTAATGGGACACCCCTCCAAATCCTTGAATTCAGTTGTTCCAATCACTTCCATGGCCACAGGTGTATAAAATCAAGCACCTAGGCATGAAGACTGCTTCTACAAACATTTGTGAAAAAATGGGTCGCTCTCAGGAGCTCAGTGAATTCAAGCGTTGTACCGTGATAGGTTGCCACCTGTGCAATTAGTCCATTCAGGAAATGTCCTCACTACTAAATATTCCATGGTCAACTGTTAATGGTATTATAACAAAGTGGAAGCAATTGGGAACAACAGCAACTCAGCCACGAAGTGGTAGGCCACGTAAAATCACAGAGCGGGGTCAGCGCATGCTGAGGTGCATAGTGCACAGAAGTCGCCAACTTTCTGCAGAGTCAATAGCTACAAACCTCCAAACTTCATATGGCCTTCAGATTAGCTCAAGAACAGTGCGTAGAGAGCTTCATGGAATGGGTTTCCATGGCCGAGCAGCTACATCCAAGCCTTACATCACCAAGTGCAATGCAAAGTGTCGGATGCAGTGGGGTAAAGCACGCCGCCACTTGACTCTAGAGCTGTGGAGACGTGTTCCCTGGAATGGCCAATCACACTTCTCTATCTGGCAATCCGATGGAAGAGTCTGGTTTTGGCGGTTGCCAGGAGAGCGGTACTTGCCTGACTGCATTATGCCAAGTGCAAAGTTTGATGGAGGGGGGATTATGGTACAAGGTTGTTTTTCAGGGGTTGGACTTGGCCCCTTAGTTCCTGTGAAAGGAATTCTTAATGCCTCAGCATAGCAAGACATTTTAGATTATTTCATGCTCCCAAATTTGTGGGAACAGTTTGGGGATGGCTCCTTCCTGTCCCAACATGACTGCGCACCAGTGCACAAAGCAAGGTCCATAAAGACCATGAGCGAGTCCATGAGCGAGTTTAGTGTGGAGGAACTTGACTGGCCTGCACAGAGTACTGACCTCAATCCGATAGAACGCCTTTGGGATGAATTAGAGCGGAGACTGCGAGCCAGGCCTTCTCGTCCAACATCAGTGCCTGACCTCACAAATGCTCCTCTAGAAGAATGGTCAAAAATTCCCATAAACAAACCTTGTGGAAAGCCTTCCCAGAAGATTTGAAGCTGTTATAGCTGCAAAGGGTGGGCCAACTCCATATTAAACCCTACGGATTTAGAATGGGATGTCATTAAAGTTCATGTGCATGTAAAGACAGACATCCCAAAAACTTTGGCAATAGAGTGTATATACACAACAGATCCTTTTAAAAAATGTCAGTGATTAAAAAACGCTTTTTCTCTTGTCTAGGTGGGGTGCAGTGGGAGACACACACTCAGAGTAACAGGTGTGAGCAACCTGGACTTCAGGGCAGGTTTCTCTAGTATACCTGTCACAGAGTTCAGCAGGACCAGAGAGAGACCTATTAAAGGTATTATTACTTCACCATTTGGTACATAGCCCTTTTCCAGTGATGGACGCTGGAGTGATAGCTTAAAAAAAAAAAAAAAAACAATATATATATATATATATATATATATATATATATATATATATATATATATATATATATATATATATATATATCACCTAAAGGATTATTAGGAACACCTGTTAAATTTCTCATTAATGCAATTATCTAATCAACCAATCACATGGCAGTTGCTTCAATGCATTTATGGGCGTGGTCCTGTTCAAGACAATCTCCTGAACTCCAAACTGAATGTCAGAATGGGAAAGAAAGGTGATTTAAGCAATTTTGAGCGTGGCATGGTTGTTGGTGCCAGACGGGCCGGTCTGAGTATTTCACAATCTGCTCAGTTACTGGGATTTTCATGCACAACCATTTCTAGGGTTTACAGAGAATGGTGTGAAAAGGGAAAATCATCCAGTATGCGGCAGTCCTGTGGGCGAAAATGCCTTATTGATGCTAGAGGTCAGAGGAGAATGGGCCGACTGATTCAAGCTGATAGAAGAGCAACTTTGACTGAAATAACCACTCGTTACAACCGTGGTATGCAGCAAAGCATTTGTGAAGCCATAACACGCACAACCTTGAGGCGGATGGGCTACAACAGCAGAAGACCCCACCGGGTACCACTCATCTCCACTACAAATAGGAAAAAGAGGCCACAATTTGCACAAGCTCAGCAAAATTGGACAGTTGAAGACTGGAAAAATGTTGCCTGGTCTGATGAGTCTCGATTTCTGTTGAGACATTCAGATGGTAGAGTCAGAATTTGGTGTAAACAGAATGAGAACATGGATCCATCATGCCTTGCTACCACTGTGCAGGCTTCTGGTGGCGGTGTAATGGTGTGGGGGATGTTTTCTTGGCACACTTTAGGCCCCTTAGTGCCAATTGGGCATCGTTTAAATGCCACGGCCTACCTGAGCATTGTTTCTGACCATGTCCATCCCTTTATGACCACCATGTACCCATTCTCTGATGGCTACTTCCAGAGGATGATGCACCATGTCACAAAGCTCGAATCATTTCAAATTGGTTGAACATGACAATGAGTTCACTGTACTAAAATGGCCCCCACAGTCACCAGATCTCAACCCAATAGAGCATCTTTGGGATGTGGTGGAACGGGAGCTTCGTGCCCTGGATGTGCATCCCACAAATCTCCATCAACTGCAAGATGCTATCCTATCAATATGGGCCAACATTTCTAAAGAATGCTTTCAGCACCTTGTTGAATCAATGCCACGTAGAATTAAGGCAGTTCTGAAGGCGAAAGGGGGTCAAACACAGTATTAGTATGGTGTTCCTAATAATCCTTTAGGTGAGTGTATTGTATTTATATAATTATTATATATTTTTTTTAATGTAAAAAAATTATTTAATAATTACTCCAGCCATATTTTGATGGAAAAAGGATATTACGCAGTTTGTGCCAGAACTTGCTCATGGTTGCACTTTCCCTGAACCGTATTAAGAATTATCAAAAATATCCCATTTTCCTCCAGGTGTTCCAGCTCATGTGATTCTCAAGTGTTCAGGTCTGAAGCCTCCCGGTCTTGTTACCAATATGGAGTTAGTATCTTTAGGGGGGCGCTCGTTGCGTACCATTCCTGTGCCTTTGCCTGGCGATGGAGGCGATGGAGGTATTTGGAGCATCCCGCAGTTTCGAACACCTTCTCAGAGCTTCTTCCTCAAAGTGTCTGGAAATGATGGAGAAGGCTACAACTTTCAGAGACTGTCTAGTGTGTCATATACCAACATCATCCCAGGTGAGTCTCTTTCAACATCCCATGTTAGTGTCTTTTTTATTTTGTGTTTTGCTTTGCTTTGCTTTTTGTTTTGTTTTGTTTGCATTTAAGTTACATTCCAAATCCACTGGACTCAGTTTGAACTTTAAACAGTTTAAACTGTATAAATACTTTTAATTATTTATTTTTTTTTGTTTCTTTTAATTTAGTTTATTTTCTTTTTTTTCCGATTTTGTTTTGTTTTGTTTCTTAAAGGTGCACTATGTAAAACTTTTTCAGTAAAATATCTAAAAACCACTAGGCCAGTATTATATATTTTGTTCAGTTGAGTACTTACAATATCCCAAATGTTTCCAACTATTTGTAAATTGTGAGAAAATTGCTATTTTAACCAATGAACCAGGACGTGTGAGGGAGTCACCTGTCATTTGCATCATATCTGCATTATCCTCGGTTCCCGGTTTATTTAGCAGAAACTCTTTACTCTTACTGCAGTGTGCAACAAGTGTCATAGCAGCCGCCGAGCTAACGTACAGAGTAACGTCATAACATCATTTTCAACACACTCAGATGTATCTAATATGATAAACAGTGCTGCGTTCCCTTATACTCATGTCCGTAAAAGCGGAAATGGCGCCAGCAACTGTGGCATAATAACGAGGCGCGTGTTGCGTTCATCTTATTAACAATCGCTCCAGCTGCCTTGTTCAGCTCCCACAACACTCGGCCCTGCTCTGCTTCATACTACAGTAACGTTAATAACCGCATCCATGAACTTGATTTCTGCCCGAGTCCTATTCCGATTCTTTTCCACCGGCTGTGAGGTGAAGACCACATGTCCCAAGATTCTGCACTCAAACTTGACCTCATCATACGCCTTTGTTTTGAATAGGCAACCTCGTCTAGTGGACGGAAAAGTTACATAGTGCACCTTTAAGATGACATTGTTTATGTTAGGGTTTGTTGTTAACCCAGCTGTGATGATCCAGTTTCTTTTCATTTTGTTTCTTTTCTTTTTGATTTTGTTTTGTTTAGTTTCTTTTTGTTTTGTTTTGTTTGTATCTAAGTTGCAGTCAAAATCCTCTGGACTCAGTTTGAACTTTAAACAGTTTAAACTGTATAAATACTTTTTTTCTTTTTCTTTAGTTTAGTTTAGTTTAGTTTAGTTTAGTTTAGTTTAGTTTAGTTTCTTAAGATGATATTGTTTATGTTAGGGTTTGTTGTTAACCCAGCTGTGATGATCCAGTTTAACCTTTAACCTCCTCTCACCCTACAGAGCCTCCACTGGTGAGTATGCCCACTGTGATAAGAGGGTTCTACATGCAACCTGTTACGATTGACTGCTCTGTGGAGAGTGACCTGCCCTTTAAACTGAGATTCATCAAAGGAGGAAGAACAATAGGAGAGGAAAGAACCTATGAGTGAGGCTCTTCTCAAATATTATATATTTTTTCTATTCCATCTGTTTCAGTTTATTTTGTACTTCCTTTTTAGGTATTGTTAATAATAAAAATAT
The DNA here is from genome assembly GCA_018749465.1 of Paracanthobrama guichenoti. NCBI lineage: Eukaryota > Metazoa > Chordata > Actinopteri > Cypriniformes > Gobionidae > Paracanthobrama > Paracanthobrama guichenoti. Next base: position 22,017,587 of record CM031950.1, read on the forward strand.
TAACCTAGCATGAAAAGTAGCTAGTTTTAAACACATCAAATGTCTGTGTCCCTCCTTAAAATTGTATTTTTGGCCTGGTCAACCTCAGAGGTCTTGAGCTTCCTGAGCTAACAATTAAAATCATACAACAATGCCATAATTTTGTCATAATCTGATAAATTGATATTTGATGTAGGTTGCTGAAAAATAACAAAATCACTCATTTAAACTTTTTTTCTTAATTGTATTTAGACTAGTTCCAGCTGTGTGATCTCTTGGGTTGACATTTTTTAAATGCTAAGCACCTCCTTTCAGACCATTGTTCATAGCATTGTTTTAAAAGGAAAAAGTCACTTTTGAAGCTGTTGGAAAATGGCACTTTTCGTCTCCCACACTTCCCTTTCCCATGTATTTCTTCCTCTCTTGCTTTTCTCTTTTTTGCATATCTCCTCCTTCTCCAACTCTCTAATTCCAAACATGTACAAACACTTTTGCAGGCATTCTCTCCTGTGATATGGCCTTAAGTAAGCATAATGGAGCAGATGTTAAAGTGAACATCTGCTGGACAATTTTTTTGCTCCGTTTGATACCGTGTGCTGACACGGGGCATTCGTTTACAGTCGAAATTCAAACCTAACCCAATAAGGATTTGTGAGCTTTCAATGACATATCAATCTTGGAATGAATATGAACAGCAGGAGTTGTGTGTATTGCACAAACGAAAGTCATCATGAAAAATGAAAGAAATAGTCTTTATTTTTCCAATAAAGGGCACTCTGTTTTGAATTACTTTTTGAACATGAAATAATGTTGACTTATAGTGAAAGGTATTCTGTGTAAGCTAGTTGTTAGTGACATCAGACTATCTTTTTTCTTCCTTCCTTTCACCTGCTACCATCTGTGTGTGCTTAAATATGTTCATATAATTTGTAATCTGTAACACTATATTTTCTTTCCATTCTTTACTTCACTGTTATGCATAAAGTGAATTTCTGAGTAGGGTAAATGCATGCTTGTGATCAAAGGCTGCACTTTTGGACTCATCACTTAAACCTGCTATTTTTTTTGTAATTGAAGGTCTTCAGTTAAAGCATCATGGGAAATTCCACATGCGTCAGGCAATGATGAGGGAGTATATGAATGTGTGGCCCAGAGCACTGCAGGCATGGGACGAGCTCTCACGCAACTCACTGTTAGAGGTATTGCATGGATACACACACTTCACATACTTTTTTCTGCACCATACAGTCTTGTATTCACACCCACACCCTCAAACCTGGTTTATACTTCACGCATGCATCCATACAAGCACGAGGATGCATGTGCCAAAAGTGCCATCATGCAGTGCTTCACAGTGCTCCATTTCGGACCATCATACACTGTTGGATTTTTGTATCTTTGCAACACAATCCTAATTGTTTTGCAAAAAAATCTTCTTTTTATAATCTTGTTTTCCAGTAAAATATTTAAACATTTATATTTAAATATAAATATTTATTTTTATTAATTTAATTTAAAAATATATATCTAAAATATTATAAATATTTATATTTTAAATATTTGAAAATATTAAACATATTTCAACTTAAAACAAGACATTCAGAACCAGCTTTGTGTAAGTTTTATATATACATATAATATATACATTTCCTCACTACTAAATATCACTATTATATATTAATATTATAACATTTATAGCTATATATAATATAGTGTATACACTCACCTTAAGGATTATTAGGAACACCATACTAATACTGTGTTTGACCCCCTTTCGCCTTCAGAACTGCCTTAATTCTATGTGGCATTGATTCAACAAGGTGCTGAAAGCATTCTTTAGAAATGTTGGCCCATATTGATAGGATAGCATCCTGCAGTTGATGGAGATTTGTGGGATGCACATCCAGGGCACGGCTCCCGTTCCACCACATCCCAAAGATGCTCTATTGGGTTGAGATCTGGTGACTGTGGGGGCCATTTTAGTACAGTGAACTCATTGTCATGTTCAAGAAACCAATTTGAAATGATTCGAGCTTTGTGACATGGTGCATTATCCTGCTGGAAGTAGCCATCAGAGAATGGGTACATGGTGGTCATAAAGGGATGGACATGGTCAGAAACAATGCTCAGGTAGGCCGTGGCATTTAAACGATGCCCAATTGGCACTAAGGGGCCTAAAGTGTGCCAAGAAAACATCCCCCACACCATTACACCACCACCACCAGCCTGCACAGTGGTAACAAGGCATGATGGATCTATGTTCTCATTCTGTTTACGCCAAATTCTGACTCTACCATCTGAATGTCTCACCAGAAATCGAGACTCATCAGACCAGGCAACATTTTTCCAGTCTTCAACTGTCCAATTTTGGTGAGCTTGTGCAAATTGTAGCCTCTTTTTCCTATTTGTAGTGGAGATGAGTGGTACCCGGTGGGGTCTTCTGCTGTTGTAGCCTATCCGCCTCAAGGTTGTGCGTGTTGTGGCTTCACAAATGCTTTGCTGCATACCTCGGTTGTAACGAGTGGTTATTTCAGTCAAAGTTGCTCTTCTATCAGCTTGAATCAGTCGGCCCATTCTCCTCTGACCTCTAGCATCAACAAGGCATTTTCGCCCCACAGGACTGCCACACACTGGATGTTTTTCCCTTTTCACACCATTCTCTGTAAACCCTAGAAATGGTTGTGCGTGAAAATCCCAGTAACTGAGCAGATTGTGAAATACTCAGACAGGCCCGTCTGGCACCAACAACCATGCCACGCTCAAAATTGCTTAAATCACCTTTCTTTCCCATTCTGCCATGTGATTGGTTGATTAGATAATTGCATTAATGAGAAATTGAGCAGGTGTTCCTAATAATCCTTTAGGTGAGTGTATATCTTGAATTAAATAGATTTTTCTTCCACATTGGCAAATTGATTTTTCTTGGTTAAGAGGGTAAAATATTCGCATTTGTCCACCTCCATTTTATACAATTAATAAATATTAAATATTTTATTTTAAGAGTTTGATTATTTTTATTTTAAAAATTAGTTTATAGCTTAATGCAGCTGTTTTATATGTGATTTGTTATATGTAATAATGTAAAAAAAGGAAATTGTTTTAATAAATGCATTATTTTAAAAATTAATAAATAAATGTGTGTGAAATATTAAATATGTGAAATAAATATAAAATATTATATATAAAATGAATAAATGTATGTAATATGTTAAATATTATTTTATTATTAATTTAAATATTATTATAAAATATATTAAATATATATGTGGAAATATAAAACATAAAAATTATAAAAGAACATGAAAATTTTTCCCTGGCTAGGATAATGTAAAAATAACAGTTTTAACAGATGTTTCTTGCTGGTTAAGCAAATATTTTCTGCACACTACCTTCTGTTGTAGTTCAATGTGGAACATGTCAAGTATAAATGCCTCTTGAGCATTGTGAACTGAGTGCACAGTCTGCAGAGAGTCATGTGAAAATATAAACAAGACTTCAGCTTGCTAAAGAGGGTGTAATCTCCAGAATTTAAGGAAACTGTAAATGAGAAAAGCTTTTTTGCAATGGAATTGTAAGTCACAGCCAAAAGTCTTGTATTCGACTACTATGGTAACATTAAACATTAAAAGAGATTTGTTGCCTCACATACATTGTATTTTAATGTCTCTTTTAAAGCATGTCGTCATGGTTTCTTTTTAATGTAGAGCCCCCTCCTGTTCTGCATCCTCCTGTGAATGTGACTTCATCCCTGGGTACAGTGGCAGTGCTGTCCTGCCAGGTTCAAGGCTCTGTGCGGCATAATCTGACCTGGTATCGGGCTGGTGGTGCTTTATCATCCCACTCAGGAAGGGTGAAAGCACTGGCCAATTCCTCTCTGGAGATCAACTGGGTTCGCACCCAGGATGCTGGACCGTACCAGTGCAGAGCCACAAACGCCCATGGAGAGAGTCAGGCTGACGTATGGCTGGTGGTCCTAGGTATTCTGCACCACCTGGTCAAACACTCAGCTCCGTCGGCCTCATGAGTCCTACCGTCATGTGTTTTCCATTACAACCCTCAAAACCACAGTAGAACAAGTTCTACACAGCCAGCAAGATTGAGCCCTGCATGTTTTGAATAAGCAAGATTAATGTGATATTAGATTGGCGGTTCCTTTTGGAGACAAATAACCGAACAAATCGATGAGCAACTTTCAACATGTGCAGTTAGACTTCCACCATTATTATACCATTATATTGCATGTGGAGTTTTCATTATCCATTTCGCCATGTCTGCAGTCTGAAAGGTTTTGTGCCAAGTTATGTGTAGGAATATTTCACTAAACATTATTTACTTATTACCTCATGCCATTCCAAACCTGTTTGCTGTTATTTTTCTTTGAATACAAAAAGTTTTTTTAATATATACATATATATATATATATATATATATATATATATATATATATATATATATATATATATATATATATATATATATATATATATATATATATATATATAATCTTCACATCTTTTCCATCCATCCATCTATCTATCTATCTATCTATCTATCTATCTATCTATCTATCTATCTATCTATCTATCTATCTATCTATCTATCTATCTATCTATCTATCTATCTATCTATCTATCTATCTATCTATCTATCTATCTATCTATCTATCTATCTATCTATCTATGTATCCTCAAATTCTCATCCTTAAATTCTGAATGGTGTACATCATTCAACATACTATGAACTGTTACAGAAAGTAATATAAAGATTCTTTAAACATTCTTCTTTTTATGTTCCATGGAAAAAAACAACAGCAAAAGGTTTTGATTTGGAACGACATGTGGGTGGGTAAATAATGACAGAATGTTCATTTTTGGACAAACTATCCCTTTAAGTACAGAATGATTCACAGTTTATTTCTGTTTCCTTTACAGAGGCCCCATCTGTGGTTGTCTCCCCTCAGACACAAAGCTTCTCTCTGGGTGCAGAAGTCCACATCTCCTGTTCGGCATCTGGATCCCCTCCTCCAAAGGTTTTATGGAGCCATGGCAACATCTTTCTGTTCAACCACCATCGGTAGTCAACCAGCTCCTCCTCCCTCCTCTCACTATACATCTACCCACACTGTTTGAGATGGTTATTTTTATCTACTTTCCTAAAATGGATCATTTATATTTAATTTCAGTTTGAATAAACTGACCGCAAACCATTAACAGTCTGAGATTTGGTCAAGACATAAGAATAAATCTGCCGTCGATGCTGTGATCAGTCAGAAGTTGAAGAAAGAAAACACTGTTCAGTTTGAAAAGTGTTAAACACAATGGTCTGTAATATAATCATTACATCAGCAGTCTTTGGTTAATATAACATTGGCTGTGCTTTCAGAATGAGCATCTCTGAGTCTGGCATGCTGACAATCAGAGGAGCTGTCCCTGAGGATGCTGGGAACTATACGTGCCTGGCCAACAACGAGGCTGGCACTGCCTCTCAGTCTGTTACCATCAGTTATGCAGGTGCTGAAGAATGAAATGATTGTACATAGTAAATCATTCTTATATAATGTTGTCATTTTGAGTTAGAGATTGAATATATAACTGACAATAACTTTTATAGTGATACGGCAGCATGCATTAAAATGAAATGAGATTACAGGTGCTGGCAGGCATATCAAATACAATACACCAAAAAGTTCTATAGCTGCTTCTGTTAAACTGTTTGGCACTCAATTCTTTCTGTGGAACTATAGATTTATAGTTAAATCTAATGGCATTCTCAACTCAACTCAACTTGATTCCTGTGTTGCCAAAGCTGAATTTTCAACAACCATTATTCTAGTCTTCACTGTCACGTGATCCTTCAAAATCTGATTGGTGCTCAAGAAACACAAATGTTGGAAATGTTATGCTTAATATTTTTGTGGAAACTGATAAATACTTTTTCAGGAAATGGAATAGAAAGTTCATAAGAACAGCAAATCTTGTGTTAAATTATAAATGTGTCATTTTGGATCAATTAAATGAAATATATATATTAAAACAAAAATATTAAGTCGAAAGTCTTATATCTGTTATATCTGTCATGCGCTCGTGTACACGTAAAACACGAAGTATAAGTTGAGCGCACAGTCGCGTGCACAGCCTTGCAAAGTATAACGTTACTTCTTTTGATTAATACGCGTACACAGGCGTTCGGCGCATGCGCAGTTTTGAGCAAAGTACGCGCGGTTACAAAAATACGACTGCGCGTTTAGTACTCTTCTGATGACGAAATTCACATTACGCGCACTGTACGCTGACCCCCATGTACACGTAAAAAGTTAAGTATACTTTGGCCTTTAGGTTGCACTTTATTTTACAGTACGTTTACTTGCCTAAGAAAGTACTGGGTAATATAAGGTAACTACATTGGTCAAGGTTAGGTTTAGGGGTAGGTTCAGGGTTAGTACCTAGTTTTTACCCAGTTATAGTAATTACTATAATAAGTACATAAGTTAGTATGTAACATTACATGGGGCACATTATTTGGTCAGACTGCCCCATTTATAGACACTTTTCAACACAAACCAAATGAGTCACACTTTCTCACTGAATGAGTCCAGTTCTCACTATTAACTAACTATTAACTACGACTTTTGCCTCAATAAACTCCTAATTACGGCTTATTAAAAGTTAGTAAGGTTATGTTTAGGTATTGGGTAGGATTAGGGATGTAGAATGTGGTCATGCAGAATAAGGAATTAATATGCGCTTTATAAGTACTAATACAGCCAATATCCTAGTAATATGCATGCTAATAACCAACTAGTAAGTGAGAATTGGACCCTAAATTAAAGTCTTACCACAAAATATTTTTGGATATGGATTAAAATTGCAATGTGATGGGGTATATTGTAGCATATTTCTGTTTTACATATTTATAATAGATGAATGCCTGTTTCACTTAATATTTGAAGTATACTGTGCACTTTTAGTAAGTAGTTAGCTAGAATTAAATTCTGAACATAAGCAGAGATTTAAATGATATCTGTCAGGTAGTAGGGACAATTTATGTGTGGTAATAGAAAAAAAAAATGACAGTACAGTACAGTACAGCACACAATGCTAGGTTTAATTCATTTCTCTCTTGTTGTTGTCTCAGAGCCTCCGAGCATCTCAGTGGTACAGCAGGTGGTGATGGTTGTTGCTGGTGAAGATGCCATTCTAGAATGTCAGGCCTCTGGTACTCCTCTTCCCTTAGTAAAATGGCAAAAAGGTAAACACTGCCCCTAAGGATAATACCTGGGCCTTCAAGACACCTCTCCTCTTTTTTACATTTTTGTTGTTGTTGTAGTTTTTTGATGAAAATGTAATTTTTGGCATATTCTATCTAAGCTGTCATAAAAATGTAGCTGACAAAATAACATTTAACAGCAACAATGCGCAAACTGATGAAAATGTGTCAAACTTTAACCAAATGAAATGTATAAAAGATTCATCATCAAAATACAACATACCATATGTTTTACCATATGAGTTTTAGAGTCTGTTTAGGATATTGCATTACTTGTAGTGGGTTGTTACAGCAACGCTGTATGTTTTCTTTGATTCTTGCACCATCCGTCTTCAGGGGCTCTGGATCTGGGAACAGTTCCATTTGCGGAGCAGGATGTCCATCGTGGAACGCTGCGGATTCGCGGGGTTCAGGAACTGGATTCTGGAGAGTATACCTGTGTGGCCTCAAACATTGCCGGGTCCACCTCTGCTGTGGTCACAGTACAGGTGGGAGGTGAGAACAAGACCTCAGCTGCATTACATGCTGATACTATATAAATATTACTGTGCTGTTTATACGGAACAGTTTCATTTTATGTAGGCTTTTATTTATTGAGCTCACTGTCGCAGTATTTCTATTGCTTTTCCAAAACTTTGAAGCACATAGCATGAATCAAAAGCCTTGGACAGAACTATCTGATTTTAAGCAGAACACACCCGTAAGCTCATGGGCTTCTAAACCGCAAGTGGAAATGTTCCCCCGCTCTGTTGTAGCGTGTGAAATTTGGAGAGCGCAATTTGGTTTCAACATGATATTTGGCAATGTGTCTTTAACAGGACTTTTAACAGCTCCTGACAGCATTCTCAGACTCTCAGTAGCTCATGGCCAGTTTATGAGTATGCTTGAATGATCCAGAACAGGATCATAACTTTGTATAGAACTGGCCTTAAAGGCAAAATGTGTCATTTATGTGCCACTAGCATCATTAAGTGTAATTGAACAAATAATGATAGATAAATAACTTTGATTGAATAATGATGTAGTTCCCAGAACACTCTTTCCGCCATTGGTCAGACAAATAGAGAATTGTGCTCCCAAACTCATACCGTTGGTTGAGACAATGTTGATGTGGTCATAATGCGCAAATAAACAGAGCAATATATTTACTTTTTGGGAGAATCAACCTAAAGATGTCGTATTTAAAGTTGTTTCTGCATATTAAACTGGAATGGAAGAAAATATTTTAACATCGTATAAATGACACTCTTCAGGTTTAAGTCATAATTACTATCCCACATATAATGTGTGTGGAAAAAAGTAAAATATGTTGGAAATAAATTTGTTCAGTGGAATGTTGGTTGTAAAGCTTATTTTTTCCACCTGCATATTTCTCACTTTGTTCTCTAATTCAGGAGTTTTCACACTTTCTATTTTCTAATGCTAAGGAACCCAAAATATTATTATGTCTCCTTTCTAAAAAAATAAAGACGGCTAGACATGAAGACTCATTTATACTGTGAATGAAAAACACAAAGCATGATATTATTGACAACATGTTGGCCTAAAGCCAAAACAAATTATTTAAATATGATTTGTATAGAAAATATTTTCTTTGTTAAATTAAAAGCATATTTTTCCTACCCAATATTACACTAAAAGACAAATATTTCCAATTAATTTTTATGTATATCATCTTTCATAGAACTTCAAAGCTGTGTTACAAAACATAGTGGCAGAGATTTGGAAACAGTCCCTTGAAAAAGCTATTCTTGAACATATATACATTTCAAAGAAGGGGAGCTGAACATTATTAATTGTATGTACATTTTGTTTTGTTTTGATGGCTTGCTTTTTTATTCTTTATTTTTGCAGCTGCTCCTACGTTCTCTGAGTCTCCCTTGGACATAACGGCTGGCGTGGGTGATAACATTACTCTACCGTGCATCGCCCGTGGTTTCCCCACACCTTCTCTGACATGGAGACGCCAGGACGGACGACCCATTTTTGGCAAGTCATCTGGCCACGTGGGCACCTCTCAATTGCCTTCTGGTGCCCTTCAGATCCAGAGTGAGTTTCTATATCTATATTTGAACAGATGTTTAGGGAGGTCGTCTGCTAGCACAATCCCTCCCAGATACCAAGCGCGAGGATCTAACGAACATGGTCCACCCACAGAAGAATAATGAAGATGTTATTTTAGGTGCTGACATGTAGTGGAGGTGGGTCTGAAACCAACTGCTGCGATAGAGGAAATAGAAACAGTACAGCTGAGCGCTTCCTCTCTCAGAGAGTGGACTGAGAGATGGTCTCCTCACCCTAGGCCCCTTCGGGGGTTGGGTGGGGTAAAAAGTCAAACCGCAGGCCTCTTGAGCCAGAACCGGAGCTTCTGGCAGGACAGGGAGCTGCATATGGACAAAGTAGCTCTAAATGTTTATAGGCTATAATGTTTTTATTGGACAGCTGCTATAGTATTAGCATTGAGCAGCAAAAAAAAATGTTTCTAAGAACATTTTGCCAATGTTCTCGTTAAGTTATGAAAATGTTATTTCCGAAAGTTCTTTGAATTTGCAAAACATCCAGTTTTTAAAATGTTTTTAAAAAGCTTTTTCTTTAAGGGAACATTCTATTTTATTTATTTAGTTACTTTTGAATGTTCTCTGAACATTCTAAAACAAGTAGTAACACTGAAAAAATAAAATGATGTATAAATATTGTTTTTGTGTTAACATTTTGAGAACCTTATTAAAGACCAGATAAAGTCTCGTTACTGTTGTAACCTCTGTTCCGTGATTGAGGGAACAAGATGTTGTGTCGAGACTGACACTAGGGGTCGTTCTTGGGAGCCCCAAACATCTCTGACATTTTCAGAAAAGGCCAATGAGAATTGGCAAGTGGAATTTGCATGCCAGCCACTCCCCCGGACAGGGTATAAAAGGAAGCTGGCGTGCATCTTGTTCCCTCCATCAGGGAAAGAAGATTACAACAGTAATTGGGACATTCCCTATCTGTTAGTCACTTTGACATTGTGTCGATACTGACTGACATTAAGGGTCCCTATACTAAAAGCAAGAACCAGCTGAATTGTGTTATTAGTTTTGGCGGTGCAGATGCAGGCAGGCTCTTGCGTGCCAAGTATCTCGCAACCTTCCAGCGCCCAGGGTAAGTGATCCAGAGTCTCCCTATCTCTGGGGACTTGTCCTCAAAACGGTAATAGGTCACATCAGCTGTAGAAGACCACCCCATGAACCTAGGAACCAATTGTCCAACCGTGAGCAGGGCGAAGGAGTCCACTCAAGCCCAATATTCATTGCCACCTGGGAAACCTTGGCTGCAGACTCGGCATCAGCCTCAGGCTGGGCTATCACTCCCGAGGGTGGAAGCCCAGGTGAGTCATCCACCTCGGAAGGCATAAACATGCCCTCTGATGCTGCGTCTGACAGCTTATCTTCCTCTCAAGCCCCAAAAGAAATATTAAGTTCACCCTTTGGGTGGAACCGCATAACTCATCCAGAAACTCGACCGAGGGACACAAACATGCTGGGGAATGGAAGACCCCATAGGGATTCACCTGGCGGAAATTCCCCCATTGTAACCCTCAGATCGCCCTCAGTGCTCATCACCACTTCCTCATAACCAGAGGTAGAAGGACCAGGACGGGAAGGGGCTGACTCCACGGCCTTACGTAGTGAGACCATGAACCATCTACGAATGCGTGGCCATCTAAGGGAGGGTGAAATCGACCACACCTAAAACGACACGGATGGAACGACATCTTTAAAAAGATGCTATCGTTCATACAGCTCTTTCAGAGGAATTTGCTCTTTTTGCAAGGAAATTGCCTCTATCAGACCACCGCTGAAACACCCAGGGGAACTCCTCGCACTTATTTGTGTACCCAAGAGAAAGACCACTGAAATGTGCTCTTTGATCCAGCATCGTGTGGAGGTGAATAGACCTAGCTTCTCTTAGCATGAGACATGCGATACTTTAGCTCTGAAGAACAAACCTGAATGAGTGGAGCACGCCAGCCTCCTTTTATACCCAGATGTCCGGGAAAGTGGCTGGCATGAAAATTCCACTTGCCTTATTGGCCTTTTCTGAATACGTCAGAGGTGTATGGGGCAACCCCCAGTGTCAGTCTTGACACAACAGCTAAGTGACTGACAGATAGGGTTCTATAAATGTTACTGGAAGAATGTTTGTTCATAACTTTGAGAGAACCTTGCTGGAATGTTTGCCAAAGTTCTGAGAATGTTCCCTGTTAGCTGGGCTGTTCCTATCTCCCTTTGAGAGTGTGTGTGTGTTTATATAGGCCTAAAAACTTGAGCTCATTCTTACTCACATGGCACTGCATATACACATAGCACACACATACTTGTGCACATGCAACATTGATTTATACTATTTAAAACTATTTCAACAGCTACCAATGTGTGCAAATGACTATTGTGCAAATTTTACACATGCAAAGTGTTGCACAATATTCATTACAACAGTTTTATTGTTTCAAATAAGCTGTATATAATGTGTGTGCATAAAGGTCTCAAACAAGAATGAATAACCACAAATGAGGTCAGAACTGTCATCACAATGGAATTAATAGCTGGGTTGTAAATACAATCAAATCAGCATTGCCATAAATTCTAGGTTGATAAAATAGGTTCATAAATTAGGAATGCACTGATATTAAAATTCTGTCCAAAACAATGGCATACTTATTTTCATGTTATGGCAGATGACTGATAAATGGCAGAAGTTAGAATAAAACATTTAAATAGTTTAAAATAAAACACTAAAAACTAAAAACAGTTGATATTGATATCGACTTGCAAAAGTTTTACATTTATTAATAATATAATAATACTGATACATGTAATATTTATTGAATCTCAGAATATAAATATCAATTGGTAATATATTTACATTTAATAATAATATTTTTTATATACATTATAAAAATTTAAGAAAAAAAATATATATATATATTAAAATATTATGTAAATAAATGTAATAATGTTTTTATTGCTATTGTTTATTGTGAATAATGTTAATTTGTGTTAATAATTATATTTAAGTGAGTGGTATATGTTGAGGTAACCTGAATATAAAAATGGGGAACATTTAATAATAATTAATAATAATTAAATGTAATAATAATGTTTTAAATATTATAAATTATTAAATGAATAAAACCAAATGTAATATAGTCAAATATTTTATAAGATTATACATTATTAAAATATTAAATAACATAATAATTATGTTTTTATTGTTTGTTGTTAATAATGTTAATTTGTATTAATATATTTAAGTGAGTGTTAAATGATTAATGTTTAAAAATTGAGATTAAATATCCATTTTGGTATTGGTTTCTACATATAAATCTCTAATATCAGAAGACAGCTGATATTGTGCATCTCGATTATAAATGAGCAGCTTTATCTAAATTAATTCACATGAGTGAGTAAAATCTTATAGGTTGTGGCTTTTAATTTGTGTGTATTGTTAAACTAGTCACGTTGCTTGCTGATTGTTCTGTGTTGTTTTTATTCTGGCTTTGATACGAAGGTCAAGATGACACTTATCAATGAGGTAAAGCCATTACCAAACACACAAACACATCCATATGTGAGCTGATTAGGGTTATCACATCTCTTTCACACAATTAACAGGAAGCCATAATCAAGCTAAATGATTTGTTAATGACTAAAGTATGAAATGACATGTTTATAAGATCAATTATAAAAAGAGTGTTCTAAAGTGTTATGTTCTAATCAGCGTTGCTCTGATCCTTCCAGGTGTTTGGGTTGATGATGAAGGTGTTTATGTTTGTGAGGCCAAAAACCAGTTTGGATCCATCAAGGCACTAGCCAGAGTCACTGTTACTGGCTTAGGTATGAAAATGTTTTGGGCTGCATTTCCCGAAACCTTCTTAATGCTATGTCGTTCTTAAGTTATACCTTAAGATGTACCTTAAAGTTAATACGTGTTTCCCGAAACATTCTTAATTCCTAATCTTAAAGGATTAGTTCACTTCAAAATGAAAATTTCCTGATATTTTACTCACCCCCATCTCATCCAAGATGTGCATGTCTTTCTTTCTTCAGTTGAAAGGAAATTACGTGTTTTGAGGAAAACATTCCAGGATGTTCGAAGGGCTTCAGAGGCTCTGCGCGATCCCAGACGAGGAATAGGGTCAAACTATGGCAGCGAGTGAATAGTTGTGCTAAATCAAAGACGGCGCCTTCTGCGGATCCATTTAGTCTATGTGCACTATTTCATCCGTTAAAATTTTAGTCCCCTGTCTACAATGTCAGAATTCAACATACATTTTGCCTGCCACGGCAGCAAATTCAAAAGCTTTTAGATCTTGTTGGTCCGACTTTGTCAAGATAAACTCGACGGAGCTACCCCCTCAGCCCCGAAATGGGGAAGGCGAAAAGTGCTGGCGGCTCTTCTCTTTCTGTCTTTTTTCTTTGCTATAGTAGCTGTTAATTAAATGTTTCGTGTGTTGCGCTTTTATTGAGGAGGTCATCCAATTACAGAAATTTGTGATTTACACCAATAATGTGATGCGGACAATTAACCCTGCTTGTGAAGTAAATGAAGACTATGGCAAAATATATATTATGGTAATATAAATGGCATACTGCCAGTTAGTGTAGTAGGTTGATGCATGATACATTTGGGCATGAGAGGTTGCGGGTTTGCGCTATAATTTCAAAATTAAATAAAATACCCACGGTTGGATTTAGCTTGCAATTTGGATTATATTTATAAGATCTCCTGATAAATGCAATTTCAACTATTTCTGAAGTGTTTCTATTATAAAGAACACTGCTTTCTCACATAATGCAGTTAAACAACCCCTGCATAGAGTGAATAATAGATTTTTGAGCCATTGATAAACCAATTCAGCACCGCTGCCATGGACAGCACCTGCTAAAGTTGCACTTAAGAAGGTATACCTTAAGCAGCCTCCTAAGTTATAGTTCAGGGAACACCTATAGATGGTATACCTTTAGTTAAGTTATACCTTTAGAGTCTTCGTAGAGCACTAAGAGACAATGTTATCGGGAAATCCAGCCTTGTTCTCTTCATCAATATCACAAATATTGAGAGTTGTGACCATTAAGTCTCACTGTAATTATCTGTCCTGTTTACAGAACCGCCATTATTAGTTCAAGGTGCACCAGCTGTCACAGCGATGATCGGTCAGCCTTTGAACCTTCCCTGTATGTTATTAGATGGGATTCCTCTTCCTGAGAGAATCTGGACGCACAATGGAAAACAAGTGAGTAATGAGAGACACTATTCTTAGGTGTGAAATTGAAATTACTGGAAAATATATGTGTTGTGTTCATGCTTATGTTTTTATTGTATGATCATCCGGTCTCTAGGTGCGTGTTGGCGGAAGAGTCTTTCTAAGGAGTGACGGCAGTCTGTATGTGGATAGAGCTGTACCTGATGATGCGGGGACATATGTGTGCACTGCTAACAATGTAGCAGGATCAGCCAATATTACCGTCACAGTGGAAGTTCATGGTTAGTAGGCAGGATGTTTTTACAACTGAGTTTAATTAGGTTACATACGTAACTGAGACGTTCCTTTTCAGTCGCTCATGTTTGACGTTACGTTGGAACGTCACCGATATTATGGGGAAACACATAACGTCGGTGGTGTTCCGACATAACATTGAACGTGACTGACTGAAAGGGAACGTCTCAGTTACTTATGTAACCCAATTATACTCAATTGTAAAAAACTTGTTTTCAGAGAATACATCTTTTTTCCCTCACTGACAGGTTTTAAGCATAAATTTAAAAAAACATTATTTATGTTTATGCAATTTATACAATTTGGTATGTATTGTCTGAAGACAAATTATTTTACATATTTTATTGAAAAACATACAAAAATACTGACTATTAAAATAATTTTTTTTGCAGTGTTCAGTTGAACATACATTTACGGCCATATACTATATATATTATATTTATTTATGTCTAAACAAATCCTATCTTAAGCATGTTTTTATTTTTAATGGAAAACAAAAACACATATTAATAAAATAACGTTTGCATTACAGTAACTCATCTGGTCCCTAATGAAGCTGAAATAGGTGCTAATATTAGAGTTTCATATTTAGAAGCGATAAGCTGGATTCCTTGTGAAGTATCTTTGGCGACGTTCTAATTGTGAACCAATGGTTGTTAAGGCCTTGTGAACAGCTGCTATTCTGACCTACTTTTCCAGCCCCTCCTGATATCAAGGTTGGTCCCCTGCACTACACAGCCAATGAGGGCACACCCATCTCCCTGTCCTGTGAAGCAAATGGGATCCCCAAGCCCACCACTGTCTGGTCCAAGGTACATCACCCTTATCACTTTACTGTTGTCACTTTACTGTGGTTTTTTTCAGTAATGGTGCTTCTGGCTGTGTCCCAGCTGACCATCCCAGCAGTGACAGATAGTAACGGATTATGTTGTGCCAAAAAGTTTGCTGGAATAATTTAGCATAATGGAAGCAGGAGAAGTGCTGATGCAGCCCATTCGTCTTTGATGCATTGCTTTCCCAATCGCCTTTCAAATGAATGTAAGCTCACGTCCGCCTGCCCCTGTCATGGGAAGTTAAGTTTTCCACCACTGTTTCACAACACGATAGATTGGGAGTGTATTGTCCGCAGTATCCACTCGAGGAATGTAAATTGCTATTCTGGTCACATGAAAGAAGGTCTGCTAAAGCCATCTTGTTTTAGAGCAAAAAGGGGATGGGGGATATACACGAGGAATGCCTGATTCCTGGTAACCTGAGAAGCCACTTCAGAGGCTTTGGACAGGATGTGCATTCCAATTTTCCCTTCAGAACAACATGCTTGTTTCGAGGTGTTCATCTTCTTCTTTCCCCAGGGTCGAGATCCCTCAAACAGGCCTGTATCGGCACCTCTTGAGGCAACTGATGGGAGTCTGTACATCCCCAGTCCCACGGCGGAAGATGCAGGGGTCTATGTCTGCACTGCCACCAGTGCAGTGGGCTACACCAGCAGAGAGATGCATCTGAGTGTTAACAGTGAGGAATCTCATGAATATAATTAGTTTTGATAATTTACTCAAAAACAAATTAGTAGTGAAGTATTTTCTAACTGAGTCTATCATTTCGATAGGCAAACCAAGAATTGTTGGTGCTGATGGGTCACAGGCAACGGTTAAAATGGCAGCTGAGGTTGGATCAGAGGTCATCCTTCCATGTGAAGTTCATGGAAGTCCTACACCTCTGGTGACTTGGAGCAGAAATGGGCAGCCCATACCTCCTGTCACAGCCTGGTAAGATTATAAAAAACTTGTGTTGAGTACAATAATTCACTAAGACACTTATAACACACTATCACACAAAAATGTGTCTTGAGCACCAAATCAGCATATTGAAGGATTTAATTTAGATTTAGTTGATGTGCCTATACATTCACCATTTTTTTTTTTTTTTAATTCTGACATAATTTATTCACAGAGCTTTCAAACCTGTATGATGTTCTTATGAATTTGGGCAAGTGTTTTTTGCTAGTTTCAGCCTGATGCAGTTATCATTTTCATGTCATTGGATGAGCAGATCAGTTTTCTTGCTAGAGAAGCGTTCAGTTTTTCCGCTTGCAAATACCGCCATGTAAATAGTGAATCCACCATGGCGCAAGCACAACTGGCTTTTAAAGGGACTGGGAGATGAGACTCTGATTGGTTTATTGCACGTTACGCCAAAACCACACCCATGACTCATTAGGAGAAAAGGGACAACCCTTTTAGACCATGAGCCAGGTGCACTGAGCATTTTCCCCATCATTAAACTAGCAAAAGTGGATTCGGATATGCCCTAAGTGCACTTGCGCTTTGCACTTTAGACCATATGTTAAAATAGGGCCCTTTATGTTTTTTGTCCATACAATGAAAGTAATTAAAGGGATAGTTCACACAAAAATACTTTGTCATCATTAAATTATTAGCCAAAGTGTGTAATGATAGAAAAAATATATTAGGTACAAAACTGTGAAAGGAAATGTTAAACAATTCTGACACAATTTTGACACAAATGTGCCTGCTTTTCTGATTATTTTAATATTTTATTTAAAGATTTACAAAAAAACTAGTTAACATGCTGAAACGCCAAAGGCCAAATGTGATGGAAGTGCTCTGCAATTGCATTTCTTTAGATACTCTTGAAAATGTCACAAAACCGGTTCACAAAGCCAAAAATGATGTGGTATTTTTAACCGAAATCATTTGCATGGTATTTGCTTTTAGAACAGTGTTGTTATAGTACATAATAAATGGCAAAAATATGTCCTAATGAGTGATGAAGTTTTCTTGCTGTGAAGAAATGGGCCCTGATGAGGTGATGTAGCCATCTATAAAAGGCTTCAGCGGTGTCAAAATTCACCCCAGCTGACTTCTCTTACCTCATTCTAACTCCCCTGGTCAAGAACAAGAGCCAGATAGGCTTCACCAAGAGCCACTGGTGCGCTGTTACGAAGGAGACACATTAGATTTCATCCTGATGGACTGATGCTTTGCATTTATTTGGCTTAAGTGAAAACTAATTTCATCTGCAGGCATCTTGTCTCAGCAATATCATGTTTTGAGAGTGTTGGAGTGTTTTTAATTGTATACAGAAGTATAATGATGTAACATAGGAAAGTAACTGGAGATAAGACTCTATACACCATAATGCATCTAAGATTGACCTGTCTCTTCATACTCCAGTATGTATTTACAGCTAAAACTGCATTTGAAATAAAAGATTTAGAAGCTCGAAATGTCCTATATATGGGGCTCTGTATCACCTTCCAGAAGGGAAAAGTTCAAATTCTGAATTTAAAATGTGAGAGGAGTTCTCCAAAATAGGAGTTACCCAAAGCCTCAAGGACATTCATTTCACATAAAACAAATGAATGAATACACGACTGAATGAATGAATGAATGAATGAATGAGGCATACACCCAAAGCGCTTTACACTCATGTCAGGGGTCTCTCCTCATCCACCACTTGGATGATGCGATGGCAGCCACAGTACAACGGCGCCAATGCTCTCACCATACACCAGCGATAGGTGGAGAGGAGAGAGGGTGACAGAGCCAATTCATTGGATGGGGATTATTAGGAGGCCATGATTGTTCCCACCAAGCTAACCCCCAAACTCCTGGATCTCGGCCTGAATCCTTCTCTCTGCCACTGGATTGAGGACTTCCTCACTGGCAGGCCTCAGGTGGTGAGAATAGGCCAGTCCACCTCCACCTCCATCTCCCTGAGTGTGGGAGCTCCACAGGGCTGTGTCCTGAGCCCCCTGCTCTACTCTCTCTACACGCATGACTGTTTGCCCACACACAGCTCCACCTCTATCATCAAATTTGCTGATGATACTGTTGTCCTGGGCCTCATTTCCAACAACAATGAGACGGCATACTTGGACGAGGTGGAGCATCTAACATCATGGTGCCAGGACAACTGTCTCTCTCTGAATGTTGGCAAGACCAAAGAAATGATTGTGGACTTCAGGAAGAGACAGCAACGGACATACTCCCCCTCATGATCAGCGGGTCACCAGTAGAGAGAGTGAGCAGCTTCAAGTACCTGGGAGTAAACATCTCCGAGGACCTGACCTGGACTGCTCACATTCAGACACAGGTGAAAAAGCCAGGCAAAGACTGTACCACCTGCGCCAGCTGAGGAAATTCAGGGTTTCACCAGCTATCCTGAAAACTTTCTATTTAGGGGCGATAGAAAGTGTTTTAACTCAGTGCATCACAGCGTGGTATGGGAACAGCACCAGTCATGACCGCAAAGCCCTGCAAAGAGTAGTGCGCTTTATCCGAGCGTATCTCAGGGTCAGCTCTCCCGTCTCTGCAGGACGTCTACACCAAACGCTGCAAAGGTAGAGCTACCAAGATCATCAAGGACTCTAATCACCCTGCAAACCCTCATTTCACGCTGCTACCATCTGGTAGCGCTTCAAGCCTGATGGCCAAAACTGAGAGACTCAGGAGGAGCTTCTTCCCCAGGCCATCAGACTCCTGAACTCAGTCACTTAACATCACGTGACTTCACGTCAGGATAAACATCGATACACTGACATTGCACTGCACTTTCTGTTCTCGTTGTTACTGTGTAACAACCTGTCATAAACCTGTTTGCACATTATACTCATAAATATGTGGTTAACAAATGTATAAAAGTCTACAGTTTACTCACTGCACAGTTTATTTCACTTATTTTATTCCACTTTATCCTTATTTGTTACCTTTTTTTCTCTTGACTTGATTATTTATAATTCTACAGATATATATATATATATATATATATATATATATATATATATATATATATATATATATATATATATATATATATATATATATATAGATAGATAGTACTTTTTTTTATATCCTATTTCTATTATAATTTCTTCCTTGTGTTTTTAACTGTGAATTTGCACTGTCCATGGAGCGGACCTGTTTACATTTCACTGCCGGTTGTATATTCTGTATATAACTGTGTATGTGACAAATAAAACTCTTGAATCTCTTGAATCTTGGTAAAGTCCAATGGAGGGAATTTGGCCAGGACACCGGAGTTACACCCCCAGTCTTTACGAGAACTGCCATGGGATTTTTAATGACCGCAGAGAGTCAGGACCTCGGTTTAACGTCTCATCCGAAAGACTGTGCTTGTTACAGTACAGTGTCCCCATCACTATACTGGGGTGTTAGGACCCACACAGACACCTCTTGTACCATTCAGCCCACTCTAGGACCCACTCAGCACCTCCTGCTGGCCTCACTAACACCTCTTCCAGCAGCTACCTGGTTTTCCCAGTTGGTATCCCATCCAGGTACTGACCAGGCTCAACCCTGCTTAGCTTCAGTGGGAAACCAGTCTTGGGCTATAGGGTGATATGGTTGCTGGTCAAAATAACACTAGCTGTACTTTGTCTGTGTTGCTTTGAGTTAACAATTCTCTGCAACTGTGACCTACTCTTAACATTTAATCCACAAAACCAACAGAAGTATGTAATATACAGTATGTACAGTAAGTGATTTTATAAAATTAGCCTATAAGCTTCACATTTATGCTTTTAATCCTCTAAAAAGTTTCCCTATTCACTTTTATTAACCATTTTGCTTGTTTTTTTTTTTTTTAAACCAGTCATTATGAAGGTCCTGTGGACTCACATCTACCAATCATTAGAGGTGCAAGGTTTAAAATCACATAGGGTTCAATGGAAAACAGATGTAAAGTTCATTACGTTAAAGTTGATGTATTTGCTAATCGGTAAACTGATGATGACAGAGGTGTTAGAATTAGACCATTCTGTTTTTTTGTTGTTGTTTTTTTTTTAGATGAAGCTGGAGCTTGTTGATGGCATTAGTCAGAGGGATGCAATAGACAGGTATTGCAAGGATGTATGAATGACAGCTTTAGATTAGGTAATATGGTCTGTCTGTAAAAGTTGTGAATTACTGGAATGTTGAGGTACTGTATTCCTGGTAAGACAAGGAATGAGACCTGTGAATGAGTGTGTGTGTGTGTGTGTGTGTGTGTGTGTGTGTGTGTGTGTGTGTGTGTGTGTGTGTGTGTGTGTGTGTGTGTGTGTGTGTGTGTGTGTGTGTGTGTGTGTGTGTGTGTGTGTGTTTTGAGTGATAGTCACAGAGGAAGAAGTGTAGCCTGCATAATGTTTGAGTCTCCAGGAGCTTCCTGTCTCATAAAACAGCATGTCAACGTCTCAGTCTGCTTGACGAGAATAACACGCCACTCCAGAGACATCTGCCACACAGGAAAGAAGATGATGTGTGGAAAGTGCATTTAATCTACAATCGGGTGGCTGTGGGGATGTTAGGGGGCACCAGTGCTCACTTTTACCTTAATGTTTGGAGATGTAACGGAATGTGAACTGCTTTTTTAAAAGTATTTTTAAGCTTATTTCTCTTTCTTTCTCTTTCTCTTTCTCTTTCTCTTTCTCTTTCTCTTTCTCTTTCTCTTTCTCTTTCTCTTTCTTTCTCTTATCTCCTGATTCTCAAACCAGAACTCCTGATTACCCTAATTACAGTCCAGATTTGCCAGCGTGCACATGTGTTTCTACAGGCTGGTTCAAATTGCCCCAACATGGTGTACATACTGATCCATCTAGAATCTACAATCTGTTTGGAATTTGTTGGGGGAGTTTAAACTTATCTAAAAATAAAATGTTGCATATTGTCATGTAACCACAGATGTTCTAAATTTTTTCATACATGTTTTATGTGCCAGTTGTATAGCTATTGTATAGCTAAGAAAGGTGGTGCATTTCACTGTGAATTTTTAAGTTGCCAATCATAATGGTTTGTTAAAAAAAGAATCAAAGAAACAGTCACTTCAAAACTGATTCTATTTCAGAAATATTCATTATAAATGTTCACGTTGGCAGTCATAATGCCTTGTAAACAAAGAAAGAAAGTCATAATATATCCAAGACTGCTGCTTAGTCTAGCATAGAATCAGAAATTATTAAAACAAAAATCTAAATATTTATTTTTCTACCATAAATCAAATGCTTCATTGTAATAACTGCATTTGTCATATGAGTGTTTCTGCTTAGCTTCTTTGCAGTTTAGAGATGGGTCAATAGTTTCATATGGAGAAAAAACAAACACTTTTTGAATCATATAAATTCTTAAATTAAGTGTAGTCAGTGTAAAGCCAAACTTGGGTACGGATCTTGACTGCGAACCACTATTTAGTGACCTCAGTGATCCACTATTTAGTGACCTCATTAGTCCACATGTGCAAGACTAGTGAGAAGAGTTGTGGGAGGTGAAGTAGTTTTTCCCAATGGGGTTTGTTGAATATAGTAGCTTGAAGCTTTCTTTTAGATTTATTAGTTGTATTTGTATTTAGGTTGCCATAATAAAGTTGCTAAGCAAATGTTCATTCCGGTCTACTTGAAGCCAAGCTGATTTTGTCAATTGGTTTCAATTGCGCAAGTTAGAAACCAGCTTGTGTGCATATACACAAGTCCGCACATTCATATACAGCACACTTACCTTGCGTCCCGATGTGCATACTATCCACACTTGAATGTTAAAAAGTGTATGCCAAAAGTCCAAGTGTAGATCCGTGCACACTCGTTTGGCTAATATTGCCTACAACCCTTTGCACTTGGGAGGAGGATTAGGTTCAGCTACAAACTACAAATAAACTACAAACACAAATAAAAAGTGTTAAAAAACTATAAACATGGCAGATGTGTGCAACCGATGGGTGCGAAAACTGCTGGTTAAGCAGATAAAGGGATTTGAGTGACTAATTTTCAAAAAAAATTATAGTAAAAAATATTTATTTAATCATATCTGTGTTATGTTTCATCTGCAACAACGTGAACAGTCCCACTTTATATTAGGTGGCCTTAACTACTATGTACTTGCATCAAAAAATAAGTACAATGTACTTATTGTGTTCATATTCTATTGCAATACACTTTTGCTGATATTGAGGTGGATACGGGTAAAGTTAGGGACAGGTGTGGTGGTGTGGGTAAGTTTAAGGGTAAAGTTAGGGACAGGTGTGGTGGTGTGGGTAAGTTTAAGGGTAGAGTTAGGGACAGGTGTGGTGGCGTGGGTAAGTTTAAGGGTAAAGTTAGGGGCAGGTGTGGTGGCGTGGGTAAGTTTAAGGGTAAAGTTAGGGACAGGTGTGGTGGCGTGGGTAAGTTTAAGGATAAAGTTAGGGACAGGTGTGGTGGTGTGGGTAAGTTTAAGGGTAGGGTTAGGGACAGGTGTGGTGGTGTGGGTAAGTTTAAGGATAAAGTTAGGGACAGGTGTGGTGGTGTGGGTAAGTTTAAGGGTAGGGTTAGGGACAGGTGTGGTGGTGTGGGTAAGTTTAAGGGTAGAGTTAGGGACAGGTGTGGTGGTGTGGGTAAGTTTAAGGGTAGAGTTAGGGGCAGGTGTGGTAGTGTGGGTAAGTAAGAGTTAAGGGCAGTTAGGGACAGGTGCGGTGGTAAGGGTAAAGTTAGGGACAGGTGTGGTGGCGTGGGTAAGTTTAAGGGTAAAGTTAGGGACAGGTGTGGTGGTGTGGGTAAGTTTAAGGGTAGGGTTAGGTGTAAGGGAAGGGTCAACAGTGTAATTATAAATGTCACTACAGAAATTAATTACAGATGTAATTACATGCAGGAAACTTTTAAAAAGTACAATGTAAAAACATGTATGTACACAATAAGTTCATTGTATCAAATGATTAGTTAAAATGTTAGTACATAGTAGTTAAGGCCACCTATTATAAAATGGGTCCACGTGAACTTTTATAAAGATCCATTTGGCCATTAACTTTTAAATGCATCATTATGCAAAAATATGTGGAGAGTTCTCTGCATGAAAGGCCCACAACTGGCAGATCAATGTGCTACTTTTCTCTCCAGTGCGGTAGGAAATTAAATGAAATGTGGAGAATGTTAACTGTGAGAAAATGATTGACGGGCCAGTTTGCGGTGACAGGATGCACATAACTATGCGACAGAGCACCCATTAAAGATGCAATTTTATGACGTGATAGTATGTCCCAAAGTTTGTCAACTCTTCTGCTACACACTTAAAAGTATGTACTTTTTGTTCACAAAAAGAGTACAGATTTTCAGGGCGTAGTATAAGTAGACGAATTGGGACACACATTATTCTTTAACATATATGCTCACTCTAAAACATGCCTCCTGTGACCTCAGAGCCTGACCTTTGATCTCTTCTTACGCAGGTTCACTGTTCTGCCGTCTGGTTCTCTGAAGATTAGTGATGTCAGGCTGATAGACAGTAAATTCTACACCTGTTCTGCTGTGAACCCAGCTGGAAACATCTCACTCACCTACAATTTGCAAGTACAAGGTACAATCCAATAATCTCAAGATTTATCTGTGGAAACAACCTTCAAAATAAATGAAACAGAATGCAAAGTTTGTGAGTTGTTACAATTGCTCATCCAATGACAAAGACAAAGACAATGACAATTTCTTTTTTTCAGGTAGCAGCTTTGGCAGTGAAATATGAATGTAATCTTGTTAACAAACGAAAAACAATACTGTGGTGGTACTATAGTGCAGTGATCATACATCATACTTTGATATATACCATGGTACTGATGAATACCATAGTATTCTCCTGGTACTTTAAAGCAGGGGTTTTCAAACTTTATGATGCCAAGGACCCCCAAATATGATGAACCTTTTTTGAGGGACCCCCTTCCTAAAATCTATCTATATATTTGTATGTATGAACAAACATTTACACTGTTAGATAAATAGTGTGACATTATAAATACAACATATTGTTTCCTAACACCGACACTTAATACTATACTTAATGTTAGATGTACAAAACCTGAAGAACATTTTCAATCAAAAATTATTTGTATAAGCAACTTTCACAATGTATGTAAGCAGCGTACGTACAGCGTTAAGAACCCCAGTGAGCAAGATAAAGGGGACTATAGTAAGAACAACTCACTAGAAAGATACAAAGCAAACATATACAATTCTAGAAAGTACGACAAGAAAGGTGAGAAACATTTAGAAATGAAACAGTTAGAATATTCGGTAGACTTTATCCATTTTTGCTTTGTCTTTTTATTCTCTGAAATGTTCTGGGGACCCCTTAGAACCTTCTGGAGGACCCCAGTTTGAAAACCCCTGCTTTAAAGGGTGCAGACACTACTGTTCAAAAGTTTGGATTAAAAAAATTATACACTATATTGCCAAAAGTTTTGGGACGTTTGCCTTTACATGCACATGAACTTTAATGACATCCCATTCTTAATCTGTAGGGTTTAATGTGGAGTTGGCCCACCCTTTGCAGCTATAACAGCTTCAACTCTTCTGGGAAGGCTTTCCACAAGGTTTAGGGGTTTGTTTATGGTCATTTTTGACCATTCTTCTAGATGAGCATTTGTGAGGTCAGGCACTGATGTTGGACGAGAAGGCCTGGCTTGCAGTCTCCACTCTAATTCATCCCAAAGGTGCTCTTGGTCAGGACCAAGCCTGTAGCACTCCTCTCAGAAACTGAAGCCTCTGCGCCTCGATCTTCCCCCGGTGGCCGGTCCCAGTATAGGTCATAACCCCCTCCCCGCCGTGTTTTCTAATGGACGCGAGACAAACTAAACAATCAAATTACACTTCAAATTCTTTTTTCCCAAAGTTGGTTTCTGTCATTGTAGGCAGTTTTTATCATGATGATTTCAATTCAAGTATTTGTTTTTTAAATGAGTTTAGTTAGTTATTTGATTCTATAAAAACGGGGGGTGTGACATCATGATTGACAGCTGAGATTGACGGCTTCTCTGAGTGAAGTTGTCACTGAGGCACAAACTGACTTTTTTCAGGATTTTTGGGAGGAGATTGGAGCTTTAGCTTTAATTTCTACATTTCCATAACTATTTCACACCGAACATAATGAATTGTTCTGGATCTGAGTGTGGGCAGGATTTTGATATCGCGCCTTTTTACCCCAAATCTGCGCAAGCACTCTGTGATTTTACGTGGTTGTGTTAAACAAAATATTTCAAATAAATGTTCTTTTGAACTTCCTATTCATCGAGGAATCACAGAATAACACTGCTAATAATAAAATAAGGTTTTGTTTGAACACCAAATCAACATATTAGAATGATCTCTGAAGGTTCATGTGACACTGAAGACTGCAATGATGCTGAAAATTCAGCTTCGTTATCAGGAATAAATTATATTTTAACACTTTATTTTACAGTGCCCTTATTACACGTTACATGTAGTTAGTATAGTAATAACTATAAATTGTGTACAATTACATGCAGCTAACCCTAAACTAAAACCTAGGGCCAGTTGCATAAACATAGCCATTGTGTTAAGACTGTGACTTAAGTACTAGTAACTAGCGATATGCCAACTAGCGATATGTCAAAGGATAGTCAGTCTTACTTTTTGGTTTCAGGTTAGACCAATCTATGCTTTTATGTAACTGACTTAAAACAGTTATGAATAGTCTTAAAGAAAAGAAATTTGATGATTAACTTGCAACCATCCCCTAACCCTAAACTAACCATATAGTATGAACATGTGTTTAATTATTATTACTCTGTACTTATGTGCATAGTTACACTGTAACACGGACATCTTGAAATAAAGTGTAATATTTATTTATTTATTTTTTAAAAAACAAACACATTTTAAATTGTAATAATATTTCACAATATTTCTGTTTAACTGCATTTTTGATTACATTTAGCCTGCATTTAGCCTTGGTGTGCAAAAGAGACTTCTTTTAAAAACATTATAAATCTTACTAAACTCAAACTTCTGGACTTCTACCTTTTGTATAGTGTGGCCTGTGTAGAAATTTATTAATTCCCAGAGATAATGGAACTACCAAACAATGGAGAAACTAAACCTTTTTTACAATTTTTTTTTTTTTTTTTTTTTTTTTTTTTTTATCCTAACAGCTAAACCAAGGATTCAGCCAGCACCTACATCTCTTAAAGCTCTGATTGGCCAGACAGTGGTGTTGCCATGTGTGGTCCAAGGTGAGCCGAGCCCTCAGATCAGCTGGCATCATAACAAACTTCTTGTGGGCAGTGACAGGATGCTGAAGATCCAGGCGGTCCAGCACTCGGACAGCGGGACATACAGCTGTGTAGCCAGGAATAGTGCTGGAGAAGATACCATTGAGATTGTTCTGGAAGTGTTAGGTATGTCATTATCCCTAGCCAATCTAAATAATGACTATACATGACTTTTATGCGTGTGTAAACATCACCAGTGGATATGGACACAAATCCCTGTGTTCCTGCGCTTTCCTCTCTGACCCTTAAGTTGACCTTCGGCTTTGGGTCTTTTCTCTTAACCTTGTGAACTGTGTATGTGGTTACAGAGGGCCCCTATTTTGAGACAAATGGAGAGACCATCATTGAGAGTGTGGCTAACAGCAGAGTGGTCATCCATTGCCCTGCACGAGGTAGGTCATGAAGAGACCAGCATAACATAAACTAAGCCATTACCAGCATGTGATTTTGGTTTTCGGATATATTTCTGTACATGTGTTGTATTGTCTTTTCTGCTCCCTTAGGTTAATGCTTGGTTTATTCTCATTTGTAAGTCAAAAGAGTTTAAAAGACTAAATGTAATTCAAATGTAGTTGTTGGTGGTCTAAACTTGTTTAACAAGCAAAACATCTTCCATCAACCAGCTTTACTAGCCTTTTTTTTTTCAAGACCAGCACCAAACCATCATAAACCACCTCAACCAGAAGTGAACATAGATTTATGTAAAGAGATTCTCAGCTGCAGAATGTGTCATATATTATGCAAAATTATGCAAAATTCACTTTTACATTGTTTTTGAACATAATTATGTATCCATAGTGTGTGAACACAACCATCCTATTGTGGTAAAAATCCATCCTCTCTGTTTATTTTCCCCATATATCTGAAAAAGTGTCTCAAAATGAGCCGTTCAGGAATGTGATCCAATGTGATGTCACATTGGAACAGGCCCCGCCCACGACTGGCACAGAATCTGCCCTATTAGTATAGCTCCTCTCCTTGAGCTGTACAGTCTGCCATGTTTATCTCCTCACCAGAGCATTTAACAGCAGGATTCAAGTAAGAAATGCATTCTTACTAAAGCTACTAAAGTTAATTCAGTCAAGAGCAGTGAGTGATTTTGTTTTTCTTTTGTTGTTTGATTCATATCAACAGCATATACAGCAGTAGGTACTGTATATTACGCTGCTTTCAGTCATGCAGAACAGGAATGGGCCATCCCCAAACTTTTCCCACAAAGTTGGGAGCATGAAATTGCCCAAAATGTTTTGGTATGCAGAATCATTAAGATTTCCTTTCACTGGAACTGGACTAGAGTCCAGTAGCGGCGGGCTTTACCCCACTGCATCCAATGCTTTGCATTGCACTTGGTGATGTAAGGCTTGGATGAGCTGTTCGGCCATGGAAACCCATTCCATGAAGCTCTCTACGCACTGTTCTTGAGCTAATCTGAAGGCCACACAATGTTCGGAGGTCTGTAGATATTGACTGCAGAAAGTTGGCGACTTCTGCGCACTGTGCACCTCAGCATGTGCTGACCCCGCTCTGTGTTTTTATTCTGATTTGCCCTATGCTGAGTTGCTGTTGTTCCCAATTGCTTCTACATTGTTATAATACCACTAACAGTTGACCGTGGAATATTTAGTAGTGAGGATAATTTTACGAATGGACTCAAAATACTACGCTTGAATTCACTGAGCTCCTGAGAGCGACTCATTCTTTCACAAATGTTTGTAGAAGCAGTCTGCATGCCTATGTGCTTTATGTTATACACCTTTGGCCATGGAAGTGTTTTGAACACCTGAATTTATGATTTGGAGGGGTGTCCCAATACTTTTGGCAATATAGTGTATGTGTGTGATAGACTGATATGATAAAAGCTGTACTGAAAGCTGTCGTGGTGTCTTTGGGAGTCTTGTTATTTTTTCTTCTTTTTTCTTCTTTTTTTCCCTTTTTTCTGCTGCTCTCACCATATGGGCTCTTTTCTCACCGCAGCCTCATTTTGGCTGCTGGTGACATCCATATTCGATAACACTTCGCACAGGTTTAACAACTCATTTCACATAAACAGACCTGGAGAGGAAGTCAAATGCCTTCACTTGCTTGGAGTGAGATGTGTTTGGTGTGAATTTGTGTCTGTTTATGAAATGCACTACAGTGATATATACCCAGCTCTTTCCATACACACTGTAAGCTAATAGGTGTTGTTTTGATGGAAACCTGCCATGGCAACCCTGCATGTGGCGGATATGACATGATGTGTCTGTGCATGTGTACGTGTGTGTGTGTGTGTGTGTGTGTGTGTGCAGCAGCTAGAACACTACTCTTCTGCTCTGTCTCTGTGGGCAACATCTGCTTTCCTGTATGAGATAGCCCACTGGGAGAGGAATCCTAATTAGGGACTATTGCAGGCGGAGAGAAGGAGGGCTAAGAGTGAGAGTACAGGGTTTGATGAGTCGTTTGTACAGCTAGAAAAGAGGCGGTTATCAGTCTGTCTTGAATTAGAACAAAGATTGTCAAGTCATCCTTACTATTAAGTGGAATTTGTGCCGAATTGCTGTTTGTTTTCCTGCATTTGTGATGTTTCTCTAATGTTGTTATGGTGACTGAGAATTCAGACATCTGTGTTGCACTTAATAAGAGGTACTTAATACAGATATGAAAGCAAATAAGTGCAAATGGCTGTGCTGTCTTGCATGTTTGGTGGCAGATAACTGAAATCATTATGCTTAGGAAAATGTGTTTGTAAAATAAGATGATATGCCCAATAATCATACTTCAAGATTCAAGATTCAAGAGTTTTATTTGTCACATACACAGTTATATACAGAATATACAACCGGCAGTGAAATGTAAACAGGTCCGCTCCATGGACAGTGCAAATTCACAGTTAAAAACACAAGGAGGAAATTATAATAGAAATAGGATAAAAAGTACTATATATATATATATATATATATATATATATATATATATATATATATATATATATATATATATATATATAGATAAAAAGTACTATATATATATATATATATATATATAGTACTTTTTTATCCTATTTCTATTATAATTTCCTCCTTGTGTTTTTAATCAGAATTTGTTTATATATATATATATATATATATATATATAGAATTATAAATAAATCAAGTAGAAAAAAATAGTATTATTATTATTATATTACTTATTAATATGCGGTTAACAGAAATGTACAAAGAAGTATAATGTGCAAACAGGTTTATAACAGGTTGTTACACAGTAACAACGAGAACAGAAAGTGCAGTGCAATGTCAGTGTATCGATGTTTATCCTGAAGTGAAGTCACGTGGTGTTAAGTGACTGAGTTCAGGAGTCTGATGGCCTGGGGGAAGAAGCTTCTCCTGAGTCTCTCAGTTTTGGCCATCAGGCTTCGGAAGCGCTTACCAGATGGCAGTAGCGTGAAATGAGGGTTTGCAGGGTGATTAGAGTCCTTGATGATCTTAGTAGCTCTACCTTTGCAGCGTTTGGTGTAGACGTCCTGCAGAGACGGGAGAGCTGACCCTGAGATACGCTCGGATAAGCGCACGACTCTTTGGAGGGCTTTGCAGTCATGACTGGTGCTGTTCCCATACCACGCTGTGATGCACTGAGTTAATACACTTTCTATCGCCCCTAAATAGAAAGTTTTCAGGATAGCTGGTGAAACCCTGAATTTTCTCAGCTGGCGCAAGTGGTACAGTCTTTGCCTGGCTTTTTTCACCTGTGTCTGAATGTGTGCAGTCCAGGTCAGGTCCTCGGAGATGTTTACACCCAGGTACTTGAAGCCGCTCACTCTGTCTCTTGAATCTTGAATCTTGAATCTAGTCTCATGGTTTCCGGGTTCTATGAAGGCGGTCCCTCAAAAATACGCAATGGGCTCAGATTGGTTAGCTGGCCCAGTGTGTTGTGATTCGCTAACCGCCAAGTGCACGTTTTTCGGAAACGTCACACCCCTTATCTTTACCGGTAGTCTGTGCTTTGTTAGTATTAGAAACAATGTTGATTCTAGCGATTGTAGGCAAATATCTGTCGCAAGAACTATTAACCCAAAACGAACACTAAACATTGGCTTTACTATAGTAGCCAAATAAAACACAGAAGCATGTTTAGCATGCCTGTAGATAAACAAGCATATAGATAAACAATACATAAAAGCGCTAATCAAAGAATAATTTATACTAATTCCAAGTTCGCTGTTGAGATTTAAAAAGTTTGTAACGTTAGGTGTATTACAGGAAAACACATCGACGAAAATCATAAATCATACTTACAGGTTGTGGCCCGTAAACAGCTTCTGTTTTTAAAGTTGGAACTGCTCCATCTTTCAGGACAAGCCATTTTGCAAAGATTGTGGAAAGATTGTGGAAGCTTTCCTCTGTAAAATGTGCAGCACAGAGAGCGAGATTTGGGTAATAATTATGAGGGACCGAGTTAAAAATACATTTTAACCATTGATCCGTAACTCCCCCGTCCCTAGGAAGGATGAGCAAAGTGGACCTGCAATCCGGATGAAAATGCGGATTTTTATGCTCAAACAGCAGCATTATACACTAGCTAAAGTTAGAAAAGTTAAATCGTGTTTTACCACCCCTTTAAGACATGTTTTTTTTGGGCGGTAAATAATGGTGCAAATACCCATAAATTGACTAGCGCAAACCTTAGTAAATCACCTTGCATGATTCATTTAAATACTCTCCTCCTATAAATTTTGTGTCTGTTTGGGAAACTCCTACAAATGCATATGTAATAAGGTTAGCCTGAAAAATAATCCTGTCCACACATTTTTAACACATTACTCACTGCTTGTTAAAATAGTTTTTTAACGCCAAAAGAGGGTTTGCACTGGTGCAAGCTGTTAGTAAATCTAGCCCTAAAACTAACATCAAAACCATAAAAAAAAACATTTTTTTGTTACTTGAAATAAAACAAACATAAACTGAAATAAAATGAAACAAAATATACAAAACATTTATTTCAGCTAGTTGCCAAGATTTCTTATTTTCATTTAGTTTAACTTGATGTACTAAAATAACAAAAACTAAAATAATGTTGTTTTTTAATAAAAACTATATAGAAAAGTTTTTAAAAGATCCTTCAGAAATCATTCTAATATGCTGATTTGGTGCTCAAGAAACAGTTCTTATTATAAATGTTGAAAACAGTTGTGCTGCTTAATATTTTTGTGGAAACCATGATACTTTTTTTCAGGATTCTTTGATGAATAGAAATTTCAAAAGAACAGCATTTATTGCAACAGAAAAAATTATAAATGTTTTATTGTCACTTTTGATCAATTTAATGCATCCATGTTGAATAAAAAAATCTTACTGACCCAAATCTTTATTTTCTATTGTGCTTTTTAGCGTTTTAATAAAAATTATGTTAAAGGTGCACTATGTAACTTTTCCGTCCGCTAGAGGTCCCCTATTCAAAACAAAGGCGTAGTTTGATGACGCCAAGTTTGAGTGCAGAATCTTGAGACATGTGGTCTTCACCTCACAGCCGGTGGAAAAGAATCGGGATAGGACTCGGGCAGAAATCAAGTTCATGGATGCGATTATTAACGTTACTGTAGTATGAAGCAGAGCAGGCCCGAGTGTTATGGGAGCTGAGCAAGGCCGCCTCGTGAGCAGTGGGACTTTTATTATGCCACAGTCTCCGGTGCCATTTCCGCTTTTCCAGTCATGAGTATGAGGTAACGCAGCTCTGTTTTTATATATATATATATATATATATATATATATATATATATATATATATATATATATATATATATATATATATATACACTCACCTAAAGGATTATTAGGAACACCATACTAATACTGTGTTTGACCCCTTTCACCTTCAGAACTGCCTTAATTCTACGTGGCATTGATTCAACAAGGTGCTGAAAGCATTCTTTAGAAATGTTGGCCCATATTGATAGGATAGCATCTTGCAGTTGATGGAGATTTGTGGGATGCACATCCAGGGCATGAAGCTCCCATTCCACCACATCCCAAAGATGCTCTATTGGGTTGAGATCTGGTGACTGTGGGGGCCATTTTAGTACAGTGAACTCATTGTCATGTTCAAGAAACCAATTTGAAATGATTCAAGCTTTGTGACATGGTGCATTATCCTGCTGGAAGTAGCCATCAGAGAATGGGTACATGGTGGTCATAAAGGGATGGACATGGTCAGAAACAATGCTCAGGTAGGCCGTGGCATTTAAACGATGCCCAATTGGCACTAAGGGGCCTAAAGTGTGCCAAGAAAACATCCCCCACACCATTACACCACCACCACCAGCCTGCACAGTGGTAACAAGGCATGATGGATCCATGTTCTCATTCTGTTTACGCCAAATTCTGACTCTACCATCTGAATGTCTCAACAGAAATCGAGACTCATCAGACCAGGCAACATTTTTCCAGTCTTCAACTGTCCAATTTTGGTGAGCTTGTGCAAATTGTAGCCTCCTTTTCCTATTTGTAGTGGAGATGAGTGGTACCCGGTGGGGTCTTCTGCTGTTGTAGCCCATCCGCCTGTGCGTGTTGTGGCTTCACAAATGCTTTGCTGCATACCTCGGTTGTAACGAGTGGTTATTTCAGTCAAAGTTGCTCTTCTATCAGCTTGAATCAGTCGGCCCATTCTCCTCTGACCTCTAGCATCAACAAGGCATTTTCGCCCACAGGACTGCCACATACTGGATGTTTTTCCCTTTTCACACCATTCTTTGTAAACCCTAGAAATGGTTGTGCGTGAAAGTCCCAGTAACTGAGCAGATTGTGAAATACTCAGACCGGCCCGTCTGGCACCAACAACCATGCCACGCTCAAAATTGCTTAAATCACCTTTCTTTCCCATTCTGACATTCAGTTTGGAGTTCAGGAGATTGTCTTGACCAGAACCACACTCCTAAATGCATTGAAGCAACTGCCATGTGCTTGGTTGATTAGATAATTACAATAATGAAAAATTGAACAGGTGTTCCTAATAATCCTTTAGGTGAGTGTATATATATATAATTCAATTGTCAACTGCAGATCTATGTATTTATTCACTATGCGAAGAATCTCAGGATACATCTGAGTGTGTTGAAAATGATGTTTTGACATTACTTTGTGCGTTTGCTCGGCGGCTGCTATGACACTTGTTGCACACTGCAGTGAGAGTAAAGAGTTTCTGTTAAATAAACCGAGGATAACACAGATATGATGCAAATGACAGGAGACTCCCTCACACGTCCTGGTTCATTGGTTAAAATAGCAATTTTCTCACAATTTACAAATAGTTGGAAACATTTGGCATATTGTAAGTAGTCAATTGAACAAAATATATAACACTGGCCTAGTGGTCTTTAGATATTTTACTGAAAATTTTTTACATAGTGCACCTTTAATATAACCAAATTTAAATAATTTTAAAACTGGGGCCCCCCTGGAAGTTTGCCAAGGCCCCCTGTTTGAGAACCACTGCTGTAGCATCATAATGGTTTTAATATGTTTGGAAACAATCATTATTGCAATTCTGTTTGACGTAGTTAATGGCACTTAAATGAAACATTTTGAACATCTATATACAACACATGCGTACTGTATTATTTTAACAGAATGCCTCAATCCTACAGGTGTGTTAGATAAGTGAATAAGTGTTAGATATGATAAGTGTTAGATAATATAAATGTGCCAAAAGGAGTAGGAGTGAGGAAGTCTGTCCTTTTCAGGCTGATCCATTTCATCTGGCTAGCACTGAAAGACATGACCCCACCCAAGGAACACACATAAGCCTCTTTTTATAACGTGCATCATTTGAAGTATTGTTCGAGGGATTTCTGACAAATAAACTGCTCCTAATGTTATCCTGTAATGTAAACGGGACCAGCTGCACATCATTCTTTAAGTCACAAAAGCGATCAATCCAAACATTATGACTGTAAACATCTGCTCTGGGAGTTCTCTTCCCTCCACTTCTGATTGGCTCGTTGTTCAGAAAAAAACGGACTTATTGTATACAGTGTCCCCTAAAAGCATTCGGACAATTAAGATGCACTTAAAATGAACGAATGTCTTTGAATCACGTAATAAAATATTACACTTTTGAAGTTTTACATTAAAAAATGTAAGAAAGTGAAGACAAAAAGTATTTATACACTTTGTAGTTGTCAAACATTAGCAGATCAAGTTCATAGTTAATGTGACAAATGACACCTGTGCTTACTCTGATAAGACACCTGTGAATTTGACCTTAGTTGGCACCAGTAGGTTTTTTTCAAACAAAGTTTGTTCAGAGAAAAGCCTCATTTATTTGCAAATGCCACCTGGTTTGATATCTTCTGTCATCATTCACTCTCAAGTCGTTTCAGAAAACGTGCCTCTACCTACATTTTTGCAATAATTATTCTGTTATCATTTATTCACCCCTGTGCTATTCCAAACCAGTGTGACTTGCTTTCTTCTGAGAAACATAAAAGAATATGTATTGAAGAATGTCTCAGTGTTTATATTTATATAATGAAAGTCAGTGTGGTCCAGTCAGTGTTGTTTTGGACCTCATTGACTTTCATGTTCTGGATAACCCAGGCTCACTGGGAAAATGTGCTGGTGGCGACCTGAAACATGACATTACTTTGCTTCTTGCACGTTTCGCAACACCTTCAAAGCAAAATGTCCGGTGAGTGGTGCAAAAAAAGTTCAGTTTTATCCAATGAACTTGAATCTAGCTTACATTATTGGTTGCTGTACGAATCACTGCAGTTCGCAGGAGTGATCTCTATCGTGTTTAAAATTCATGCACTACCTACACTAAACCTAATTGATAGTGTTAAAAAAAAGAAGCAAACGTGAGATAAGAACACATTTACTATGACACAAACACAGCAACTATGACATTTTAGCCTATACTTCTACAAGTCTTTGAGCTCTTTTATCTTCAATCATGTTTCACGGGACTAGTACATGAGGCCTCTTGCAAGTGCAATACTGCACTATGTACCATGTTTGCAACATTAGAAAAGCCATATATGTGGAACTGGTTATGTGATGCAAACTTTAAAATGTTACTTTACAAATCACAGTGTTTTGCAACTGTGTTGTGCAAGGACCCGCTTGAAAATAAGTCTTTGTTAATCAATAATCAGTTATCAGTTAACCAGTTATTATAATGTGTGTGAAAAGGAATAGAATTTGTTAGTGTTTTTCATCTGGAAACTGCTGTGTTTCTTTTTGTGTGAACCATCCCAAGTCTGAATGTCCAAACATGTTCAAATACTCTTTGGTCCTCTTTTTTTTGTGCCCCCAGCCTTATTATATTCCTTCCACCATTTTATAGACTCTACATGTCACATGGGACAGTTTCATCTAAAGCGCTCTGTGTGAAACCAAACACAAATAAACACTTCTTAGTGTCTGTCATTTCTGCTCAAATGGCTTTTGAGGAGGTTTAAGACATGACTGTAAAACAAGTACAAGGTTAAGAGCCCCTGCCCCCTGCCCCACCACTTAAAGCTAACCTAGTAAAGTTCATAACACATCTGTTAAAGGGGTCTTGGAGGTTGATATAGGCCATTGGTGTGTTTAAACTACTCCCCTTACTGTTGTCCTGAAGTCTCTAGACTTTTGTCTTTGGGCTATCAATCTAGTGTTCTTAAGCTTGATCAGTTCTCTTCTGATATACTGTGTCTGGCACCTTCACTCAGTATGTTTCACCTTGAAGTACTGTTTGACAGGACACCGACTGTTCCACTTCTGAGGAGAGAAATTTACTGGCATCTTCTTTGTTTCTGCTTTTTGTTGTCTTGCTGTCAGATAGATGGATATCTGGTCTTCTTTTTAAGCTCTGGTGAGTCGTGTGTTCAGTGTGCACTGGGAATTGTGATTCTGACGTCTCTGATCGATGTCTTCTCTTTCACACACAGTTTCTCTCTGTCTCTCTCTCTGAATTGTTCTTTTTCCATTGTCATCCCCTGACTAGGGTCTCCTGCTCCTTGGGTGCGATGGTTCAAAAATGGCCTGGAGATCCATATGGAGCGATCAGAGCATGGTGTGTCTCTGGGTGACGATGGCTCTTTGGTGATTGGCTCAGCTTCAGCAAGTCACAGTGGAGACTTCAAGTGCGTGGCCACTAATGAAGCAGGATCAGTGGAGAGGAAGACCAGGCTAAAGGTCAATGGTGAGATACTTGCTGCTTTTCCAGTGGCCAATAGCTTTATAATAAATTTGAAATTAATGTCTATTTAGTTTTATTAGGTCATTGATTCCAAACAAGTGCTACAGTAAGAATTTGTTAAACCTATCACAGGAAAAAAAAAATTATCCACTGCAAAATATTTATACAAAATACACATTTAAAAACATTATAATATCGCGAGTAGCAGTGCGATATGGCTATATATCAGCACGGCTGTGATTTGGCTGTAGGTAATCACAGCGTGCAGATATATAGCCATATCTACGAGTGTGATTTTGTATTTATATAACAGTTTGACGGCAAAAGTGAGTACATAAATAAGAAAGGAAGGGCCAGAGGGCCTTTAAAAATTGGAGGGAATTATATATATATATAACCATATATATATATATAAACAACTGTTAAACTGTCAACTTGAGATTTGAACACGTAGCGGAAGGAAGTAATTCCCTACAACTGTTAATATATATATATACATACATACATTCTTTTAATTATTATATAATTATATAATCTGTTTAAAGGTTTAAAAAAATTTAATGATTAAAAATTATGAAACTGGATTTATTTTTAAAGTAAAAAAATTATATGTGTGTAATATGTGCAGGTTTTACAAATTTGTGTGGAGGAAGGTCTTTAATAATATTCATGATAACACTAAATGTATCCAGTATAATATATGTCATACAAATATATTTCTGGTTTTAGAGTAGGCACTTACAGTAGATTTATTTGACGGTCTTTCGTTGCTTGATCACATGCCTAATTAATTATACAAGCAATTTACATTCGGGGATTAAAGGTGGATTGAATTGTGCTGAATGATTCCTGTGTCTTCACAAATCTAGTTCCTCCAGAGTTCCAAGATGATGGTCAGCCTTTGAATCTGACGGTCACGCTGAAGCAGCCCCTCACACTGGGATGTGATGCTTTCGGCATCCCAACCCCAACCATTACCTGGACTAAAGACAACAGACCTGTATGTTTCCTCTTGTAGGGGGATTATTCATAAACATTTCATTATATAAATATATAGTCATTTTATCTAAAAGCAGATTGCCACAACTAAACAATCACAGCTGAATATTCCAGAGGCCCATGTAATACTGTTATTTTGTTTTAAGCAATGCAACCTGTAAGGCACTCCTCCAGTGTGCTGGTAGTTCCATCTAGTGGCCATGAAATTCATCACAAGTCTTGGCTGCTACTCTTGTAAATCAATTACCCGTTCTGTGCTTGTAGGTACTGGAGACCCCAGGGGTGTATCTGCAGAATGGAAAAAGGCTTTTAAAGATTTATCGTGTTCAGCATGATCACGCTGGCCGCTTTTCCTGCACTGCCCAGAACTCTGCTGGGGAAGCCAGGAGGGAGTATACTATTGAAGTACAAGGTGAAATATAGACAGACAGGCATTGTAATTTAAAGTAACCTTGAGGTACATAGAACAAAGTGTTGTTAGGCTAAATAAGAGTCTTTTTTTGTCTTTAACTTGTAACATTGGACTCCCTTTAGTTTATTTTTTTGGGTTGTTAGCAACTGTTAGAATGACCTTAGAGTTATTCTGCCCTGTAGCTGATTTATTTTTTCTTATGTATATTTAGCTCCACCAGCAATTTCAGGTTCCTCAGGAGTGCAGGAACTGACCGTCATGGCGGGGCAGGAAGTGGACATGCAGTGCAGAGTTAGCGGCCGTCCACTGCCTACAGTGGAATGGAGTCACGATGGAGAGTGAGTCAGTGACACACACAATCACATGCTCTTCTTTTCCAGCTTCTATGCTTATGTGTGCTCCCACTCTCTCAGGGTTTTATCCCGTAATGGAGACCCTCATGTGGAGTTTCTGGAGAAGGGGCAGGTGTTGAGGGTGAAGTCTGTCAGGCCGAGGGATCGTGGCCTGTATCAGTGTGTGGCCAGTAACAACGCTGGGACTCAGACACGGCAGTTCAGGCTGAATGTACAAGGTAAGCGTTTGGGATGGGAATCATAAGGAATTGAAAGGTTTCCTACAAGTTTCTATTAACATGTATGGTAACATTAATACATATGTTTTGTAATTCATTTTTACAAGCCTTAAACACGACATAACACAATAGATGATAAGCTATATTTGTTTGACTCATTAAAAAGAACTGGTGTGTAAGAGTCATTAGTTCAAGAATTGGACTACACTGTTTGCACTGTATGATTTTGATCATAAGAGTCATTAATTTCTTAATCAGACTACACTGGTTGTGCTGTATAGTTTTGATTAACTAAAAATAACTGAATCATAAGAGTCATTCATTCAAGAATTGGACTATAATGGTTGTGCTGTATGGTTTTGATTTATTAAAAATACGCTGGGCTTACTGTGTTTTTGATTAAAAAAACAAACAATAAAAACGTCATAAGAGTCATTTATTCAAGATTCAGAATACACTGGTTGCACTTAATTTTTTGATTCAAGATTTTGAGCCATGTCGTTTATTTAGGAAATTTTCATCCCCATTGGTTTCGAGATATATGTTTTTTTAAACACGCGCTTTGTCTTCATCCTTATTATCCTTATTATCATCATTATCCTCCAATCTCTGTTCTCTGTCTTTTCACAGCTGCTCCCATGATTCGTGACTCTGGTGAGAATTCAGAGGTGACTGTAGTTCTGGGCTTCCCTGCTGTTCTTCACTGTGAAGTTGAGGGGATCCCACTTCCTACTATCACTTGGCTAAAGGACAACCAACCCATTGTGTCCAGCCCTCAGCTCACATACACACAGGGTGGACAGTTTTTGCGTGTGGCTGCGGCCCGTGGTGAGGATGCTGGCGCCTACACCTGCCGAGCAACCAACCCGGCTGGAACAGCGCACAGACACCACACGCTAAGAATTATGGGTAGGTAGGCATGGAATTCATGGTGTCAATTGTTTGTTTTTGTCAGAGATTAATGCTGTGCCATTTCCCCAGTACCTCCACAGATAGAGGGGGATTCTACGACTCTCAGCTTTGGCAGAAGAGAAGAAAAAGTGAGAATTAATGGGACACTGACATTGTCATGCCTGGCCAAAGGATTTCCAGAACCTGTCACACAATGGTTCAAAGATGGACAGGTCCGTATATCTGTTTAGTATCTCTCAGGTTCTTCCGTAGCTCTTTCTCGACCATACTGCATAATCATGAATATGATATTACTTTTATTTAGCAGTTAATGAATAAACAATAAGTTAATATTGAGTCACTTACTTTTTAAACACAATATTGCCAGTTACATTGCCTATTTTTGTTCTTCCAACTAAAATAGTTCCAAACGAAGCCAAAGCAGAATGAACTGTTGTGTCTTTGAACAATAAACAGAAGAATTCAAGAATTATTGAATTAATAACTGAATGACTCAATTGTTGACAAAGACGGTCAGTTGTTTAATTCCTGAATGTTTGTGTGTTTGAACAAATCAGTTTAAATCAGTGATTAAGTGACTCAATCATAAAGACAGTAGCTGTGTTCAAAATTGCCCCTTATATACCCTCATTAACTATTCCCTCCATTACTCCACTAATATAGTCCACTTGAAGGAGTGAATGGCGAATTCGAACACTTAGTGTGCCGGAAAGGCTGCCGCTTTTGCATAGTTTGTTTAACTCTTTACAATTTAATAATCAATTGAAAAGGAATTTATACCTGTATGATATTTCGCTGTATACCACTTTGGATCAGCGGTTTGGAAAATGGATGGATGGATGATTCAGCTACGGGCACCATCTTCTGGTGGGACGCAGGAATTCATTCTGCACGACCCTCACAGTGCATTATGGGTATAATCTAGCCCTTGCGTGTACGTCAGTTGTACACTCGTTATTGCGTTGCATTATGGGATTGAATGAGTGCACTCAGTAATGTCCACTGTGGTTTCAGACACCACTAAAAAGGGCTGTCCCTAGTAAATATTGTCCTATTTAAGGGTATGGGGGCAATTTCAGACATATCCAGTGACTTTCTATAAAGCATACAGAGCCATCTGCTCCCTAATCGCTCTCGCTATACTTTGATGTCATACATATATCGGTCTGTGCAGCGTCGCTTCAAGTCGAACACACCTAAGCCTAGATTTACTAACAGTTTGTGCCAGGGCAAATCCTCTTTTGGCATTAAAAAACTACTGTCAGGATTTACTAAAGACAAGCAGTG
Source organism: Paracanthobrama guichenoti (assembly GCA_018749465.1). Lineage (NCBI taxonomy): Eukaryota > Metazoa > Chordata > Actinopteri > Cypriniformes > Gobionidae > Paracanthobrama > Paracanthobrama guichenoti. The sequence goes on from CM031950.1 coordinate 22,058,741, forward strand.
AAAAATTTGCGCTGAATGCGTGGACAGGGTTATTTTTGCGGCTAACCTTACTGCATATGCATTTGTAGGAGTTTCCCTTTTAGACACAAAATTTATGTGAGGAGAATATTTAAATGAATCATGCAAGGTGATTTACTAAGGTCTGGCTCATCAATTTACTGGTATTTGCACCATTATTTACCGCCCCAAAAAAGCATGTCTTAAACCAGAAGCTATTTTGCACTGCTCTCGGTTGCATTGTTTATTATGGAAAAATATGGATCCTACTGCATCTATGCTCTTTAATGTGCACAATGTGAATCACGCAGAACTTTCCACTCCCATCTGCGCTTTTATGGGATTGCGCTCTGACGCTAATTTGCCCTGTTTAGTTAATCTGGCCCCTAGTCACTTGTTTGGTTCCTGAATGAATCTGTGTGTTTGAGTGAATCAGTGCATTTGAAGTGTCACCACCTACTGGCATATCGATGTATGTCCATGAAAAATCTCCACCACTAATTCACAGACTGAGAGTGCCGTTGGACTGTATACATCGAAAGCCCTGCATCCAATCAAGTCAAAATGTTTTTCTTTGTTTTCTTCTCTGGTTATTGGTTCTTTAGTTAAAATTCCTCTGAACCACAGCAGCTCATGTCCAAGAAGAGACTCTTCTAATCAACTTTTGAGGAATAATGATTGAAATAGTCATATAAAAACACGTTCTTATTCATGTTCCACAGCTATTAAATGGGAATACACACACCAGTCTGAGAGTGAACAATCACATGCTCCACTTCGAGAATACCATGCTATCCCATGAGGGCCAGTACACATGTGTGGTTACCAATTCTGCTGGAGAGGATAAGAGAGACTTCCACCTCACTATACAGGGTCAGTGCAAATAATACACAGATAAAGTTCAGTTTTTTACTGCTGTACTCAGTTATTTAAGATTTTCATGTTTGTTTCTCAAACCTCCTCAGTTCCTCCAGTCTTTCAGCGGGTAATAAATGGTACGGCTGGTTTCTCACTGGGGGAGAGAGAGGGGGATGAAGAGGACCCTGATGGCACTGAAGGGATGGTTGAAAGACGGGAGGTGGTCCTGGGACACTCCATCAGTCTGTCCTGCGAGAGCAATGCCATTCCTCCCCCTCGACTCAGTTGGTACAGACAAGGCCGGCAACTTACAAGCTCAGATGGAGTTGTGCTGTTACCTGGTGAGTGGAATGAAACATTTTTTCTTACGTTTTTTCTTAGTCTTTGTTACTTATCAATTTAATTCATTCTTGCTGAATAAAAGTAATATTTTTTTCCAAAAAAATCTAATCTTATTGTCTCAAAAATTTTTTTATGGTAGTCTATATATATATATGTATGTTGGTATTATGTCCAATACATGCCCAAAACCTATTCATCATCTCATCTTAACACCATGGTTCTTTTTTGTTATTGTAGTTAAAACAAACTATGCAATCCAACTTGCACTTAAAGATAAAAAAAAAACATGCAAATGCTATAATGTGCACAGTATATAAAGTATATTTTTACAAACCCAATTCCAAAAACTTGTGAATAAAAACAGAATGCAATGATGTGGAAGTTTCAAATTTCAATATTTTATTCAGAATACAACACCGATGACATATCAAATGTTTAAACTGAGAAAATGTATACTTTTAAGGGAAAAATAAGTTGATTTTAAATTTCATGGCATCAACACATCTCATAAAAGTTGGGGCAAGGTCGTGTTTACCACTGTGTGGCATCCCCTCTTCTTTTTATAACAGTCTGCAAACGTCTGGGGACTGAGGAGACAAGTTGCTCAAGTTTAGGAATAGGAATGTTGTCCCATTCTTGTCTAATACAGGCTTCTAGTTGCTCAACTGTCTTAGGTCTTCTTTGTCGCATCTTCCTCTTTATGATGCGCCAAATGTTTTCTATGGGTGTAAGATCTGGACTGCAGGCTGGCCATTTCAGTACCCGGATCCTTCTTCTACGCAGCCATGATGTTGTAATTGATGCAGTATGTGGTCTGGCATTGTCATGTTGGAAAATGCAAGGTCTTCCCTGAAACAGACGACGTCTGGATGGGAGCATATGTTGTTCTAGAACTTGGATATACCTTTCAGCATTGATGGTGCCTTTCCAGATGTGTAAGCTGCCCATGCCGCACACACTCATGCAACCCCATACCATCAGAGATGCAGGCTTCTGAACTGAGCGCTAAGAACAACTTGGGTTGTCCTTGTCCTCTTTAGTCCGGATGACATGGCGTCCCAGTTTTCCAAAAAGAACTTCAAATTTTGATTCGTCTGACCACAGAACAGTTTTCCACTTTGCCACAGTCCATTTTAAATGAGCCTTGGCCTGCGCTTCTGGATCATGTTTAGATATGGCTTCTTTTTTGACCTATAGAGTTTTAGCCAGCAACAGCGAATGACACGGTGGATTGTGTTCACCGACAATGTTTTCTGGAAGTATTCCTGAGTCCATGTTGTGATTTCCATTACAGTAGCATTCCTGTGATGCAGTGCCGTCTAAGGGCCCGAAGATCACGGGCATCCAGTATGGTTTTCCAGCCTTGACCCTTACGCTCAGAGATTGTTCCAGAATTTCTGAATCTTTGGATGATATTATACACTGTAGATGATGATAACTTCAAACTCTTTGCAATTTTTCTCGGAGAAACTCCTTTTTGATATTGCTCCACTATTTTTAGCCGCAGCATTGGGGGAATTGGTGATCCTCTGCCCATCTTGACTTCTGAGAGATACTGCCACTCTGAGAGGCTCTTTTTATACCCAATGTTGCCAGTTGACCTAATAAGTTGCAAATTGGTCCTCCAGCTGTTCCTAATATGTACATTTAACTTTTCCGGCCTCTTATTGTTACCTGTCCCAACTTTTTTGGAATGTGTAGCTCTCATGAAATCCAAAATGAGGCAATATTTGGCATGACATTTCAAAATGTCTCACTTTCAACATTTAATATGTTATCTATATTCTATTGTGAATAAAATATAAGTTTATGAGATTTGTAAATTATTGCATTCCTTTTTTAGTCACAATTTGTACAGTGTCCTAACTTTTTTGGAATCGGGTTTGTATTTGTTTGCTTGTTTTTGTGTTCCTCTTCAGGAGGGCATGTCCTGCAGATCCCACGGGTGCAGCTTGAGGATGCTGGGAAATACACCTGCCAGGCTGTGAATGAAGCTGGAGAGGACACAATGCACTATGACCTGGAGGTATTGGGTAAGGAAGTAAATCCAACAGACAGATCTCTATGGCATTCAGATATATAAAAATCATTTGTTAGCTTTATTAATGAGAATGAATGATCTTCATAAACGTGACTCTTTGTGCATTTTTTACGTAGTTCCCCCTGTGATTGATGGTCAGACTGATGAGTTCATGCAGGAAGTGGATGCTGTGGTCAACACCACTGTATCACTGCGGTGTGATGTCACAGGAAACCCCATTCCATCTGTATCTTGGCTGAAGGATGGTCTGCCCCTCTACAGTGGCCCTCGCCACCAGATACTAGAGGATGGGAAACTGCTTGAGGTGATGGTCATGAGCCCAGTTTTACCCCAATTCCCTCCTATTTAAACATAATATCATTAAATTATATTTGTATGTGGATTTAAATGGATCATAAATTAATCCAATACCAATACAATGATTTTGCTATTTTGAAAGACAAGAAACCTTGTATAACTCACCTGTGCTTTTCTGTAGATACTGAATGTACAAGTGTCAGATGCGGCCAGTTATCAGTGTGTGGCAGAGAATACGGCTGGAGCTGTCGAGAGACTCTACAGCTTGTCTATTCAAGGTAGGAACAATTGACTGAGTTCCCACAGTCATTAAAAACCAGAAAAAAGGGCATTTTTATTTTGAAAATAAAAATATAGAAATTAATCAAATCTTACAGTCCTGCAAACATAATGGAAAATTAATTAAAAGGTTAGTTCACCCAAAAATGAAAATTAGCCCATGATTTACTCACCCTCAAGTCATCCTAGGTGTATATGACAAATCTGAGTTATATTAAAAAGTCCTGGCTAATCCAAGCATTATAATGGCAGTGAATTGTTGCCTCGTTTATGAAGTCCATAAAAGTAGACCTATTCATCATATAACTACTCCACACAGCTCCGAGGGTTTAATAAAGGCCTTCTGAAGTGAAGTGGTGCGTTTGTGTAAGAACAATATCCATATTTAAAACTTTATAGTCTAAAATAACTAGCTTCCAGTGGTCAGTGGTACGCGAGTCGACTTGCGCTAAAAGAGTAACCCCTGACGCTACGTTTTGTTTTGCTCTATCCTCTGTGCTTCTGCGTTCGTCTGCATGCGTCAAGGGTTCAAGGGTCAAGGGTTACTCTTTCGCCGTAAATCAATGAGTACAGCAATCCGCCGGAAGCTAGTTATTTTAGTATAACTACTAGTTATTTGTATGGCAGATTTCCATACACATAAAAGAGTATTGCTGTACGCAGAAGCACAGAGGATAGAGCAAAACAAAACGTAGCATTGGGTGTTACTCTTTTAGCGCAAGTAGACTCATGCACTGCTGAATGCCGGAAGCTAGTAATTTTAGTCTATAAAGTTTTAAATATGGATATTTTTCATATTTAATAAACGCAGTGGTTATAAACGCACCACTTCACTTCAGAAGGCCTTTATTAACACCCCTGGAGCTGCGTGGAGCAGTTATATGATGGATAGATGCACTTTTATGGACTTCATAAACGAGGCAACAATTCACTGCCATTATAATGCTTGGATTAGCCAGGACATTTTTAATATAACTCTGATTTTATTCGTCTGAAAGAAGAATGTCATGTACTTCTAGGATGACTTCAGGGTGAGTAAATCATTGGCTAATTTGGGTGAACTAACCCTGTAATGATGAATTGTTATGTTCTGCTCTAAAATATTTTATAGGCTAAATATTTGCATTACCCAACATAACAATTAAAATAACCTCCGGCAGTTTCCCATCCTCTAGTACAGGGGTGCAAACTCAGGGGCTTACACGACAACATTTTCAACTAAAAGCAGAAAACTTTTAAAGCATTTTGGCCGTTCATTTACACAACAGCGTTTTTGGGGCCTGAAAACACAAACTTTTGAAAATGGGTTTCAACGTGCTGCAGATTTTTGAAAACAATACTGTTATCATCTCTGTATAAACTTTTGTACATTGTTTACAAGGTTACATTGCCAACTACTGGCCTGGCAGAATAATACAGCATTTTTATAATTTATCATGGATTGCTTTTGGTGTCACCTGTACATGAAAAATGCAAAGGAAAATATTTTCTGTTTTTAGTACATCATTGTCTTGTAAATGTGCCCTCAGTTCCTGGAGGGCCACAGCCCTGCAGAGTTTAGGTGTGTTCGACATCGGCTGGATGTAACCAATCGGCGAGAGTTACCGCTTCCTGTCGGGGAGGAGCTGAAAATGGAAAATGTGATAAATATGATAAACATGACACAATATAACATAGCGACTACAGATTTGTGAGCAGTAGTGGAACTGAAGGTGTCAGAATAAATACGGAACACACATGATCATTGTCATGTGGTGAATCCGGCCAATCGTGGAACAGCTGTGTCATCATCAGAGCTTGTGCAACCGCTCTTGAAAAGCTGCGCTGGCTGAGTCAGCTGTCTGCTCTCGAATCTCGGTACTTTGATGTCATATATCACAGTGACGTGGTGTGAGCGCTGTCTCAAGTCAGACAAAATTTCTAACCGGCATGCACAGCTTCAAGTCAACCGCCGATTGGTCTGTGCAGCGGTGCATGAAGTCGGACAAGCCTTTTAGCTTCAACTCTAATTAAACGCACCTAATCCAGCTAATTAAATCCTTCAATCTTATTTGAAAACTACAGAGCTGAGTATTTATAAACCTTAATTAAATAATTTAATAATGCATTTTAAAAGGAATTTTTTTTACCTGTATGATGATATTACACTGTAACCAATGTTTGGAAATGGATGGATGGATGATTCAGCTGATTCAGTTGTGACTGTCACAGTGCATTATAGCTATTTTCTAGTCGTTTAGTGCACATCGGTTGTACACTCGTTATTGCAGTGCATTATAAGATTGATTGAGTGTGCTCGATAATGTCCACTGTGGTTTCGGACTTCACTACAAATGGATGTCCCCTCAAATAGTGCCCTATTCAAGGCTATAGGGGGTGATTTCAGACACAGCCCAGGTATGTATGTTGAAGCAAGATTGAAACTAAACTCTGCAGGACTGTGGCCCTCCAGGACGTTTTGCAGCCCTGCTCTAGTATCTTTTTCGAAAGAAATTAATACTTTTATTCAGCATGGACATATTAAATTGATCAAAGGTGACAATAAAGACATGTATAATGTTGCTTTCTAATTCAAATAAATACTGAAAAATCCTGAAACAAAGTTTTCAGGATAAAAAATACACAGCACAACTGTTGTTGATAATAATAAGAAATGTTTCTCGAGCACCAAATCAGCATATTAGAATAATTTCTGAAGGATCATGTGACACTAAAGACTGGAGTAATGATGCTGAAAATTCAGCTTTGCCATCACAGCAATAAATAAATTTTTTTATTAAATATATATATGAAAATAGATTTGAATTTGATCAAATAAATGCAGCCTTAAGAGCATAAGAGACTTATCTTTCCAACCCCAAACTTTTGAATGACAGTGTAAATGATAGTTATATACAAAATATCATCCTTATCTGCTCATGCAATACCAAACAATGTAATGCATTATTAAAAATATGTACGTATGTAGCATAAATTATTTTTCTTTTTAATGTTAGTTCCACCAAGAATTGTGGGCCGCCAGGAGGAAGATATGAGCGTGGTGGAGGGTCACATGATCTCTCTGCTGTGTGATGTGCAAGCATACCCACCTGCTGACATCATCTGGACCAAAGATGGGCAGGTGCTGGAGTTCACCTCTGGCATCCATATACTGCCAGGTGATTTGCAGTCTAAATATAACTTTCTGTGATTATAAATAATGCTTCATGAAGCATGTATGTAATGTGCCATCATCCTGTCCAAAGGTGGTCAGATGCTGCAGCTTCCCAGGGCTGGACAGCAGGATGCTGGACAATATGTTTGTACAGCCACAAACTCAGCCGGACAAGACCAAAAGAGCATTCTCCTTACGGTTTATGGTTAGTGGTCTAAAGGCATTTTAGTTAATTAATTGCTTCAGTAGATTAATATAGCAATTAACACTTTTTGATTTGGATCCTTCTAGCCCTGCCTACACTAGTGCCGCGTATTGAATCAGAATCAGAGGTTATGACACCTCAGGTCGGGTCATCGCTTATTCTGCGTTGTGAAGCCAATGGTATGCCTGAACCAGAGGTCACATGGTATCGGAATGGACTTCAGCTGACTGCTGGGAATGGATTGAGGATAGAGCGCCAGCAGCTAGAGATAGTTGGTGTACAGGTAAGAAAACACTTTCCTTTTTTAAATAAATTAATATTTTCATTCATCAAGGATGCATTAAATTGATCAAAAGTGACAGTAAAGACATCTATAATGTCAAAAGATTTGTATCTCAAATAAATGCTGTTTTTTACATTCTAGTCATCAAAGAATCCTGGAAAAATTTACAACAGTTACCACATAAATAATAAGCTGCACAACTTTTTTTAAACATTGACAATAATAAGAAATGTTTCTTGAGCAGCAATTCAGCTTATTAGAATGATTTCTGAAGGATCGTGTGACTGTGAAGACTGGAGTAATTACTAATATATTAAAATATATTACAATAGAAAATGGTTATTTTAAAGGGTGTATAATATTTCCCAACATTACTGTTTTTACTGTAGTTTTGATCTAATAAATGCAGCCTGGATGAGCATACGGCTTCTTTCAAAAACAAAACCAGCCACAAACTCTATAAGTGAAAATAAGTGACTTATTTATAATTATTGCTTTGTTGACATGGTTTCTGACTCTTTCCTTAGGTGGCTGATGGTGGGGTGTACACCTGTAAGGTGTCCAACATTGCGGGTCAAGTAGATCGTACCTTTAGAGTAACAGTCCATGGTGAGTCTTAAAAACACAGCATAACTGCAACAGTTATGTAAATGTCCTCTATTTGCATATGCATTTCAACAGTTACAGGTGCTGTAAGCAATTTCTGATGTTTTGCTGACTTTCATTTTTAGTGCCTCCTGTGATGGAGGGGCCTCTTCATGAAACCCTCACTCAGAACCTGGGCTCCCACATCACCCTCATCTGTGAGGCCTCTGGCGTACCTGTACCCAACATTGCTTGGCTGAAAGATGGCTCTCCTATTGGTCAGTTAAATACCGCACACCTTCGGATGTCAGTGTGTTGTTAGTGTATTGTGCTTTTATTTATGCTGCTGCTTTTTTGTTGTTTGTTTCTATGAGTAGAAAGCAGTTTGCAATGGAACTGGTCCAGGAGAGGAAACAGATTGGAGTTAGGCCCTCTGCAGCTCTCTCATGCAGGCACTTACACCTGCATCGCCAAAAACAGTCAAGGGCAGACACAGAAAGACTACTCACTTACTATATATGGTAAAACTGCCTTAATCATTAATCTCTCTATCAAATAATCTCAGCCTTGATTCTTGATTCACACTTGTAAAACTCTAAATAACCAAATGTATTTGGCACCATCAGCGTCACCCACCATTATAGATTCTGGTCACCCATCCGAGGTCAGTGCACCTGTTGGAGAAGAACTGACTCTTGAATGTCGGGTGATGGGTACACCTACTCCCAAAGTCAGCTGGCTGAAGAATGGAAAAACTCTTGAGAATGGAAACACAGAGCATATAGAGTAAGACTCTCACACTGATTCATTAATCGTTTCATTTTAATTATACAGTATAATTTATTTTATTTATAGGCACCTTACATGACACTCAAGGACACCTTACAAACATAATAAAAATAACAATGATTCTCATTACAACCTGGACAGACTGGATACAAATACAATCACATAAAAGCCTGCCTAAAAAGGATTTTATAAACAAGACGACTTTCATAATATAATGTAATGTAATATAATATAATATAATATAATATAATATAATATAATATAATATAATATAATATAATATAATATAATATAATATAATATAATATAATAACACTGCCTTAATAACTAATATTAATAACTTATATAATAATATATAAAAAGCATTTATAAAAAATTAAATATTATATAATTAACATAAAAATAATTTTGAAAAATAAGAAAACAGAAAACTAGAAAAAGAACAAAACATTATTAAAAAAATGATTTGTTTAATTACACTTTTCTTACAACTTTGACTCCAATTGTTACTCTTATAATATTATTTGTAATATTTTTTTGTGTGTTAAATTAGAAAAATGTCAAATAAATAAAATCACTAGTGGGACCTTTTGATCCCACTATATAGTGTAATATAATGTAATGGATTCTATAATTGTAATGGATTATAATGGAATATAAATAATAGATTCATATCAGAAAAAATTTATCTTTATAAAAACTACTAATTACATTTTTTTGTCTTTCATCTTTCACTCCAGTTGTTTTGCTTATAATAAAGATGTAAGAATGGGATATATATATATATATATTTATATATATATTTTTTCAATTGATATTTTAACTTTGTGCTTGACAGAGAAATGTTTGTTTATAGTTCACAGTGGCACTAACTCATTTGCTGATGTGTACGTGTGTTACAGTATCTCTCCAGATGGGAGCACTCTAACACTTCTGAATATAAGACCAGAGGACTCAGGAACATATACCTGTGTGGCTGTCAGCTCTGCTGGCCAAGAGAGCAAAATCTATACCTTGTTTGTATTGGGTGAGAACAATTCTATTTGTGCTGTTTATTGTACACAATACAAATCTGTGAATTGATTTTAATATTTTTTGCACTTCAGTTCCTCCCTCCATAAGTGGGGAGACCAGCGTCCCCCGTGAGGTGCACACCACCCAGCACAGTGTGGTCACACTGGAGTGCAAAGCCACCGGGACTCCCCAGCCACAAATCAGCTGGCTGAGGGACGGTCATCCTTTACTCCTGTCACCCCGCATCCGCCTGCTCTCTGCAGATTCTGTTCTTAGGTCAGTTTTTCACACAGAACAAAGACAATGCTGTGCTTCCTGATATGATAGATGTAACATTAGATTTACGGTGTCCTGTATCCTTGTGTCGGTACAGGATTGCACCGGTGCAGCTGTCTGATTCTGGCATCTACACCTGTGTGGCACGTAGCCGAGCTGGATTAGCTCAACTCAACTTTGACCTCCAAGTGCAAGGTACATCAGGAAATCTTTTTAATTGATAAATATAAATTAAATGAATAAAGAAACAACTTAATCACAACAAACACTTTAAAGTCACCATGAAATTGAAAATTCGAAATCATGTCCCGCCCTGCTTTTCGAGAAGCCGTTTCACTCAGATATGTGTAACACTAGGAGAAAAAAGACAATCACAACTTTCGTTTAGCGATTAGCTGCATGTGTTTAAACATTTCTGTTTGTCCCCCTCATCAGATCCCCCTGCTGTTGAGCGCACAGAGCCGACTGAGCAGGTGGCCGTAGTCCAGGGCTCTTCGGTAACACTGACCTGTGAAGCTCGTGGTGTGCCCCCTCCTACTTTGTCGTGGATGAAAGATGGCCAACCGCTCTCACTGCACCGCAATCTTCTGCTCGATGGACAGGAAACCCGCTTCCTGCTCTCTGATGTGGGTCCCAGCGATGGAGGCCTCTACAGCTGTGTGGCGAGCAACCAGGCAGGAAGCAGTACCAAGACTTTCAACCTGACTGTCCTAGGTATTTGCAGTCAAAAGCTGATGTATGAATGTAAACATGAGAGACTAGAGAAGGTTTTTGGGTCCATGCAATAATACTTTTAGAAGGATAAATGCATAAAATCTGACATAAGTTTTAAATCTGAGGATGTATTTGCCCATATTAGAGCCCCCCAAGATCTCTAGCTCTTCATCCCCTGAGGATCAGCTGGTAGCAGTGGACAGTGTGCTGGAGCTGGAGTGTATCGCAACCGGTCTCCCCCCACCTACCCTCAGCTGGCTGAAAGATGGGCGTCCACTACAGGACAGCATGGCGATAATAGAGAAAGATGGGCAGCTACTCAGGATCAACAAAGTTCAGGTGCTTTGATTATAAGGCTTATTCAAATGAAGGTGTTTAGCTGGCTTTGCAGTTATGTGTGGCTTTGAGCCAGTATGTTGTGTCATGTTTTGAAATAGGTGGAGGATGCAGGTCTGTATACCTGTCTTGCTAGTAGCCCAGCAGGAGAGGATGGTAGAAACCACTGGGTGCGCGTGCAACGTGAGTCTTTTTTTTTTTTTTTTTTTCATGATGATACAACACACATACAGAGTAATTTTCCATTAAGATCAGTTATCTGTTGTCATGCAAGCACATACATAATATAAAGTAAATTAAAAAAAATGTAAATTGTGTTTGCTACTAAAGGTGTTACATGTCTACATCCTGTTTTATTAACATAAGAGGAAATTGTGTGTGGGGTGGGGTGGGGGTGGGTGGGGGGTTGTCCATATTAGGCAGCCTGCACTGGGTGAAGCTGTCCTTCTCTGCATAAACTTTGTCTGTATGTGAATGGCCTTCTTGCAAGAATAAAGTACTTTTTATTAAGACAAGTGGGTTTGGTTTTTATTAGAATCTCACCACTAAAGAGTTTATTTTTAAAGAGAAAATTTTCATGACACACCAAATCAGGATATAAGAATGATTTCAGAAGGATCATGTGACACTGAAGCCTGGAGTAATGGCTGTCATCACAGGAATACATTACATTTAAAAATATATTGCAATAGAAAAACATTACATATTAAAATGTAATAATATTTCGTGATGTTACTGTTTTTACTGTATCTTTTTACATAAGAGACTTAAAAACATTTTTAACTATAGCTTATATTCTTTTAAAACATATCTTAGTATATTTACCCAAGTTTTTCTTGCCAATGTATATTTTATTGTTTTATATGATGTTTAAATATTTATACTTAAGAAATACAAATAACAAGACAGAAATGCTGATTAAGAAAAACATTTTTGCAGTGCAGACCAGAACTAACTGTCAAGGACCACAGTCATAACAGCTGCATCATTTGTTTTGTCTGATCACTTTCAGTTCCACCCACTCTTCTTGGTTCTAATGACATCAGAACTGTATCGGTTCCAGCCAAAGGTCACTTGACGCTGGAGTGTCAAACCGACAGTGACCCTCTACCAGAGATTGAGTGGTACAAAGATGATGTCAAACTACAGGTGAGAGCAGATCAATGTACTGTCTGGATGTATTTGTAATTATTACATCACATTAATATGCCTTTTCTGTCTCTCTCAGTTGGGAGGTCGAATTCAGTCCATTGCTGGTGGACAGTATTTGGAAATTCAAGATGTCCGGACCCATGATAGTGGACAGTACAGCTGTGTGGTCACCAACATTGCTGGCAGCACCAGTCTATTCTTCACTGTAGAGATTCTCTGTAAGTTTGTGTCACTCACACTCATGTTGGTCCAAACACATATGAACACAATTTAAAAAAAAATACACTACCATTCAAAAGTTTGGGTAAGATTTTTATTTTATTTTTAGGAAACGTATTTAGCAAGGGTGCAGCAAATTGATCAAAAGTGATTTCTGTTCTATAAATGTGGTTCTTTTTCCACAAAAAAATAAAATAAAAATATTAAGCAGCACTACTGTTTTCACATTGCTGATAATAAGAAATCAGAGAATAATAAGCTAATGAGATTTTTTTAAATGTTTTGAAAAAAGTCTTATGCTCACCAAGGCTGCATTTATTTGATCGAAATACAGTAAAACAGTAATATTGTGAATTATTACAAATTATTGACTTCTTGTGTTTTATTTTAATATATTTTAAATGGTCATTTATTCCTGTGATGGTAAAGCTGAATTTTAAGCTGTCACGGGTGTGTGCAGGCAAGAAGGCAAAGACAGGTAAATACAATTCTCAAACGAAGTTTAATGAAATAGGAGTGCCTGTCGAAACTGTGTTTGATTGAAAGGGGCAGGAACAAACCACACAGTCACACATCTGTATGAACCTAATTCCCCACAGTTTAAAGATTAAGTTAATCCACCTTCACCTCAGATTGTGTGATATAAGTGAGATTTATAGTGCGCTTTGGTTAGTTATATTTAGGCTGGATTTAAATTATATATATTGACTGATAGGTATAGACAGTGATAGATAGTTAGGATAGATATAGTGACATTCATATAGGCTAAGTTAGATAGTGACAGATAGCACAGCATAAGAGATAAAGAATTATATAGATATAGATTCATAGGTGATATATAGATATCTGGTTTCTATTTTCCTATTTCACCCTATTTATCTACAATAGATAAAAATGGAGGCTCCACGTATGAGATGCCGTACATCTGTGGTGTGGAAGCATTTCCATTTGGAAACACCAAATAAAGTGAGATGCGTGTATTGAATTGGCCCAGAATGCATGATCCATTGATTTATTGGAAAGAGAGAGCAGTCATTTTCCCTCAGTTGTATGTACTTGCTAAAAAATTGTGTCCCTTGTGAGAGGATTTTTTTCAAAGGCTGGAGAAAAAAAGTCAGCCAAGTCATTCAACAGCAGAGCAAGTCATATTTTTGAATAAAAATGTTATGTAACAAATGTGACACATTGTGGCTTTATTTCTTTTATTAATCTTCATTTTTCATGACCAAAAAAAAAAAAACTATAGTTATTCACAACGGCGGCTACAGGTTACAAAACCAAGATCATGTAGTTGTCAGACAGATGTTGAAAACTATTTTTTTTTACCTGGATCATTGTCAAGGTTATTTCAGATCAACACATGCAAGTGACCACTAGGAGTCGCCGTAGAAACGGGTGTCGGATTTGCTTCAGCTGTTTCAGTGCTTCACGAAACCTCGGTCTGTATGTTCATCACTAGTAAATACAATTCTCAAACAAACTTTGATGAACTACGACACTCAGGCAAGCCATACCAGTCAGTGGCAACACACTCAATACATAGACAAGACTGAACACAGCCTGAAGGAAACGAGAGAACTAAATAGCAAACAGAAACGAGTTAATTGACAAGACACAGCTGAACAGAACTAAACTAACAAGGCTAACCATGGGGACAGATGAGTCACAAAGGAACATGTGACAAAAATGGTTCACAAAGGAACATGTGACAAACGAAACCAGGAAGTCCGTGGAACAAAACAGAGCATAACTGTGACACCTGCATGCTGCTTTGGTGCTCAAAAAACATTTCTTCGTATTATCAATGTTGAAAACATTTGTGCTGCTTCATATTTTTGTGGAAAGTCTTTGATGAATAGTAAGTTCAAAAGAACAGCATTTATTTGAAATAGAAATCATTTGTAACATTAAAAATGTTTTCACTCACTTTTGATCAGGTTAATGAATAAAATGCTGAATAAAATATTAATTTAGTCACAAAAATAAAACATAAAATAATAATTCTTACTTATCCCACATTTTTTTGAATGGTAGTGTAGTGTCCCGGGGCTGTCAAGCTCCAAAAAGCACTGTAAAAGTACTATAAAAAATGGTAAATCAAATAGTAAATCAAGTGCTTGTGCTTTCATTTCATGGAAAAGAACGGTCTGCAAAACATCTCTTTTTATGTTCCACTGAAAAAAAGAAAGTCAAACTGGTTTGGAATGATATGAATAAATAAATTGACATTTTTGGGTGAGCTGATCCTTTAATTCTCAGTGTGATGTTGTTCATTCTTAATGAGTTGGTAAGGAAATAAATATTTAATTGATCATTTTCACTTAGTGCCGCCTGTCATCAGAGAGGGCAGCTCGCTGATCATCGCACATGTCAATCAGGATGCAGTGCTGCCGTGTGAAGTGGAAGGAGGCCCTTCCTCATCTGTTTTATGGAGGAAAGATGGAGGTCCAGTCCCACTTCACAATGGCAGGCAAGTTTGTAAACAGCAGCATTTAATCCTGACCTTAAAGTGCCACCAACTGAATTCAATCTCTGCCTGCACACAGATTCACCTTGCTGTCAGAGGGCTCTTTGCGTATTGCGACAGTGCAGCTGTCCGACGCTGGGCGTTACTACTGCAGTGTATCTAATCAGGCAGGATCAGACCATCGTGGCATGGACCTTAAAGTCTACGGTACTGCAGAACACTTATACTTTCTTTGGGTTGCACTAAAGAGACATAACGACATTTTCACCGACTTCCTACATGACTAATTCTGTCTTTATTGTCCTTATTTATCCTGTCAGTTGGGCCTTCGATCAGCCCTGGTCCTTTTAATGTGACGGTGGTCACAGGTCAGAGGGCAGTGTTGAGTTGTGAGACCACAGGCATACCTGCTCCTCAGGTGAGCTGGAAAAGGAACGGCTCACCCCTCAATGTGGATCTTCAGTCGGGTGCTTACAGGTTTGATGCTCTTTTTGAATTTATTTATAAAATTGTATTTTATTTATTAAAAAATATTTTCTATAATCTACTTGTTTTATTTTCAGTACTTTTTTTAATAACTAACAATTTTTTTATAATATATAATAAAATAGCTTTACATCATGATTTTGTTTTGAAGGTTAATGTCTTCTGGCTCACTGATCATTACCTCACCGTCTGTTGAGGATGAGGGCTACTTTGAGTGTACAGTGACCAATGAGGTTGGAGAAGAGCGAAGGGTCATAGAGGTCATTCTGCAAGGTACTATGTTACAGATTTATGGATAATAAGACATATTCATACTCATATATTATGCCACCCAAAACCTTTTGGACACATTTAAAAGTGTCTTTACATTACATAACAAAAAAATCCAAGTGACATTTATTGTAATAATATGTGACCTGATCCAGTAAAATGAGTCACAGTGACCCACATTTCAAAAATGAGATTTTGGTTTCAATGGAAAGAGGAGACCATACGCTTTAAAATGATATCATAGTCAGAGTCATACAATGAATGTTTTTAAAAATATACCCATTTGATTTTTCCCAATTGAAAACGCTTTTAAAGTTTTTTGCCCGTTTTTTTGTTAATATCTTTCAAAATCCATTGCATTTTAAGGGCTAAACTATTTATATTACAGCTTAATTTAACCAAAGACATTTGTATTTATATATAAATGCTATTAAACCAAGCTGAAGCTCAAATTATTTTAAAGTATTTATTTGAATGAATATTTTAAAAGGCACTTTTACAAAGAATTACTAAAATCAGAAAGATTGAAGAGAGGTGCTACATTTTTGCTTTCGCATGAGAGTGGGTGTATGTGTTAGACGCTTTATTTCCACTTTTCTAACATTTTCTTAATTTTTATTGAAAATAAATGCCTTTCTGATCTGATATGTGATGGGAAAAGGGAGTAGAGCGAGTTTGGCAAAAGGCGGTTCTATACAATGTTTAACACCATATTCGGAGAGCAGAGATAGTGACGTTTCAGGGGATACCTGGAATATAGGGAAATGCTCAGAAGGGATAGAGGAGTTGAGAAAAGCAATGTTCATTTCCAGCGAATTTAGGAAAACTTTGTCAACTTTAATAGTCATTTAAATACCTTTACTCAATTATCTGGACTACGAAACTTTAGGCGATTATTTTTAGAATGTCTGTCTGTTTTTTGAAATTAGCTAAAAAAATAAAAATATTTTTTTTTCATTGTTTTTCCACATTATCTATCTTAAAATGGAACATTGCGACTTCCGACTCATTTTGCCAGAATGGGTCACATATAATGCACTTTTTTAAATTAAAATTAAGACAAAAAGATGTGCTATTTTTAACAAGCTGTAATAGATTAATAGCAATTTTAACTTAAGGGGATATTTAAGTTTGATTCATAATATGCTTGATATTTTGTACCTAATGCAAATTTGTATCTAATTGTAATACATTTTTAAGTGTGAATTAAGTATCTAAAAGTATCCAGATACTTTTGGGGGCAGCTGTACATATACTGTAACATATTGTGAACTTGGTAACACTTTACAATAAGGTTTCATTAGTTACCTATATTAGTTAACATTAACTAATAATGAACTGCACTTCTACAGCATTTGTTAATTTTTGTTAATATTAATTTAAACATTTACTAATACATTATTACAGTCAATAAAAGTTGTATTTGTTAACATTAGTTAATGCACTGTGAACTAACATGAACAAATAATGAACAGTTGTATTTCTATTAGCTAACATTAACAAAGATGAACAAATACATTAACAAATGTATTGCTCATGGTTAGTTCATGTTAGTTAATGCATTAACTAATGTTAACTAATGAAACCTTATTGTAATATGGTGATGATACATGGGGAAACAGTTTGAACTGGTTGCCCATTGGTGGCAACATTGCTCAAAAAGTTGCCCTGTGTATCCTCACCTATACAGTCTGTCTGTGCACATTCATGGACTGAATTTTTTTTTCTTCTAGTTCCTCCTGTAATTAAAGATGATGTCAGCAGTGTTACGGCTGTTAAAATGTCCCCTGTCGTGTTGCCATGTCATGCCACGGGGCGTCCAGAGCCTATTATTAGCTGGAACAAGAACTGGATGCAGCTGGGCGTTCGGGGGGGCAGTTACCGTGTGCTGCCCACAGGTGAATCTGTGTCAAAATTACACCATCATCTTCATGCTCCTGCTATTACTGATATTTCTAAACATATACGCTGTAGTAGTAGCTAGTAATTGTAGTTGTTTCATTCTGATGTAGGTGCACTGGAGATCTTGGCTGCAACACCCAGTCATGCTGGCAAATATACCTGTTCTGCCCGCAATTCAGTTGGAGTGGCTTACAAACATGTTACTCTTACTGTGCAAGGTTAGATCCAGAAGTATTAGTGATATTATGTTAAAGTCATCCGATGAATAAAAAGCACACTTAGTATATGCAATTACCAAAATATATGGTTTGATTGGGTTTGTATTCTTAGAGCCCCCAGAGATCAGGCCCATGGCAGAGGAAATCCAGGTGGTGTTACATCACTCAGTAGTTCTGCCCTGTGAAGTCCAAGGTTTCCCAAGACCCACCATTACATGGCAACGAGAAGGCATTCCTGTGGCAACAGGTTAGTTTGGTGGTAGCCTAGTAATTAAAACTGGATTAGTGACAAGTTTGACATCAAGATTGCAGATTTGTTCTAAAACTTGAGATTATACATTGTCTGTTGCCTGGCTGCCAGTTTATCTGTAGCTGGCTAAGAGCACTATTTGAGCCATGTTAACACAAGCTAATAATAAAATGTATTATTAATAAAATATTAAAAGAAATGTATATGTAATAAATATCTGATTATCCTCCATAATGTGGTCACTATTTACATCTTACACTGTCTGTAAGTGTAACTTACACTACTCTTGTTTGACCAAGGCAAAGACTGACGCGTTTATATTACATTCCAAAAAGCTCTGTTATCAGCCCCACGGTGTTAAATGAAACCATATCTGTACCAGTTGGCCCAGTTCAGCATAGAGTGGAACGGTTAAACAATGAGAACAACGGTGGAAAAATGGCTAAACTGGTTGGTAGAGCCATTGCGTAATTCTTCAGTGTCACATGATCACATGATCATTGTAACATGCTGGTTTGGTGCTCAAGAAACATTTCTATTATTATAAATATCTTCTTATAAAGTTTCTTCCATATCTTTTGGAAACTGTGATGCATTTTTTCAAGATTCTTTGATAACTAGAAAGTTCAGAAGAACAGCATTTTTTTAAATGTTCATTTTTATAACATTATAAATGTCTTTACAGTCACTTTTGATTAATTTAATGCATCCTTGATGAATAAAAGGATCTTTAAAAGATCAAATTAAATCTTACTGACCTCAAACATTTGAATGGTAGTATTTTTAATAATGGAATTATGTGCATTGTGGTTGTGTGTGTACGGAGAAGCTAATATAACAATATTATATAATAATAGAGCTAATAAAACTTTTTTTTTTTTACACGTTTTACATTCAGCCTTGTCTGTCTTTAAAAGGGAACACAAAAGGACATTATCAATGGCATTATAAAACTGGAAATAGTAATGTTCGTGAGCAGAAAGTCTAAGGCAATATTCTGTCATTACAAGAAATAAAGTATGATTCATAGTAATAGTAGTAGATAATAATTGTAAAAGATCATATGATAAACAAATGATTAAGCATGATATTTTATTGTTGATATTTTTCAGGTCATAGACTGACGGTGCTCTCCAATGGAGCTTTGAAGTTCTCACGGGTCACTCTTGGAGATGCTGGCACATATCAGTGTTTAGCACAGAATGAAGCAGGAACAGCTATGGGAAGGACCCACCTCATTTTACAAGGTACGTCATGTTTATTTTAGGAAGTCTGCAGTTTTTACTTCAAACTAAAGATTCAGTTGCATGTTCATCTGTGTTTTAGTCAAAACAGTATTACAAGGTGACTTTGAGTAATGACTATCTTATTCCGGTAACAGTTCCTCCAGTGTTGTCTGTGCCTCGTCTGGAGTACACAACAGTTCTTGGCCAGCCGGTCAGTCTGGATTGTACTGCGGATGGCCAGCCAATGCCAGAAGTGACGTGGCACAGGGAGCGTAGGCCCGTGGTGGAAGGTACACACCTGAGATTGTTCTCCAACGGCACCCTGCACATCACTGCCACTCAACGCAGCGATGCAGGAATCTACACCTGCTCAGCCAAAAACAACGTTGGTAGAGCCAGCCATGACGTCAGACTCATTCTGCAAAGTGAGTTGCACACAATACCAAAAGAATCATTAGGGCCCGAGGACCCTATTGGAATTGCTCAGCCTATTATTATTTTTTCTCCCAAATGAATCGCATTTTTGAGGGCCTAAACATGCTCGAAAATTTACGTCTGATATTGGTTTCAGAATTAGGCATGGCAAAATAGCTACGTTTCATGTATGAGTATGAAATTTGGTAAACATATGTAATAGCCCAATGCCTACAAAATCTAAAAACCCAACAGAAAGGCAGATATTTTGAATTTTCTCTGCAAAATGTATGCAGTTTATTCCTGGCCTGAAAACATCTGCATGCCAATATTCAGTTACAGTCATAGTGCCACCTACTGGCAACAGGAAATGGCATGTTTTACATTGTGATTATCTCCGCATAGAGATTTAACCAGATCAACATCACATTTGGTCAGTCTAATCTTAAGGCCTTGGTGATGTTAAATTGTGAAGATGAAGGGCGTGTCCGTGGCGGCCTGTCAAAGTCTGATGTTTCGCCTTGACACAGGAAGCTGTTGTAAGCCAGGCATACAATGTCCGATCTGCCCCAAACTTCACATGTTTGATAAGAGTCCTGGCCTGGCCTCTACATGCCAATGGCATGCTTTACACTGTAATTCACTCCTAGAAACTCATTTAAATATGCCATGAAGTACCAAACATGCTATAACATTCAATCATGCAACACGTGGCTAAATCCTAATGTATGCAATTAACGCCACGAAACAGGAAGCTGTTGTAACTCAGGCACACAATGTCCAATCTGCCTGAAGACATCTACATGGCAATATTATGTTATAGCCAAAGCACCACCTGTTGGCAGAAGGAAGTGTGGCACATCAAAATGACTTTGCTTTATTTCTCCTATATTTACCCGCTTAAATGCATCTTGCTCACTATTGGCTGTTTTCCTGAGGCCATCGGGTGGGGGTGGCCCCAGGTGCGAGGGCCCTTTCATCGCTGCTAGCAGCTTTAATTGTTTATGAAATCTTTGTATCATATGAAGTCCCATTTTTTTGTCGCCTTAGGCTTGCTCACTAGTGTTATTGATGCACTTTATACATTTACTTTAGGAGCTAAATTGCAAAGGAAATATACTTTGAACTAAGTTGAACTAACTTTTTTCTTAATTGCAAATTATCATATTTTGGCATATTATCTTTTTGTTTTAAGCGTTAATGATAATTGCAATGAATTGAGATTTATGCTTAAAGTAAGAAAAAAAAAACATTTAGTCAATGTGGTAAATCAAGTATTAACATTATACAACATTTATATATATATATATATATATATATATATATATATATATATATATATATATATATATATTCATATTTTAAATTAATAGTTATAAAACATTAATATTTTTTATAAAAATAAAATTAACAAAACACTTCTTTGAAACATTAAGTATTCTGAAAAGCCCTACACTACAAACATTTTATTAATCTGTAACCTTTTCTTATTTTCCAATTAAAACTATCCTAAACACCCCTTTGGCAAATTATTATTTGGCATAAATCTAAGAAAATGTTTTATGCTTAAAAATAAAAATAAAAAAACATTTTGTGAATGTGGTGAAAACAGCAATGGGTTTTTATTACATGACAGTACAATATACACTATTACAATAACATAATTAAATATTAAAATTAAGATTTTTCATATTTTAATATAATATTAAAATAATATATAGGCATTTTACTGGAAAATAAGACAAAATATGAACATGAATAATGAAAATATTAAAATATGAATTTTTATATGAATATGCTTAAATATATTATGTCTTTTCCACATATTAATGATTTATTGTACCTATGAAAGACTTTAAAACAAATTTTTTGTTCATAGATATCTTTATGTGCTTCTCCACTTAGCCCCACCGCAGATTTCTGTTGGTCAGTCCGAGATGTCTGTCATCCAGGGATTTCAAGCACTTCTGCCGTGTGCAGCACAGGGTCTTCCTGAGCCCAGGGTGAGCTGGGAGAAACAAGGAGTCCCTGTGCAAAACTTGCCTGGCAAATTCACTTTGCTGAGGTCAGGAGAACTGATTATTGAAAGAGCAGAGGTCAGTATATGTTTTTTATTAGGTAAAAAATTACCAGCATGCCCATTTAAAAAAACCCTTGTATGAAGTCATGATGTTACAATCTGTTTGCAGCCTGGTGATACAGGTCTGTTCACCTGTGTAGCCACCAACACTGCTGGAACAGCGCAACGGGACATTCGCCTGTCTGTCAACATGAGACCTGCTTTTAAAGAGTTACCTGGTGATGTGATGTTGAATAAAGGTCAAAGTCTCAGCCTATCCTGCCATGCTCAGGGCACTCCAACCCCCACCATAACCTGGACTGCCAACAACAGGCCTTATACAGGTATGAGAGGGTGTGAGTCTGAATTATCTTCTTTCCTTTTGAAGTTTTCTTTTTTTCTAACATCACAAGAATACTCTCATATATGCCTACAGGAGCAAGTGTTGATGAATCTGGCAGAAGTTCAGTGATTATTGACAATGTCACTGTAAGTGATGGTGGCACGTACGTCTGCATTGCAGAGAACACCGTTGGATCAATACGGGCTCTATCATTTGTGCGTGTCAGAGGTATGTATTTTTTATACCTAACCAAAATCCATAATGTGTGGAAAAGCAATTCAAGTTTGAGTTTGATTGCATCTAGATGATGCCTTCTGGTTGTTTAATATTAACTTTTTCTAATTTAAAGAACTAGCCACTTTGACAGTTTAAGCATACACCCTGTTCCTACAGAACCTCCCATGCTGAGAGGGGAAGCCCACACCTCTCAGACTGTAGTTCAGGGCAAAGCAGCCATGCTGGACTGTGCTATCAGCGGGGACCCTGTCCCTTCTCTGCGCTGGCACAAAGATGGCCAGCCCTTACTCGGCTCTCTGCGGTTTCATCCCCTCCGTAACGGCTCGCTGGCTCTTTACAGTGCCACGGTAACCACTCCTTAGCTGTGTGAACAATGGCTACATTTAGTTATTCTGGTACATTTACAGTACATTGCATTTCATTACATTAAGGTCATGTGTCCACCAAAGCATTTTTAGCCAGCTGAAAAGGCCAGGTGCTTTTCTGAAAATGCCCTTCTGTGGTCGCTTGAGAGAGATTCTGCACTGCAGCATTTTGTCAGTTGAGATGCATTGTATTCTATGATATGGAATATCCATGAAGTATCTGATTTCGCAGATAGTTTGTTTCTTAATATAAAAATGTTTATACAGTGTAAAGTATTTGCTCTGGCTCTTGTTTTAAATTGTAATGTTCTGTTGTTGTGCTTGTTGTTATAGTCTGTTGCCATTGCACAAGCAGGAAATGGCAGTTGGTTGCTGTGGTATTTGTTCCACCCCTCCTCCACTGTGATAGGACACCTGGGTAAAAAGTGACTGATGAACACTGCGTAACCAAAGTTTAACATTTTTCAACTCGATGTCCAGAAAAAAATCGTCTAGCACTCAGCGTGAAATAAACACTCAGCACTTTGTTACACTGCTAGCATTTTTAAATACATGGCGCTCCCACTGAAAACTACTACTGCTACTTTTAGGAAAAAATGCTTTGTTGGACACATAGCCTCTTGCATTCATCCAAAGCAACTTACAAAAGAGGAGCAAAAGCAATCCTGTCAGCCATGTTGGTACAATGTTAAAATGCTTGAATAATATTTTAATGGATTTTCTCAAGCCATTTGATCAGCTCACCACTGCAAATTCTGATAATAGAAATGTGTGTGAGAGACAAATGTGTGTGTATTCCAGATTGGAGATTCAGGAGAGTACAGATGTGTTGCTGAAAGTGAGGCAGGTACTGCAGAAAGAACAATATATCTGAAAGTACAAGGTAAAGTATTTTTATTAAAGCCTATATCATGTATATCCATTATTTTAGATATATATATTTTTTGAGTAATTTCTATTCTGTACTGTTTTTGCAGTCCCAGGAGGCTACTCAAACTGGGAGGAGTGGGGCCCGTGTAGTGTCACCTGTGGGCAAGGCATCCAGGAACGAATCAGATTCTGTAACAACCCACCACCAGCCAATGGCGGCCTATTATGTGCGGGTCCAAACGTGGATTCCAGGAAATGTCAGGCATCACTGTGTCCAGGTGCATCTCTGTTTATAAAATAATAATAAACCATTTCTTTTAAATCCTCATAGAGTGCTGCAGGTACAATGTATTTTTGTAGGCCAAAACCCAGAAACGATTTAGCATTTTAGCACTTACAGTTTCATTGTCCTGAAGTCTGGGTTTTTGGTTAAATCCCTAAAATAAGGTCTCTGTTAACACAAGCTCAAATATTTTCACATTTTATTCTACAACATAAAAAAACACCTGTAATAAATTGTATTTAGGCTTCAAAATTCATCATAATGAACAAAAAACTGAAGAATCATAAACTTTTGTTGGTCAAAGAGCTTATTTTCTGCAATAATCCCCCAAAAAGTTTGTGGGTCAACCCTATTGGGTTTTTGTTGAGAGAACCTGATCCAGTTTACACCTGGTATTATTAATTTTTGTCATCAGATCACAAGTAGTCAGCTGTGACACATTACCATTTCCAGCTGATGTTAGCATATAATTTTTAAATTTTAAATGTTATATTTTAAATGTAAATTTTAAATGTAATTTTAAATGCATTTTAAATGTGTCTCCTGTGACCACTTTTGTTCAGATTTCGTACAGCAAATTAAAAGAATAAAGAGGACAGCAATGAATCCATGTGTTTTGGTATAATGCAGCACATTTTGAATCACTTGTATTGGTGCACTTTCATCATAACGTGTCCCAGATCGTTCACGTGTTAGGTGAGTGGGTGGCGAGTAGGTGTTTTATAAGTAGCATAGTTTATTATACCGTTGTTGCTAGATTAAAACAATATTCAAAAGCACTCACTGTAGCATATGTTACGGTGATGCATTGCCACATACATATTTTTTCCACTCAATTATGTCATAATAACAACGGCATCTTTTCTCGTAATAAAGAGATATGTCGTTATAACGAACAACAACATATTTTTCTTGTTAAAACGCATATATTTTCTCCTAATAAGGACATGAGTTGTATAGTGATGTGTACAAAATATGCCTTTATCCACATTAGAGAATTTATATGATAGCATATGTGCCTTTGTCACACTGAGTCTACCTGAGTATGCACTGGGTAAGACTTAAGTTGTTGAGAGAAATAAACCCAGGTAAGTCGCACTGGTGTGTCAGTCGCATTTTATTAAAAATACTGGTAAAAATTAAATGTTTACAAACATTATCAACATGTAGCTATTTTAGGCTGTTTCCACAACAAATCCTTTAAATTTAACAAAATTCATAACAAGAATGAAAAATATAGGCCTAAATGTAAAACAAACAAAATGGCAAAATGCCATTCATTAGCCTTCAAACAATATTTATTTTAAAGCCTACATGAATTAGGCCAGCCTATTTAAAGCGAAACTGAACCAGAGTTGCTCCTCCCTCATTCTGCACAAATCCAATTATTTCTATATTCGCACTTCTATAGATGCTAAACTATTTATTATGATAACAATGCTTTGTATGACTCGTGTCCCAGTCTAAAACAACATTCACAACATGAGCAAAAACGTGTTTGGAATAACACCACTGCACTGTAGAGCGGCAGTCACGATTGTATACAACAGACAGTATAAATTGAGCCAAATAACTTTTTCTATTTGGTTGACTGCATTTTTAGTTTGATGAATAGACTGTGAATTTTGGATTTTTCCTTTAGGCCTATAGCAGCGTAACTACTTATAATAGCTTACTCCGTCATTTATGGTAGCTTGTCTATATAGCTACAAGTTGTTTATTAGGTTTGGTCTGTTGTAAGAATAAGTGGTTGTTTCTTTTCAACCAAAGTATTATTTATTATAAGTTGTGTATTTGTTTATTATTATTAGACTATGTGCATATTTATTTAGAACATTTAGTTAATTAGGCTACCATTGCCTATTTAGTTTCATAGTTAGGCTATGTTTTAATATTATTTTTAATTTCATATGTTGATTATGAAAAGTGAGCAGAATGAGTAAGCTAAGCTACATTATAAGATGCGCAAATATGTCTGGAGACATGGAGTGGGGTCAGACATGATTTTGACCACTTCATTGAGTTTTGTTTTGTAGAAAGTCTTTCTTTAAAGTGAATTTCATTTTGCATAAATTTTATTTTAATTTTGATCAATGTTTCATCAACTAATTGCGTGTATACTTAATAAATAAGAAGCAAATGTCAGGAATGGATTGACTTGCATAACGAACCCACTTGCCTCTTTCCGCGGCCTTTGAGTAAGGCTGAAACTATAGCGTCTTTCTCTTTTTAATACATTTCTTGAATATATGTCTTAATTACAGTCCTATAGATAGTTATGATATTTGTGGCTGCATTACTAGGTTAAAGTTACACCACTGAGGCTAACCATGGCCCCAAAAAGTTTGTGAAATTTTTATTTAGATGATGGCTATCTGTTATGAACTATAGGCTGCATCAATAAATTACAACAATTTCGTGCTATGGGCACTGCCACTGATAACAGGCAGTGGAAGATTACGCTGAGCTTGCTTCTGCTTTTCAAACATGGAAGTGTGACAAAGGCACATAGGCTAGCCTATAAATTCTCTAATGTGGATAAAGGCATATTTTGTACACATCACTATACAACACATGTCCTTATTATGAGAAAATATATGTCGTTTTAACGACATATCTCGTTATGAGAAAAGATGTCATTAAAACGACATAACATCTCGTTATTACAACATAATTGAGTGGAAAAAATATGTATGTGGCAGCAATACGTCACCGTAATATGTCGTTACTCATCGTAACTTTAGCAAATTGAAAAACTCACCATTTTACTGAAAAACTTGCCTCAGACCCTCTGTGATGGTACAGACTACAAGAATCCTGACTCACTGTCTTTCTTCTCTGTCGGGTAGGGGAGTCTCCGCGGCGTGCACGGGGCAGTTTGATAGGCATGGTTAATGAGAAGGAATTTGGTGTGGCATTTCTAGAGGCCAATATCACAGAGAATGCTGCGGAGGGCACCAGCACCCTGGAGGCCCACGTGGACAACATTCCTCCAAGTGTTGGTGAGTGAACTTTAAATATAGATATTTTTCTTACACAAACCTCCAGGGCCTTTATTAACCCCCTGGAGCCGTGTGGACTGGAGTAGATTTATGATGGATGGATGCACTTTTTTGAGCTTCAAACTCAGTGGACCCCATCACTGCCATTATAAAGCTTGTAGGCGTCAGGATATTTATTAATGTGCATATACATTAGGATGACTTGAGGATGATAATCAAATTTTTATTTAAAAGTTAACTAATCCTTGAAAATAAAGTTTAACCCAAAATCCATAATTTCAGCCTGAAATGTTTTTGTAAGCAGAAATTGGTCCTTGATAACATGAAATTTAAATCCTGACAGGACCATTTCTAAAACCTCAACAGTTGTAACAGGAGTCTACTGGAGGCAAGTTGTACTGATGAACCCAAGTGCAGTTTATTTAACGCATCAACAAATACAAAGCAGACGATGACTTGACTCATAAACAGCCTAGACTAGAACAGACTTGACTACGAACTCACCAACAGTGATTACAGAAAACAATACTCAACAAGGACCATGGCAAACACAAGGGCTTAAATACACAAGGAGTAATAACTAGACAATGATTAAACAATGAACCAAAGAACAATGGACAATGGAATGACGATGGAACACTAAACTTGAAAATAAAAGACATGAAGCATGTACAAAACCCAAACACACCGTGACAACAGTGTGCTTTCAAACACTGAAAGACTTCATTAGACTTCAGACTTCGTTTGCCCGTTTAGGGCTACTGTAGAAACATGGCGGGGCAAAAGGGGAGACCTGCGGTGTATGTAGACAGAAATGGCCCATTCTAAGGTAATAAAAACATAACGGTTCATTATGTAAGGTCTTTGTACACCACTGAAAACATTTAATTCTGAGGAATTAAAATTAAATGTTATCTGACTTTGAGAAGTTAGATATATTTATTCAGCCTATCATCCAAAGCGTGTTCACTTGTCTGTATATTCATCTAAGATGAGAGCATGACATGCATGAGCAGTTTCCTGAGGGGGCTGCTTTCGTGCATTGTGAGGTTTTGCTCCTTCACGGAGCCCTCAGAGAATGTTGTTCTCGCTGCCTCGTGCGCTGCGGGACACATCGGTTTTCAGCAATTTCGTAGTGTCCGCCCGAAGTCGTTGCGGCCCTGTTGAGTTGCTAACTTAGATGAGGCTCCTGCTGGCTGGCCCCCCTCCTGGGTAGGAGCGATCGAGGTCGCCTCCTCCGTGGAGCTCTTTGGAAGTCGATGTTGTGATCCCGCCGTCCATGGCGCTCGGGCCACATCGATTTCCAGCAAACGCACGCTGCTCCATCCGCCTCTAAAGAGACCTGCGGCTGGGCAGCGAACGTGTCCGCACACACCAAAAATCCTTCTCGTCTACCCCCTGCCGGTCAGCTGCTTCAGGGGGTCGGGAATGAGGCTCGGTTGACACCCGAGGCCAGCCTTGAGAGGATGATTCCCTTCGCAGATTATCTCGGTGCATGGTCATGCCTCCGAATATATCTGCGTGGGCCCTGCAACTGTAGAAAAAGGATACAGACTGCAGTTCGGTTACTCTTCCCCGAAGTTTAATGGGATGGTCTGGACTGTGGTGGTCCCAGAGCAGGTGCGGGTTATGGAACAGGAAGTTCACTCCCTGTTGGTAAGGAGGCCATACAGCGTGTTCCTCTGCCAGACAGGGAGTCCGGGTTCTACAGCCGGTACTTCATAGTTCCCAAGAGGGATGGGGGGGTTGCGTCCAATATTAGATCTGAGGCACTTGAATTGTTCTCTGAGGAGATTCAGGTTCAAGATGCTCACAATTCCAGCCATCGTGAGTCAGATTCAGTTCGAGGACTGGTTCGTCACGATACATCTAAAGACGCATACTTCCATGTATCGATCCTTCCATGTCACAGGAAGTTCCTGAGGTTCGCTTTCGGGGGCGGCACGTACCAATATCGGGTTCTTCCTTTCGGCCTTGCTCTTTCCCCCAGGGCATCCGTTTACTGAATTCTATCGACGACTGGCTCATATTGCCCCATTCTCGAGGAATGTCAGTTCGGCATTGAGGTGTCGTTCTGGCCCATATTCGGTGCTTGTGGCTGAGACTTAACGCCTTCCCAGAGAACCCTGTTCCTGGGAGTTGTATGGGACTCGACCACGATGAGGGCACAATTATCCCCTGCATGTATCGAGTCCATACAGGTGATGGTTTCCAGAGCAAAATTAGGCCGCAGCCTCACTGTGAAGCAGTTCCAGAGACTGCTGGGGCTCATGGCAGCAGCGCCCAACATAATTCTGTTCGGCCTGTTATACATGAGACCCCTACAGTGCTGGCTGAAAACCAAGGGATTTTCCCCAAGGGGAAATCCGTTCCGTATGTTCAGGGTAACGCGCAGATGGCCTCGTTCCCTCATCATATGGAAGAAACCTTGGTTTCTGTCCCAGGGGCCAGTGTTGGGAGCGTCATGTTGCTGGAAAACCGTTTCAACAGACGCCTCCCTCACTGGTTGGAACACGGTCATGGAAGGCCAATTTGCGAGAGGTTTGTGGGAGACTCGGCATATAAATCACCTGGAAATGCTGGCGGTCTACAAAGCTCTGATGAGCTTTTTCCCAGACCTCCGCGGCCACCATGTCATGATACGATCAGACAATATGTCTGTAATTTCGTATCTGAATCATCAGGGGGATCTGAGGTTGTGCCCTCTATGCAGACTGGCACAACAGATCCTCCTGTGGTCCCAGGGGAAACTGTCATCTCTCAGAGCGATGTATATCCCAGGGGATCAAAACCAGGGAGCATACGTCCTGTCGAGGCTAAGGCAGAGGCTGCGTCTGTACGCATTTCCCCCGATCGGAGCTGGAGCTGGTCTGCCAGGAAGGGATCAGCCTACTTCTAGTGGCACCCGGCTGGCCGACCCGAGTATGGTTCTTGGACATTGTAGCACTTCTAGACGGCCTCCTGTGGCAGGTCTCTCTGAGGAGGGATCTGCTGTCTCAGGCAGGGGGCACAATATTCCACCCCCGGCCGGAGCTATGGGAGCTCTGGGTCTGGCCCTTGAGGGGGCCTGGTACCTAGAGGCTGGCCTGTCAGCAGGGGCTGTCGAGACCTTACTCAGCTCCAGGGATCTTTCCACCAGGAGACTGTACAGCCTGAAGTGGAATGTCTTTTCCACTTGGTGTAGAGATCGTGAGGTGGACCCAGTTAACTGCCCAGTGGCTTCAGTGCTGGAGTTCCTCCAAGATCGTTTCTCCGCCGGTCTTACCCCATCCACGCTTAAGGCGTATGTGGCTGCCAATGGGGCTTTCCACTCACTTATAGGTGATGGGCCATTGGGGAGGCACCATCTGGTTGTACGTTTCCTCCATGGGGCTCGTAGGATGAGGCCTGCGACTCGCTCCAGAGTCCCAACCTGGGACCTGGCGGTGGTACTTGAAGGGTTGGCTGAGGCCCCCTTTGAGCCACTGGAGTCGGCTGAGGCAAAGAACCTGTCCTTGAAGGTGGCCTTTCTCCTCACTATCACCTCTCTGAGGAGAGTGGGGGACCTTCAGGCCTTGGCTGTTACGCCAACTTGCCTGGAGTTTGCCCCCGGCGGAGTTAAGCCCATCTTACATCCCAGACCAGGCTACGTGCCCAAGGTGCCATCTAATGTGGCACGGTCAGTGGTTCTTCAGGCCTTTCATCCTCCACCTCACGTGACAGCGGAAGAGGGAAGACTTCACCTGTTCCGCCCGGTCGGAGCTCTAAGAATTTACTTGGAGAAGTCTTCCCAGTGGAGGAAGTCAGACCCATTGTTGGTGTGCTTTGGCTCACCCAAGAAGGGGCTGCCTGCATCGAAACAGCCAATCAGCAATTGGATTGTCCAGGCTATAGCCACGGCTTATCAGGTGTGCAATTTGCCTTCATCGATGGCCGTGAGGGCTCATTCCACCAGGGGCATGGCCTCCTCAGTGGCCCTCCTTTCTGGCGTCTCGCTTCAGGAGATTTGCAAGGCGGCCAGGTGCACACCTTCATAAGATTCTACAGTCTGCAACTCCCGGTGACGCCTGGTGCCAGGGTGCTCGCGCCTAAGTGTGCCTGGTCTCCCAGCTTCACACTAGGACAGGCGTGATTATGGTGTGGCATAGTGGGTAGTTCGTACCAGAGTGTCGTCACTCAACGACGCAGTGCGAGTTCCCTCGAAGGGGAACGTCTCGGGTTATGACTGTAACCCTTGTTCCCCGAGAAGGGAACGAGACATTGCGTCTCGTTGCCACACCTATCACGGGCAGAGCGCTCTCTTCATTGCAAATAAGCTAATGTGTTTGTGTGCCAGCGTCCCCTTTGTAGCTTCCGCTTATGCCGTCATCTACTACGTCATGACGCAGCACCAATCAGGGTTGGATAGGTTTCATTCATGCTTCAGACACGCTACGCTGAGGGTGTTCCCAAAGTGTCGTCACTCGACGACACAGTGTCTCGTTACCTTCTCGGGGAACAAGGGTTACAGTCATAACCCAAGACGTTTTCAGCACCTTTGAATTGCCTGTGTTCTTTCTCTGACATATTAAACATGTTAAATTAATGCGATAAAACACTTTTTTATTTTGAATCTATTAATTGAAACCTTCCTGCATTACAGGTCCTTTGTTGCGAGTACTGGTGTCTGTATGTGCCCCAATTTACTGGACGACTGTGTATCAGTCACTGGAGACCCAGAACGGCTTCTCCCTCACTGAAGGGCAGTTCAGACAGGAATCTCAACTGGAGTTTGACACAGGTTACAGCTTTCTATACATGTGACTTTGAAGAGCCCAATTAACATATCTGTAGTTGTAAACAGTGGGACAGAAATACTTCTGAGGGGACTGCATTTCGGATTCAAGCCACTGAATGTGTCTTCTGCCTTGGAATGACAGGAGAGGTCTTAAAGCTGACTCATGTGGCCAGAGGTCTGGATTCAGAGGGGACTCTGTTAGTGGACATTGTTATCAACGGCTTTGTTCCTCCTATGCTTATGACTTCTAATCTCAATCTACAGGTTAGTCTTTCAAACTCATCGGCGTATGATTATTTAGGTACAATACTGTTCAAAAGTTTGGGGTTGGTAAGAGTTTTAAGAGTTTTACTTGTGCATTCATTTTACTTATTTATTTTATACTGTAAAAGTATTTTGTGAAATATTGTATAATACTGTGAAATATTTTTATAATTTAAAATAATAATGTTTTCTATTTGAATATATTTTAAAATGTAATTTATTCCTGTGATGTCAAAGCTGAATTTTCAGCATTATTTCTCCAGTCTTCAGTGTCACATGATCCTTCAGAAATCATTCTAATATGCTGATTTGCTGCTCAAGGAACATTTATTATTATTATCAATGTTGAAAACAGTTGTGCTGCTTAATGCTTTTATGGAAGCCATGATAAAGTTCAAGTCCAAGTTTATTGTCATATGCATATTAGTACAGAGTACCGCAGCAATGAAATACAATGTGCCTTAGCACTTTCTCAGCACCAGTCAATAAATAACGATTATAAATAACATTTAAAACATCCAAGCACAGTAACATAGTAACTAAGCTCAGACCTCAGCCCTCCTTCCTGTTGTACTATCATTCAGTAGCCTTACTACCTGGGGGTGAAAACTATCCCTGAAACATGATGTGCGTGTTGGGAGGCTCTGCAAATGTCTCCCTGATGAAAGGTGGGAGAAGAGATTGTGTGCAGGATGACTAGAATCCTGCATAATACCTAGTGCCTTCTTAGTGCTGCGTTTCCAGTAAATGTTTTGGAGCGGTTTCAAGTGGAACCCCAAGGATTTTAGATGCAGCTTTGACCACCTTTGTCAGAAGATTAAAGTAGCCCTGCCAAACCACACTACAATGTTACCTTATAAGTGCAGTTAGAAACTCTCTTAAAGGGATAGTTCACCAAAAAATGAACACTTGAAATGTATTTGTTTTATTATCTTCTTTTCATTAGGAGTTTGATGAGTCGTATGTGCAGACAGGATCCGGGCAGCTTTATTCCTGGTCCTCACAGAATCACATATGGGACGGGGCTCCCATGACCCTGCGCTGCAATCATTCTATGGTTTTTGAGGGGCCAGAGAATCGTCAGGGGCCCCTGCTGCAGCTCCTCAGACTGACAGGAATTAGTGGCACCTACAGTCTTTTCACTCTCAGCCTGGAGTTTAAGATGACTGCCACCTTACTCATACCAGGTCAGTCTATGGTACAGTTTTTCATTTGACTCTATAAAATGGTGTGTTTTCATAATATACACAGATACTTTTTTTATAAATCATAACTCAATTAAAAATTACATGATCAGTGTTTAATTTCTGTTTAGAGGGCGATGGAGAGACATGTCCAAAAGGTTTTGTCTTGGACACGGCATCTTACTGTGCAGGTATGTTCTCCAAAATCATATGCTGCTGCATACTAGCGAGAAAAACCCACATTCATGTTACAGAATGTGATCAGAATAATTTGTTTGTTTTCTTAGATGAGGATGAATGTGCTGTTGACTCTCCTTGCTCACACTCATGTAATAATATCATGGGCGGTTTCTCCTGCGCATGTCCATCTGGATTCACCATCTCTACCGAGTCAAACACCTGCCAAGGTCAGATTTATATT
This sequence comes from Paracanthobrama guichenoti, assembly GCA_018749465.1. Lineage (NCBI taxonomy): Eukaryota > Metazoa > Chordata > Actinopteri > Cypriniformes > Gobionidae > Paracanthobrama > Paracanthobrama guichenoti. Next base: position 22,092,299 of record CM031950.1, read on the forward strand.
AATCATAAATTCTCCAATTTATATCAGACCTTTAGTCAAAATCACTTGTAAATTATCTGTTTTAAAAGATGTTCCTGTTCAATACAAAATAAGCTCTATAAACATCATCTGTACTGCCTCTAGAGCTTAACTTAAACTCAAAATATTCAAGATACAGTATTTTGATGGCACTAGCCATAATAATGGTAAATGTCACATGGCGGGTATGGGTGAAAGGTGCAGGAGAATATGAGTTTTAACTACCCACAAGGGGTGTAGATCATTGTGACAAATGATCTGTACAGAGTTATAACTGTTATAGTATGCTGTTCTCTAAAAGTGTATGGCCCTTTAAGAACGTTATTACCCCCTGAGTGCGTTGTACGGAGAACACACGTGAGCCTCATGAGTATGCAATGTGTCGTGTTGGTAACACATGCTCCGTTAATAAAGTTACAGTATATTCACACAACGGTCGTTGTAATGATTAACGGAATCAACAACAAGGGTGAAAACCAGAACATACCACACACAAGGAACCAGGAAACATGAAACAGTGTTTGTTTTGATAATCATCTCTATCGCGGAAACGCTCATGTGGCATTGCAGTTCTTCATCATCATGAAATATTATCATCTGCATGTATTTTAAAGCCTTATCACTCTCAACTTGAGCACACACACATGCGTCGGGCATGCGCACAGAGAGCTGGATGTCGGTCCGTGATTAAGCTATTAAACTAGACTAATGCTCTTTCATGTGTTATTGCGATTAAACTGTCAAATGCACACACGGGTATGTCAGAAACACATAAAGTTCACATGAAAACGGTTGGTTATGTCTGTGCACTTATGCAGAAATCCTGTGTATATATGAGATCTGTGTAACATTACTAAAGTGAGAGCAGTGTAATATACAGTAGCCTACCTACTGCTATATCTGATATATGGTTTTGTTTCATTATTACAGTGTATACTTTTTTATTGATTTACCTCAAAAGAATGGAAGGGAAATGTGACAACATGCCCCATAGGTAACATGACAGCTTAAAATGTTATCTAATAAAAAAATATCCAAGACAAACTAAAATATTTTGTCAAAATACAATTATTTAACTTTTTCACATAAAATAATGGCTTTTTAATTATTAATTAAAACAACAAACGCACTGCAAAATACATTGTTCAAAACATAATAATAATTATTTCTGAACATTGACTCTAGACTATTCATAAAATAGAATATAATAGCATAATTCTAATAGGGGCACATTGTAACGCAGTGTTACAACATGCCCCACCTGCACAACTGGGATTTAGTGTCTTCTGCTGGTTAAATAAATATTAAAGAACTCTCTCAACTGTTAAATTACACATATAAGATTAAAATAATATCAGATTTGTCTAATTCTAAATAAACACAAAAAGAAGAGATGAAAAAATTAACTTAAGCAATTTACTTTTCCTATGGTTAAATACATTTTCAGTGATATCTTGAATTTTGGCACGTTTGTTTTTCTCTATATACTGTTGATATGTCAACTACTAAATACACTAAGTTTCGTCATGCTGATGTGTGGAAAGTTTTAAACCATGTGTAACTAACCCCGCGTTACTTTGTGCCTCACTCTGTCAGGAAAAATTGAAAAAATTGGAAAATAACTAGGCCTGATTTTAGCGTACGCGCACTTTGGCACTGTCCCAAATGGCACACTTCATGTGCACTTTCAGTCTTGTGGACTTACAATGGCCGCTCTGTGCGCGTGTCCGTTAAGTCCACAAGACCGTAGGGTGTCCCATTCGTCATTTAAGCTTAAAGAAGGGTGCTCGTTTTTGGCCCCCTTTGCGGCTGCTATGCGCCCTCGATGCGCACTTCAGCTGAGCCCGCAAGTTTGTGAGCTACGTGGAGGACTTCTACCCGGCAGTCAAAGCGTCATTACGTCGTGAAAGTGCGGACTCAGAGGAAGACTGTGAGGGTTTAGGGTACCATTTTGGACAGGGCATTTAAGATCAAATCTTCATCTTCTTCTGGAGTTTTATGGCGGTTTGGCAAACCAACTTAAAAGGTGCATTTCCTTGTGTGTGAAGCGCACATCTACTTAATCATCTGTAATACACAAAAATAAATAAATAAATTCTATCCATTATTCCTATCTTTTTTAAATACTTCAACATTTTCTCATATACTCTTGATTGCATTAACCCATCTCCTAATAGCGCCTGCAGAGATATATTATTAATTCCAATTAATTCTAATTATTGACATAGCTGAAATCTTTCTCTTTCATATGCAACACATCTTAAAAGAATATGCTTTACTGTTTCTGGGACCCCACATTTGTCACAATAACCATTTTCATGTTTCCCCATCCTTTGCAAACTGTAATTTAATGTTGTATGCCCTATTCTCAATCTTGATATGATTACATCCTTCCTTCTATTGCCATACCTTATCCTTTCATCACCAACACACCCCTGAACCTGATACAAATGTCTTCCTTTTTGTTCATTATCCGAAATGTTTTGCCATTTCTTTTTTACTTCTGTCTTTATTAATCTATTCATTTCAGCTTTACTTATTGAAACAGTAAATTCAGCTTGGGTTTGTTTCAGGGCTTTCTTTGTCAGCTGGTCCACTTCCTCATTCCCTTCTACTCCTACATTCTGTACAAACACTGTAATATTTAATGTATTACGTCTTGTCGTGCTTCAGATTTTCCACTCTGTAAACTTTTAAGAGCAGCCATTGAATCTGTACATATCACTGATGTATTAGGTTGCACCTCCTCAAGCCACTGTAAAGCTAGACATACTGCAACTAATTCGGTAGTATATACTGAAATATGATCTGATACTCTCTTATATACATAGCTGCTGCTGTTCTTCCAGATTCTGGCTATTTAGATCCATCTTTATATATCTGCAATACTGAATAATATTTTTGATTAATATATTGTTGTATCATTGTTACTGTTAAAAATCCATATCCTCATATTTGATCTCGTTATGTATATCTAGATCAACTAGTGGCATTTGAAACAACCATGGAGGTATTGCAGGAATCGCCACTGTTGGTGCAATCTCAAAAACATTCAATCCCATACTCTGTGCCTCCTTTGCAATGGTCTACCCAAAACTTGATTTTTCTTTATATTCATATTCCCAACATTCTTTTAAAATTTTCTTAACTGGATGACATTCTAAATGACCCTTTACTCCAGTCCAGTATCTCATCCTCAACTGAAGTCTACGTAATTCTAGAGGCATTTCTCCTGTTTCTACCTGTAACAATATCACTGGCGATGATCTCACTGCTCCGCAACAAATTCTCATTGCTTGTGATTGTATTTCCTCAATCTTTTTAATCCATGTTTTATTTGCAGAGCTACACACCATGCTACCATAGTCTATGTTAGATCTTATCACCGCTTTATATATTCTTTTCATTGACGGTCTACTTGCCCCCCATTCAACTCCTTCTAAGCACCTTAATGTTTATCCCTTTTTTACATTTTTCCGTTTCTGAATATGTATTCTGAATTTATTTTTGAGTCCATCCACATTCCTAAATATCGAACTAAATTTACTTCTAACTGATGCCCATGCAATTTAATATTCATAGAGGGTTTAACTTTCTTATTCGAAAAACATAACCACAGAGTTTTTGCCACAGAAAATCTAAAACCCCATTTCTTCGCCCAATTCTCAACCTCATTTACAGCATTTTGTATTTTCTTTTCTACATAAGAAACATTTTGCCCCCTTATCCATAAAGCTCCATCATCCGCATACAATGACCAGCTTACTCCCACATCCACTTTGGAAAAAATGTAATTTATCAAGTTAAAAAGAATAGGACTACTTACACTTCCTTGAGGAGTACCATTCTCTATAGGGTATGTCTGTGAATATGAGGACCCCACTCTTACTTGAATTGTTCTCCCATACATACAAAATTCAAGATCCAATTATACATTTTCCCTTCTATTCCCATACCATCCAACTTCATTAATATACCCTCCTTCCAAAGCATGTCATATGCCTTTTCTACATCAAAAAACACACCTACTACTACCTCTTTACTAACTTGTGCTTTTCTTATTGCGTTTTCCAGACATAACACTGAATCTATGGTATTTATCCCCTTTCAAAATCCACTCTGATAAGCTGATAAAAGGTTTTTGCTTTCTATAACATATGACAATCTATTCAAAACCATCCGTTCCATTATCTTGCACATATTTATGTCAATGATATTGGTCTGTAGTTGTTGGTCTGAGTATTATCCTTCCCAGGTTTTGCTATTGGTACAATAACTCCATGCATCCATGCATCCGGTAAAGTCCCTGTCTCCCATACCATATTAAAAAGTCTTAATATCATACTCGATGACATATCTCATAAATGTTTAATCTCATTACATATATCATCTTTACCAGATGAAGTCTGTTTAACGCCAGTGCTCTCTTCATCTCAAACAGTGTAAAATCAGAATCTAATGTGCCTCCTGCTGTTTTTTTTTTTTTGGAAATATCTTAATATTGTCTTTCACACTCTGTTCTCTATACTTCCTCATATCATCTGGGATATTTGCATTACTGTGTACCGTTACAAATGATTCCACTAACATCTCTGCTTTATCGCTGTCTGTTACCGCTATTTTATCATTATTAACTAAAACGTCTTGGTTACGTATGGTAACCCTCGTTCCCTGAAGGAGGGAACGAGACGTACGTCGGACGTCACCGACGAATTGGGATCCCTTTGGAACACGCCACAGTTGCTACCACTTCCAGCGCCCTGAGAGAGCCCCTCAGACCCCAGCTGTTCCGGGCGGGGAAATTCACGCAGGGAGAGTCAGCTGCTGTTCCGCAAGACCCACTCAGCCGACTATTGGATAACGCTGGGAAAGCGTGCCCCGGGGGGCCGCTGCGGAAGCCACATCATGCCCGGAGGGAGTTACCATGTGGAGAATACACGTATGGACTGGCAGTGGGCAGTGCTACATACGGAAGCCCCAGGGGTGGCTCCGGCCATTTTTAGGCGGGGGTCCACACCACACTGAGACGGCAGAGCGAGCTCTGCCAAGGGAAAGACACGAGCTCGCCAAAGGGAGACTTACCATGGAGAATACACATATGGGACCGCCGTGGGGGTCACAACATATGGAACTCAGCCTAACACAAGTTCCACCAATGCATACGAGCGTTAGGCCTGGCGTCGGACGCTCCGCCACGTCCGACTGCCGAGGGTTGCGGAGGACTCAACAGGGTTCGCCATGCTGGGGAACTCGACTGGAGCATATAAGCACACGTATCTGTTCCATGGGGAAGGGAGTGGCGCAGCAAGCCAACACTTTAGAACGGCACTTCGGTGTTACTGACTATGGGAAGTGAGCACACAGGAAGATACCGGCTCTACACGTAGGCTATAGAACCTAGCGAACGTGTTGGGTGTCGCCCAGCCCGCAGCTCTACAAATATCTGCCAGCGAGGCGCCACGAGCCAGCGCCCAGGAAGAAGCTACACCCCTGGTGGAGTGGGCTCTTAACCCGAACGGGCAGGGCATGTCTTGGGTTTCATACGCTAAGACGATGGCATCCACTATCCAGTGGGCCATCCTCTGCTTGGAGACAGCCTTTCCCTTCTGCTGCCCTCCATAACAGACGAAGAGCTGCTCTGAGGTCCTGAAGCTTTGCGTTCTGTCCACGTAAGTCCGCAAAGCACGGACGGGACAGAGAAAAGCTAGGGCTGGGTCTGCCTCCTCCGAAGGCAGCGCTTGCAGGCTCACCACCTGGTCCCGGAAGGGAATGGTGGGAACCTTGGGCACATATTCGGGCCGGGGACTCAGGATTACGTGAGAGTTACCAGGCTCGAATTCCAGGCACGATTCGTCGACCGAAAATGCCTGCAGGTCCCCTACCCTCTTGATGGAGGCCAATGCAGTCAGGAGTACTGTCTTCAGAGACAGAATTTTTAACTCAGCCGACTGCAAAGGCTCAAAGGGAGGCCTCTGCAGTGCGGTCAGCACCAGAGACAGGTCCCAAGAGGGTATAGAGGAGGGCGAGGCGGATTCAGTCTCTCGCCCCCTCAGGAACCTGACGATCAGATCGTGCTTCCCTAAGGACTTTCCGCCTACGAAGTCATGATTGGCGGCGATGGCGGCCACATAAACTTTGAGGGTGGAGGGAGACAGCCTTCGCTCCAACCCGTCTTGTAGGAAGGAAAGCACGGAACTGACCGAACACCTTCGGGGGTCTTCTCGGCGAGAAGAGCACCATTCGACGAACAGGTTCCACTTCAGCGCATAGAGGTGCCTTGTAGAGGGCGCTCTAGCGGAAGTAATGGTGTCTACCACAGCTTGTGGCAGACCGCCTAGAACCTCCGCATCCCATCCAGGGACCAGACATGGAGTTTCCAGAGGTCTGGACGCGGGTGCCAGAGGGTGCCCCGTCTCTGAGTCAGGAGGTCCTTCCTCAGAGGAATGGGCCAAGGAGGTGCTGTCGCGAGGAGCACTAGTTCCGAAAACCAAGTCCTGTTGGGCCAGTACGGAGCGACCAACAGGACTTGCTCCTTGTCCTCCCTGACCTTGCACAGTGTTTGTGCAAGAAGGCTCACTGGGGGAAACGCATATTTGCGTAGGCCCTGGGGCCAGCTGTGTGCCAGCGCATCCGAACCGAGGGTCCCCTCGGGCAGGGAATAGAACAGCTAGCAGTGGGTGGAGTCTGGGGCGGCAAACAGATCTACCTGTGCGGCCCCAAAGCGACTCCAGATCAGCTGGACCACCTGGGGATGGAGTCTCCACTCTCCCGGGAGCACTGGCTGTCGTGAGAGCTCGTCGGCCGCATGATTGAGCAGGCCCGGAATATGAATGGCACAAAGCGACCTCAGATGCTTCTGACTCCATTGGAGGAGATGGCGGGCGAGTTGTGACATGCGATGGGAGCGTAGACCACCCTGTTTGTTGATGTACGCAACGGCCGCAGTGCTGTCCGTACGGACCAGAACGTGCTTGCCTCTGAGCGGCATTTTGAAGTGGCTGAGTGCAAGACGAACTGCTAACAACTCCAGGCAATTGATATGCCATTGCAGTTGGGGCCCCGTCCCCAGACCCGATACTGCAAGCCCGTTGTACGTGGCACCCCAGCCGGTGGATGAGGCATCCGTGGAGACAACAGCATGCCTGGACACTTGTTCTAGAGGCACTCCTGCCCGTAGAAATGAAGGGTCCGACCACGGGCTGAAGGTTTGGCGGCATCTCAGCGTCACTTGGACACGGAGAGTTCCGCTGCGCCACGCCCATCTCGGGACCCAGTCGTGGAGCCAGCGTTGAAGCGGTCTCATATGAAGCAATCCCAGCGGCGTTACTGCGGCTGCGGATGCCATATGCCCTAGGAGCCTCTGAAAATGTTTCAGTGGTACTGCTATCCTGCGTTTGAACGAATTCACACAGTTCAACACTGACTGGACGCGCTCCTCTGTGAGGCGGGCTGTCCGGGCGACCGAGTCTATCTCCATCCCGAGAAAAGAGATCCTCTGCGAGGGGCAGAGTTTGCTCTTCTCCCAGTTGACCTGAAGCCCCAACCGGCAAAGGTGACGGAGCACCATGTCCTTGTGTTCGCACAACTGCTCTCGCGACTGGGCAAGGATCAGCCAGTCGTCGAGGTAGTTGAGAATGCGAACACCATGGTCTCTCATGGGAGCAATGGCCGCCTCCGCAATTTTCGTGAAGACACAGGGCGACAAGGCCAGCCCGAAGGGTAGGACCTTGTACTGATATGCTCGTCCGTCGAATGCAAAGCGTCCTCCAGGTCGATCGCTGCAAACCAATCTTGGGGACGGACGCACCTGAAGATGCGTTTCTGCGTTAACATCCTGAACGGCAGCCTGTGAAGGGGCTGGTTCAGAAGTCGCAGATCCAAGATCGGTCGTAACCCGCCGCTTTTCTTGGGCACAATGAATTACGGGCTGTAGAAGCCGGTCTTCATATCGGCTGCAGGGACCGGCTCTATTGCGTCCTTCGACAGTAGGACTGCGATCTCCGCCTGGAGCACAGGGGCATTCTCCTTCGACACGGAGGTGAAGTAAATGCCCCTGAACTTGGGGGGACGCCGGGCGAACTGAATCGCATAGCCGAGTCTGATAGTACGGATGAGCCAGCGAGACGGGCTGGGAAGCGCTAGCCAGGCTCCCAGGAACCGTGCAAGCGGGACCAACGGCACCACAGACGTACCCCCAGCGGAGCAGCGCGGCGGCATGCAGGGACCCGATACGGGCGGCATGGTAGCGGCCCAAGGTGGGGTCTGAGTGTGCTGTGCAACACTTACATGCTTCCGCCGAGGGGGCACGCGAGTGTGGGGAGGCCGTTGGTGAGCGTCCCAAACACAGCCGGCACCCCCTGCTGGCGATAAGAGAGGCGCCTGAGGGTGACAAGGCATGGAAGCGTCGAACACCGCCGAGCGCGCTCTCTTGGCACCCAGAGATTTCGGAAACTGCTCTTTTATTGACAATTTGGGTGCCGCTAGCACTGGATGGACTGGAACAGGATGACACAATATCGCCCCCCGGCCCTCCTCCGGGGAAGGTGCTGCGGCCGTCTCCCGAAGAGCAATCTCCTCCATCTCTGGGTGGCCCGTCTCAGGGTCTCTTACGACGGCGCTTGCCACCTGGCTTGGCAGCGGAGGTGCTGTGGCCGGCGGCGGGGTGGAGGCAGCAGCTGACCGCCGGGGCAGGATGTATTTTATGGCCTCCGTCTACTTCTGGGTGGGCGAGAACTGCTGGGCAAAGCTCTCGACCGCGTCGCCGAACAACCCGGCCGGGGAGATGGGGTAGTCCAGGAACCGATTCTTATCGGTCTCTCTCATGTCGGCCAGGTTGAGCCAGAGATGCCGCTTCTGTACCACTAGAGTGGACATCGCCTGACCAATGGAACGGGCGGTGACTTTCGTCGCTCAGAGGGCGAGGTCCGTCGCCATCCGGAGCTCCCGGAGGAGCTCTGGGCCAGGGCTACCCTCATGCATATCCATGAGTGCCTGGGCCTGATGCACCTGAAGCAGCGCCATGGCAAGGAAGGCGGACGCAGCCTGGCCACAAGACCTGTAAGCCTTCGCAGTCAGACTGGAGGAGAACTTACAGGCCTTGGATGGGAGACGTGGGTCACCGCGCCAGTTGGAGGCAGTCGCCAGACACAGTTGCATCGCGACGGCCTGCTCCACTGGCGGGATCCCCACGTACCCCCTGGCTTGCCCGCTGTCAAGGGTAGTGAGGAGGGAGGAGCCACCGGGTCGGTTCCTGGCACTAAAGGGTGTCGACCACGACCTGGTGAGCTCCTCATGCACCTCCGGGAAGAAAGGCACCGGGGCGGGACGCTGAGAACCAGCGCGACCCGCCCCGAGAAACCAATCGTCCAACCTAGAAGGTTCGGGACGTGGTGGAGGGTTCCACTCAAGCCCGACCTTTTCGGCGGCCCGGGAAAGCATAGCCATCAACTCGGGGTCAGACTCGACCGCTGCCACTCTCCCAGAGGGAGGCAGTGCAGCCGAATCTTCATCCTCCGAGGACTGGAACTCGACATCTGCTCATCCGCCAGAGCTCCGAAGGACACCGCCGGACGCCCATGGGAGGGGCCAGCGGTTCCCCCCGGAAGCTCAACCGGTAGCGGCGCTTGTGAGGGATTAGGGGCCTGCGGAGGTATGCTCGGCGGGTTTGCCCTAACCGTAATCCTCAGGTCACCCCGGCCATTCGTTGAAGTAGATCTATTCTGGGGAATAGAGCTAGATTGAGGCATGGGTAGGAGGACTCCACCTTCATGAATGTAGGCGAGTCTCGACCTAAGCGCCGTGATAGTCATGTTCCCACAGTGAGAACACAAACTATCCACAAAGGCCTCAGCGTGCTGTATGCCCAGGCACGTGATACAGCGATTGTGACCGTCAGCGGGTGACAGGGAACGACCGCATCCAGTAGCGCACGGGTGGAATGACATCTTGAAAAAGACGCAGTGTCACACCCGTGTAGCTCTTTTTGTGAGGAAACGCTCTTTTTTTGTGCTGAAGCACTCAGGGGAGGACCGCGGCAACACACCGGGAAATAGTGCAGCCCATGTGTGTGCACTCACAACTCTCTTTATTTGCTGTGAAAACAGCAATTGTTTTTAATGCAGCAGTGGGCACGGTCGCACTGGTTGTGCCGTCCCGCCAACACACGCGTCTTCCTCTCTCTCTCTAGTCTCGTTCTCTCTTCTCTCTCTCTCGCTCTCTCTCTCTCTTTCTCTCTCTGTGTTTGAAGCAGCTCTTCATCAACGCCGTTCGGCTCCGAAGTGAATGACAAACGTGCGTGCATTTCACTTCCGCTTTATACCCGCGACGCGGGGTGGAGCGCGAGATGCAAATCTTGCACGCCAATTCTCATTGGCCTGTTCTCTATATCTCGAAGCTGTTAGGGGCTCCCTGAAGTGATCCCAATTCGTCGGTGACGTCTGACGTACGTCGAACGTGACCGACTGAAAGGGAACAGGTATATTATTTTTCCTCTGAATCCCTCCCATCTTCATAATCACACCCCATAACTCATTAATTTCTATTTCTTCCCCAATGATATTACAAAATTCCCTCCAATAATTTATCTTTGCTACTCTAATTTCTCTCCTCACCAATGCCTGAGCTCTCTTATATCTTAATATAATCATTGAACACTAATGTTTTCCTTGCTTTCTTAAGTGCCTTATTTCTTTTTGCAATTAATTCACTATATCTTTCATTCCACCATCGAACTGCCTTTAATTTTTTTGGTAGTTTTATTTTTCCAATTACCTCCTCTGCTGTACTCCTAAAAACTTCATTTATTTTTTCACTTAATATCTCTATGTCTCCATTAACTTTGTTTAATTCAGCTATTTTATTATTACACAATTCTCTATACATCTCCCAGTTGACAGTCTTCAACTTCCACCTTGGATTACTCTCCACTACTGCTTAAGTTATATCCACCCCTATTTTAAAAAAATATTGGAAAATGGTCACTTCCAATTGTGCTTTGCTTCATTATGCTCCAATCACATTTCCCTGCCAAATTTTCAGACATTAACGTTATATATCCAATGCAGAATCATGCCCACGAATAACATGTATTCTTGTATCACCCCCATCATTAACACAAACTAATCCTCCCCAATCAAGCGTTTCTTCCACCACCAACCCATTAAAATCTGTTCTAGCACTCCCCCGCAATGAATTACACTACCAGTCAAAAGTTTTAGAATGGTAAGATTTTTAAAATGTTTTTAAAGAAGTCTTTTCTTCTCACCAAGGCTGCATTTATTTGATTCAAAATACAGCAAAAACAGTATTATTGTGAATTATTTTTACAATTTAAAATAACTTTTTCTATTTGAATATATTTTAAAGTGAAATGTATGTGATACAAAGCTGAATTTTCAGCATCATTACTCCATTCTTTAGTGTCAAGATTCAAGATTCAAGAGTTTTATTTGTCACATACACAGTTATATACAGAATATACAACCGGCAGTGAAATGTAAACAGGTCCGCTCCATGGACAGTGCATATATATATATATATACACACACTCACCTAAAGGATTATTAGGAACACCATACTAATACTGTGTTTGACCCCCTTTCACCTTCAGAACTGCCTTAATTTTACGTGGCATTGATTCAACAAGGTGCTGAAAGCATTCTTTAGAAATGTTGGCCAATATTGATAGGATAGCATCTTGCAGTTGATGGAGATTTGTGGGATGCACATCCAGGGCACAAAGCTCCCGTTCCACCACATCCCAAAGATGCTCTATTGGGCTGAGATCTGGTGACTGTGGGGGCAGTGAATTCATTGTCATGTTCAAGAAACCAATTTGAAATGATTTGAGCTTTGTGACATGGTGCATTATCCTGCTGGAAGTAGCCATCAGAGAATGGGTACATGGTGGTCAAAAAGGGATGAACATGGTCAGAAACAATGCTCAGGTAGGCCGTGGCATTTAAACGATGCCCAATTGGCACTAAGGGGCCTAAAGTGTGCCAAGAAAACATCCCCCACACCATTACACCACCACCACCAGCCTGCACAGTGGTAACAAGGCATGATGGATCCATGTTCTCATTCTGTTTACGCCAAATTCTGACTTTGGTGAGCTTGTGCAAATTGTAGCCTCTTTTTCCTATTTGTAGTGGAGATGAGTGGTACCCGGTGGGGTCTTCTGCTGTTGTAGCCCATCCGCCTCAAGGTTGTGCGTGTTGTGGCTTCACAAATGCTTTGCTGCATACCTCGGTTGTAACGAGTGGTTATTTCAGTCAAAGTTGCTCTTCTATCAGCTTGAATCAGTCGGCCCATTCTCCTCTGACCTCTAGCATCAACAAGGCATTTTCGCCCACAGGACTGCCGCATACAGGATGTTTTTCCCTTTTCACACCATTCTTTGTAAACCCTAGAAATGGTTGTGCGTGAAAATCCCAATAACTGAGCAGATTGTAAAATACTCAGACCGGCCCGTCTGGCACCAACAACCATGCCACGCTCAAAATTGCTTAAATCACCTTTCTTTCCCATTCTGACATTCAGTTTGGAGTTCAGGAGATTGTCTTGACCAGGACCACACCCCTAAATGCATTGAAGCAACTGCCATGTGATTGGTTGATTAGATAATTGCATTAATGAGAAATTGAATAGGTGTTCCTAATAATCCTTTAGGTGAGTGTATATGTGTGTGTGTGTGTGTGTGTGTAGAATTATAAATAAATCAAGTAGAAAAAATAAATAAATAAAGAAGTGGAATAAAATAAGTGAAATAAACTGTGCAGTGAGTAAACTGTAGACTTATAAATATGCGGTTAACAGAAATGTACAAAGAAGTATAATGTGCAAACAGGTTTATAACAGGTTGTTACACAGTAACAACGAGAACAGAAAGTGCAGTGCAATGTCAGTATGTCGATGGTCACGTGATGTTAAGTGACTGAGTTCAGGAGTCTGATGGCCTGGGGGAAGAAGCTCCTCCTGAGTCTCTCAGCTTTGGCCATCAGGCTTCGGAAGCGCTTACCAGATGGCAGTAGCGTGAAATGAGGGTTTGCAGGGTGATTAGAGTCCTTGATGATCTTAGTAGCTCTACCTTTGCAGCGTTTGGTGTAGACGTCCGGCAGAGACGGGAGAGCTGACCCTGAGATACGCTCGGATAAGCGCACGACTCTTCACATGATCACATGTGACATGATCCTTCACAATGTCACATGAGGTGTCACATGATCCTTCACAAATCATTCTAATATGCTGATGTGCTGCTCAAGAAACATTTATTATCAATGTTGAAAACAGTTGTGTAAATTTTTTTTTCAGGATGATTTAATGAATAGAAAGTTCAAAAGAACAGCATTTATCTGAAATATAAAACCTTTGCAATATTATAAATGTCTATACTGTCACTTGATCAATTTAATGCATCCTTGCTGAATAAATGTATTAATTTCTTTAAGTTATTTCCCAAAAAAATAAAAATAAAAATTCTGACCCAGAACTTTTGAACGATATAGTACAATGTTACAAAAAGCTTTCCGTTTCAGATAAATACTGTTCTTTTGAACTTTCTATTCATCAAAGAATCCTAAAAAATTTTACACAACTGCTTTCAACATTGATAATAATCATAAATGTTGCTTGAGCAGCAAATCATCATATTAGAATGATTTCTGAAGGATCATGTGACTCTGAACACTGGGATAGTGATGCTCAAAATTGAGTGTTGCCATCACAGATATAAATTACATTTTAAAATATATTCAAATAGAAAACAGTTATTTTACATTTTAATAATATTTCACAATATTACAGCTTTTTTTTTTTTTTAATAACAGACTTCTTTAAAACATTTTTAAAATCTTACCGTTCTAAAACTTTTGACCGGTAGTATATGTGCGTTAAAATCACCACACCATATCACTTTACTGCCTTTATTCCCTCCAGTGCATTCTTATTTAACTTCTCACGTGGATTATAAAAATGATCACTTTAATACTTTGATTCCCTTCCCATATTTCCACCACCACTACCGCTTGTTTTATATCCACTTCTTTTTCACTTCTCAAAGTGAGAAACTGAGAAAGTGTCCATTTTTTCATTGTTTCTATTGCATTTCAATCGCTTTACGTCTAACACTGCTGCTCCAGTTAAACTTATTTTAATCTTTTCAACTGGAACATCTGGGGAGATACCTGATATAACTCCCATTTAACCCATTTTTTTTTCCTTCTGGGATTGAACATATAATTTTTTGCCCTAGAAAAATTTTCACACCTAGAGCTGTTTTTTGTTGTCTGTTATCTTTACAAAATAACATCATTCTACCATCCCTAAATGACTTGACACTTTCGATCGTTCCAATCATTTCCGTAATAGCTTTAGAAAGCTTCAACGGATTCATGGCATTACTAGACCCAGCAACATATTTCATCATTACCTTATATTCTTCTTTTCTCCTTGTCATTTGATTTCCTTTCTCACTGCCAGTTTCGGATACCTGGCCACTACTTTTCTTTATTTTCCTATTTACCACTACATTCCATTCACCTTGCCCATTCCCTCCACTGTCCACGGCAAACATTTCAACCTCCTTTTCTGGATCACTACCGGAATCAACGCCGCTCCCTACCATGCAAGCTCCATGCATAGACCAGCTGTTGCCAACAACCAATCCACGCACACGTCGATCTCTCGACCTCCTTTCTAAGATCAAATCTGTGCGTATGCACGTTTTATAAATGAGGCCCAAGGAGACTAAATAGGGAGCAAACAAGGCAATAAATCAGGGAGAACAGGTGGAGCAAATGAACCAATTATCAGGTAACAAGAGGGGCGGGATTCAAGGCAATAGACATGAGAGGAACAAAGGCACAAAGAAACACATGACAAGCCATGTGCTCACACAAAACATGGCAATATAGGACTGTCAGTGCTCTGTCACAAACCCAAGAGCAAAACTAGACCGAAGTGACAGAACCCTGACAGTAAAAGGTTTCTAGATTATATCAGCAGAATAAACTGCAATGTAATGAAAGGCTTCTTTTCTTTTTCTTAAAAAAAAAGAACACTTATGTACTGTGATTTTGTTGTGATTCAGATATTGACGAATGTAGCCAAGGTTCCCACATGTGTCACCCCAACCAGCAATGTGTGAACACCGTTGGGACATATCGCTGTCAAGCCAAGTGTGGCCTGGGCTTCAAACCCAGTTTAGTTGGCACCAGCTGTGAAGGTTAGCTTGACTACTATAAAAAAAATTAAAAAAAATAAATACAAATTTTTTTGTTTTGTTTTATATGGTCCCAGCATGTTTAATGGGAGGAGAATTTATTCATCTTTATTTACTGCTCAAGTCAACACTATGTATAAAAATAATTGATTTTCCACCATGAAACTCCATATTATCATGTTTGTAACATTTAGACTGAATGTAAAAGTGATTGTTCTAGATATAGAAACCATTGATGAAGGTTAACTGACATATTTTTCTTCAGATGTGGATGAGTGTCAAGAATCAGCATTGTCTCCATGCCAGCAGCAGTGTTTCAATACTCTAGGCTCCTTCCGCTGCACCTGCCACCCAGGATACCAGCTGGTGGGGCATCGCTGCCTGGGTCAGTGTCACTTTGTAAAACTATATTGAATTTCACAGGATCATTGGTGTTAGTTTTTGAAAAAACAGCTCATGGAATTAACATTTTTCATAAATTATAAGTTCCCTGAAAACTGGTCCTAACCTTACTTGTATTCCACCTCAGTAGTGGTAAAATACAATACATGCAATACATGAACACAATAAGAACATTGAATCATTATTTATTTTTTTAGGTGAAATTAGATGTAGATGAAATACAAAGTAGTTAAAGACACCTAATATAAAGTGGGACCTTTTTATATATAAATTGGCTGTGGGAGAAATTCTGGACTTCTCTTCATTTGACAAAATGCATAAAATATGGAGTATTATACTTTATTGGTAGCTGATCATTATTTAATTCTACTATTAAAATTGTACATTATATTAATGTATTAAATTATAATGTATTTAAATTTATTTAGTCATCATCATTTACTGACCTCATGTCATTCCAATACTGAATGACTTGATTTTTTCTGTAAAACATAAAATAAAATGTTTTGATGAACAGTAACTTTCATTGTATGTACAAAAACAAACAAAAAAACATTTAGACATTTTTCCAAATATATCTTCTTGTGTTTTCTGCAAAAGAAAGTAAGTCATAAGTTAAGGAATGACATGAGGCTGAATAAATTATGACAGAAGTTTGGGTAAATTATTTCTTTAAATATAATTTTCAATTTAATTTGCTCAAAATTCTTTCAGAATGCAGTTAGGAGGAAATTCAGTAACACTTTATTTCGATAGTCCACTTTAGATTTTCTACTAACTATAAGTAACTTTGCAACTATGTCATCTTATTCTACTAACCATAATACCTAATCTTAACCTAACAGTCTACTACAGACTATCAATGCTCTAATGAGAGTTAGATGACATGCTGTTAAAATTTTACTTATAGCTAGTAGAATGTCTAAAGTGGAACATCGAAATAAAGTGTAACCAGAAATTCAAATGAATACAGATACATAGAAGTTTCTGGACGATACAGGCAATATTGAGCTCTGTAGAAATCATCAGAATCAATACTGTAGCTTAGTATTTTTTTCCTTTTTTTCTTCTTAACATCATTTACGCTTGTTTATAATCAGATATAAATGAGTGTTTGAGGAATGTGTGTCCAGCACACCAGCAGTGCCGAAACACAGATGGAGGATATCAGTGTTTTGACAGCTGCCCAGCTGGCATGACCACAGCGGAAAATGGCGTGTGTGTGGGTAAGGATCCCTTGAAATAAGATCATTTGGATCAATTTCAGTCAATCAGATCATTTGAAATAAGACATGCCTTTTTGTCACCTGCAGACATAGACGAATGCCAGGACGGCAGTCACATGTGTCGCTACAGTCAAATCTGCCAGAACACGGTTGGTGGGTATGGATGTGTTTGTCCTCGAGGCTACCGTTCTCAAGGCGTGGGTCGACCTTGCTTAGGTGAAGTTCATAAACATCAATAAGGAATGCTACACATATACATTAACAGTGCAATGTGATATTATCAAAATAGTGGAAGTCAGAGAATTGGCTGACACTCACAGTTAAACTTAACAATATATGTAAAATTAACATGTAAAATATGCCCAGCTTTGTTAAAGACAAATTTATTGTAAACATTTTTTTTTTTAAATAAGTTATTTTTGGCTTTGCAGATATTGACGAATGTGGACAGGTGCCCAGCCCTTGTGCTTTTCAGTGCCGTAATGTTCCAGGCAGCTTTCGGTGCCTGTGCCCACCAGGGACGGTTCTTCTGGGTGATGGTCGCTCTTGTGCTGGGCTTGAAAGAGGGCACATCTTTGCCAACAGTACTCGGGTACAAGCCAGGCTGCGGCCCCAGCTGGTATCCACTTTAGAGAGACCTTACCTCACTCGCCTCTCGGTCCTACCGGAGCACCTCGGATCTTCACGTCGTCCTAGGCATGAATGCCCAGTTGGATATACCAGCAAGGATGGTACTTGCATAGGTGTGTAACATAATTATTTAATTTTATTTATTTTACTTTATTTAATTTTTATTTAATTTTTAATTAATATATTTAAGACAGTAATTTAACAAAAAAATGTTTTGTTCTTTTACAAAGATATCGATGAATGTGCATTTAGAAAGCCTTGCCAGCATGAGTGCAGAAACATGATAGGAAGCTATCAGTGCACCTGCCCGCCAGGATACCAACTATTATCCAATGGCCGAACATGCAAAGGTGAGTGTTTTTATGCTTGATAATACTGATAAATTATGGCTTTCATAAACTCAGACATATTCCTATTTATAACGCTTTTTTACATGCGATAAACAGTCTGAAAATCTAATTTTCTTGCAGATATTGATGAGTGCACGGTGCAAGGGGTCCAGTGTGGACCAAACCAAATGTGCTTTAACACACGGGGGGGTTACCAGTGTCTTGACACACCCTGCCCCACCAGCTACCAAAGAGGACACAGTCCAGGGTGAGAACTGTTTATAATGCAATTAATCAAAGCCTCAGTAAAAGAATTAAATTACTGAAAAGATTAATAAAGTGTTCGATAAGTCTCCATTTATCCTGACCCTTTGCTGCCTACCCTTCAAAAAGTCCAAAATCCATAATCATTCATCCATAATTAACATTAAATTAATTAACTACTCTCTACTCTCTAAATGTTGATGTAGATCAGATTTGCATCATCCTCTTTTAGCACAATATACAAACTGTAATGGATCTAACTTCTCAACCGCAACTGTCGTGAGCTGTAACTTAACCTCCCTTCCCAAGGCTTTCATAACTAATGAGGTTAATGCAATTGACCAGTAACCATTAAAAGAGTGAGACTTCTTACACTTGGGGATGGAGGACTATAACAGAGGTTTTCCATAGCTGAGGATCCTGATCCAATGATGCTTGAAACAATGAATGAAACACCACACAGAGTTGCTCCAAACAGAGATTAAGTGTTCTATTACAATGCAGATGGAACGTCCAGGAGCTTTGTTAAAAGGTGTAGCTTTCAGTTGTTTAATCACATTAAGAAGATATCATTTCAGAGAGACAGAGGGATTCTGTGTTTAAAACCCTCAAGAAGAGTGCTTAAAACAGACTTCTCAAAATGTGTCAAATGTGTCATTTGTCACTGTAGCAGTAATCAGTAGTAGTAATCGTGATTCCCCAAAAACTGATATTTATGATCTAATTCATGATAATTGTAAAAACCTTTATAAAAAAACTAACACTAGATGGAATTACAGAAGCTGCTTATTTTATGTATCAGGTCTGCCCTTGTACAATAGACAGTATATTTTTGGACAGTACAGTGTCTTTTGAAGACTCCACATTTTTTGTTGGGTTTAGTAAATGCATGTATTTTGTTTCTTTTGCTGCAGAAATTCAATACAAAAAATGAATGACCCATCTCAGAGTAGCTTTATAGAATGCCCTTCAGTTTTATTTCATTTTTCCCAATCACCCTGTTGACCCAAGTTTCTGTTCCTCATTCAGGAGCTTTCCTCTGCCCTCCTGAGGGTAGATGTATCCTTAGATAGACAGAATACAGTTACATATTAGAGATATGTCCTCGTCCATGCATTCCTCTCCCTTGCCCTTGTCCCACTCCTCTCCCTTGTCCTGGTACTCATCTTCCTCTCCATCGTGCAGGCATTTTTCTTACTTTCTTTGTGTTGCTCTATATTGTTCCTTTTTCACACAAGATTGGCCCAAAGAGGCACTCTTTTACTGTATACCATATGGTCATGTGATTGAAAGAACATCAACATCTGAACAATTCCTAGATGGGAATCAGCTGTGATTTATACATTTGCACAACTTCAATCAGCTGTTTCTCAGTAACAGTGGAATAAAAATTGCCATAGCGATTGTAAAAAAAAAACTGTAATTACTCACCATCATGTCGTTCCAAACCCGTAATCCAATCTTCGAGAACACAAATTAAGATATTTTTCATGAAATCCGAGATCTCTCTGAACCCTCCATAGACAGCAATTTAATTAACACTTTCAAGGTCCAGAAAGGTAGGAAAACATTGTTAAAATAGTCCATGTGACTCCAGGGGTTCAACCTTAATTTTATGAAGCGACGAGAATACTTTTTGTGCACAAAAAAAAATACTAGAATCACATGGACGATTTTAACGATGTCTTTACTACCTTTCTGGATCTTGAAAGTGTTAATTACATTGCTGTCTATGGAGGGGTTTCATCAAAAATGTCTTAATTTGTGTTCTGAAGATGAACGAAGGTCTAACGGGTTTGGAATGACATGAAGGCGAGTAATTGACAGAATTATTATTTTTGGGTGAACCCTTTAAGTAATGGTTGTGTACACACTGGTCATTTAGTCATTATATTTTTCTTGAAAATAGTAAAGTTGTTTAAAAATAAAAGTTTTTAAATTGTAAAGGTTTTTATAACTATTTTAAAACCAACCATGAATGCAAAGAGAACAATTCTAAGTACTTGCCACAAGATTTTTCCTTTTCTTTATCATGGACACTCTTATTGACCCATATACATTTGCTGTCTTGCTTTGACCCAGCACCTGCTACAGACCCTGCACTTCCAGACTGGACTGTGGCTCCACAGGCTCTTTTCCCCTGCTCCAGTACAAGCTCCTCACTCTTCCTCTAGGCATACCAGCTCACCACAACGTGGCCCGTCTATCAGCTTTCTCTGAATCAGGCATTCTCCAAGACCACACATCCTTTACCATCCTGGAGCAAGGAGAAGAAAATGGAGAGAGGCCATTTGGCATCAAGGACGAAGCAGGAAGAGGCATCATTTTCACAGTAAAGTCTTTAGACTGGTCCGGCCTGGTGCGACTTCGAGTACAAGCCACTACGCTGTCAGACCAGGGGCGCATAACCTACCAGAGTATCTTTATTATCTACATCTCCATATCTAAATACCCCTACTGAGTGTGCGAAATTGCATACTCAGTCCCTGATGTACTGTTGCTTTATGGGACATAGAAGAAGCATTAGTAAATTAACTCAATTCCCACCTATTTATGTGCCCTCTTGTGGAGTGGAATGTTGGATTCATGAATTATCATTAAGATAATAAATACATTGCACCTTTTAATATTACTTTTGTTTGAAAATATTGTCATAGCTTTTAACCATCCAGTGTTAAATCTGCTGCAAAAATAAGCAGAAGACTTATAGAAGAAAAATAGACAGAGACATTTCTGCTAGACTTCAGTTTCAACATTACATGATCACCAGCTAATTTCTTGCATTAAACTTAATTACTGGTATGTTTAGATATATTTACCTAACGATATTTTTCATATTTTGTATTGGTATGCTCTTGTACATGAGTGTACAATGTGAGTGTGTGCGTGTGTATATGAATCACTGCGAGCGTGTTTGCGATGTGTATGTGAACATGAATATGGTTGTGCCCTTTCTGACGAAAATGTAGATAAGTAAAAAATATATTTTAGTCAAGCGGACCCATCATTTTGTCACTAAACATCATCCCTTTTTAAGGTTATGATATGCCTGCTTTAGAAAAGGATAAGTTAATTAATTTAATAGCCACATTTCTGTCATGACAACTATTGTCAAAGATGATTGGCAATTAGCATACAGTTCGAATGGATAAAAGCAGGGAGAGCAGAGATAACTCCCTTAGGGTAAACAGAACCAATATAAGGTAGCGTAGAGATCTCATTAATGTTCTTAATTACAATAATTGGTAACACTTTACAAAACAGGTGCACTAATATGGATTAATTCATGCTTAACTAATGCACAGATAATCATGAGTTAATGTATGACTCATGAAGAACTAAACCATTTATTATATATTATATATAATATATTATATACATATATATTATATTATAATATAACATGTTATTAGGGAATTAATACAATATGACACGTTTAACTAACAATTCATATATTACTTAATTTATTAATCATATAGACTGTTCATTAGTTGCTGATGCAGTAATCATTAATAAACGGTTTAGTTCTTCATGAGTCATACATTAACTCAGAGACCCACTGGACCCACTGTCCTGCAGTTTTTTTCCAACCTGCTTCAACACACCAGCCTGTGTATTTGCAACATGTGATACTGAAGAGCTTAATTAGCTTCACCTGTCTTTGATTAGGGTTGGCGCTAAACTCTGCAGGATAGTGGGTCCCCAGGAGCAGGGTTGAAGACCTCTGCATTAACTCATGATTATCTGTGCATTAGTTAAGCATGAATTAATGCATTGTACCCGTATATAATTAGAAAAGTCTGATTTGAAGAGGAATATCAGAAAGCCAAATCCTGACTGGACAACAGGAGGAGCTGGGGATGGAGGAGGGTAATTAGTTCCTGAGCAACGCGATAGCTGCTGATAATACTGAATGGACCTTATGTGTAGATATGCTGTGATAGGCGTCGTATTCCTATAGGTAGGAATGAATCAGATGAGAGTCAGATTTGTTCTAGATTACAAGTATCAAACAAGTGTGCTTCTTTTCAGCAGTAGGAAGAGTGTCCATCAATGGGTTCTTGGTGGTTGCTTTCCCTTAACTATTTGATCTAACTCATTGGTGGAAAAATCATACACTCTTAAAAATAAAGGTTCCAAAAGAGGGTTTTTGCAGTGATGTTGCTTATGAATATCATGTATGGATAAATACATCTGCTACAAACACAGTGTCCTTATATAATCTTATAGAATGCATGGTATATTTCTGGTTTCCATGTGACATCAAAATAGGTTTTGCTGAAATATTATTTTTATTTCTTGCTTTGACTGTATCTTCTACTTCTATGACCTACTCAGTTTTACCACATAATTACATGCAAATTTCAAATATTCAACGTTTCTACTTTTTACATAAGCACTTTATTAAATAATGTGTGTAATAGTAATGTGTATCTACGTAAAATATATATTTTGATGATTTTGAAAGAAAAAATGTCTACGAGCTAATATGTCCGAAACACGTTTGTTTTTCAAATATGACCAGGTTATTTATGCACTGTTGCACTGGTTTCTATTTATGTATCTACCATGTTCTTAATCACAGATGGCATTTCAAACAAGAGAAAAAGTCAGCTAATTTTATGAACATGATCTATGAACATAAGCATTAACCCATACAGAAAGACTGCACAATCTCCATTTAGATACTTTTTCATTGGATTTGATATCAGGAGTATCAAAATATTTTCTTTTGACATCGTTTTAACATATTTTAATTTTCCCCAAATATAGTGATTTATGCTTGAAGCACAAATATTGACACACCCATCTTGCAAATGCAAAATCTTCCGTATCTCAGTTACTGGTTCATTTATTTTTATTTTGCAGAACAGTACGTTATTTGTTACAAACACAGTTATGCGCTCTTGTGTTGGGTTGGTGGAAACAAATAGTGTTATTAGGTATGTTGCTATAAACATAAATTTTACAAACTTGCTGAAGAGAGTGGCTAGTGAAAAAGAAAAATGTCTTTGAATGTCATGTTACTGGGTTTATAGTAAGTCAAAATTTCAATATACCTACACAGTAAAAATATTTAAAAAATAAGTTACCTGGTTGCCTTAAAATTTTGAGTTCGCTGAAATTAAAAATTTGAGTTAATACAATGAACATTTTTGAGAATTGACATCACCCTTTATTCAAATAGTATTAAAAGATTTTGTAAGCATATTGCGTAATTGTTTTATTTGTATAATGCAGTGAAACTTGTGTTATTGTGTTAACACAAGTTGTGTTATTTTCATGATTTATCACAAAACATTTTTTTTTTTTTTATTTATGTGGTTCAGATACAATAATATTTTGAGTTTCTATTTATTAAACCCATTTCCTTCATTTTATTAACTCAAATTTTTAATTTCAATGAACTCCACATTTTAAGGCAACCAGGTTACTTTAAGTTAAACCAACAATATTTTTTACAGTGTATAATTATTTGAAAATATAACATTTCAACACAGTTTAGGTTTTATTAACATTAATACAAACATTTCAAGCGTTCAGCAAACCAGAAAGTTTCAATGTCTGGTCAACATTCGCTACCAGTTCTTGCTCAAAATCCCAGACTCTTTTGTCTACAAACAGTTGGTCTTTGGTAAGATGCCCCTGCAGTGGGACTCTCACATGAACAATCCTACAAACATCAAACGGTACACGGTAAACATCGCCATAGTATTTCAAGGAGGAATGTACTGATGTTTGCTGCACATTCCTTGGGTTGACAATCAACTTTGTGGGATTGAAAACATTTTTTCGATCAGGTTCTCTGTAAACGTGCTCCATGATATTGATACCAGGAATATTATTCCATTCTGCTCGTTTGAACTTCCCACTGTCCTCAAACTGTGTTTTGGGGAATATGTGGTTCTCGATGAGGAACACCCCTACACTGGGATGAGCAGACTGGAGATCCTTCATAAGAGATTGTAAATCGATGTGTTTGTATGGCATGATGATCTCATCAATATCATTCAGGAGGACGTACCTGGATTGATACATGTGCCTGTAAATGCACTCGTTGAGTGTTACTAACTGACCATAATAATGGAGATCGCCTTTGTGTTCCTGGAAGTTCCAGCCCGGGGACGGGTTCAGAAACTTATCGATAGGCCATGAAACAATCTCCAGTATCCCCTCTGTTTCATAACGTTTTAAGAGCTTTTCCAGGTCTGGTCCACAACTAGTGTTATAGATGACCACGTGCTGCACACCCAGAAGCTTATACAGCTCCATAGTTTGAGCAAACTGCAGTACATTGTTGTAGCCGCCAAAAAGGTTGGAGATGCAAATAGTGAAGTTAAACTTGAAAGTCTCTCTTACCACCTTATTTTGTACTGGCAGAGTCACCATCTTGGGGTCAACTGAATCTTTCTTGTCAGTTGTTATGAGGACATGTGTTGCCCTTTGCATGTGCTTGCCTTTACAAATCACATCTGCGACACCATACGGGAAGCTAAAATGGTCTGAGTGTATCTGGACATCTGTCTGAACAGTTCTGCAGTCATGTACAGTGTTGCAGTAAACACAGTAAAGTGGCTGAAGACTGTCTCTCTTGATTATGCTGATGACTCGTATGACCCCATCCAGTCTATGGTCGATAAAAGCAGACACCATGAAATGCTCTGAGTCTTTGATGGGTGTTATTGAATTTGAATCCTCCTGGATTTTGAATGTATTATTTGTTGGATGAGCTCTTATTGTTGGAGGAGTATGCATGTAATGTGTAGGACTGTCCATGTAAACCAAAGCCAACACGCCAATAACGGTGACAATAAGTGATAGTGAAAGAAGTGCCTTAAATCTGCCTTTTTCCATCTGTCCTTTAGTTCCTGTAGAAAAAAAAGCAAAGAAATGTGTAAAAAACAATGCAAAATACTGAGATTATAAAAAACTTCCCTTTCGATGCAGTTCACTCGCATTTTGTCAGTCTTTTCTGACGCTATGGGGAAACAGCATTTTCTCCAAATACTGAAGCATGACTGGTTCACGTCTGTGCATTTGCAAAGACAAATGGCTGACTCCAAAGAAGACAAGACAATCGGACAAACAGCGGATTAACAGCACCTCCCAACTTCTCTCCTGCGACTTTCCGGCAAAAGCACAAAAGAACACATTTCTTTCTAAAAGAGCAATGACGTTTGATGCAAAATGTTGAGCCACGATTGTAGCTCGAACGTAGCTGTGCAGCTGAGAACAGCATTGACAACTTGGCAGCTGAGAATTGTGCTTCTCCCCTACTCTAACAGAGCATATTTTCACAGGTGGTTGTTTCAAAATGCCATGCCATGAGTGTGGCACATGCAGGGCTTCCCTGCACCTCAGGCCCAGTTCCAGATTTAAATTACTGAGGGTGCTCTAGTAAAGTGCAGATAGGCTAAGCAACGGCTCCACCATAACAGTGTACAGTGAGAAATGTATGATTATTTATTTACAAGTCATCACTTTTACCAATAATTGGAATTTCAAAAATATTTTGCTAGAAATGTTTGTCTATTAATCTATTAATCAGCCTTTACATTGCGTTAATGCGTTATTTAATGTGATTTTTTTAGATCATTACATTGTTTGGAGCATATAAAACAAATGGATATTTAAAAAAAAAAAAAAAGAAATCCTGTTAAATGCTATATCCTCTGCTCTGTAGAGGACACCAGAACTATTTATTGAAAAATTAAAAAGACATGAATAGACAAAAACAATGGGATTTTTAAAAAATTTTATTCACCAATCCATTTTTATGCTTCAAGATTTTGGTTTTAATCCAAACTATGTATAAAGATGATTCTTAAGGTTAAGAAAGATAACAGAATAATTTGATACACAATTTTACTTTATGCAATGTGTGTGTAAACATGGCCATAAATGCCATTCCCATTCTATGCAATGCATCTATACACTGTTTTTGGTTTTGGTATTTTGGTCTCTTTCCAAGGGTTACAAGCTTTAAATACAGGCCCCCTACCGCCTAAGGAAACAGAGAATATTAAGGGCCTGGCCTGAACTTTCCTGTAGCTCAAACAATAAGAGTGTGGCACTAGCAACGCCAAGGTCATGGGTTCGATTCTCAGGGAAAGCAAGAACTGACAAAAATGTAAAAATGTGTACCCTGAAAGCAATGTAAGTCGCTTTGGATAAAAGTGTCTGCCAAATGCATAAATGTAAATGTAAATGTACAATCATCATGAGCGAACTAAAAACGGGATCCACCTTCCACCCATCCGAGCATACATGGATGACATGACCACTCTGACCACTACTGCAGCATGCACCAGGCGGCTACTTGGAAAAATGCAGGAGAGTGGGCCCGGATGAAAATTAAATCGAACAAGTCACGAAGCATCTCGATAGTCAAGGGACAGCTTATAAACGTGAAGTTCTGCATTGGTGATGACCCAATCAAAAGCCTGGGCAGATGGTACAACGCAAGCCTAAGGGACAAAGACCAAGTAAGGCAGGACCCCACTCACTATCTACGAGCTCCCAACAACAGAAGATGGAGCGAACCATGACTTCATATGTGAAGAAATGGCTCGGCGTCCCACGCTGTCTGACTAACATCAGCCTCTATGGCAAAGGGGTCCTTGAACTGCCTATCACGAGCCTTACCGAAGAGTACAAATGCTCTAAAGTAAGACTCCAGATGACTTTGAAGGACTCCATAGACCAGACCATCAGTAATGCCGTTCCATCCCTGTTAACTGGACGGAAATGGACACCATCCGACGTGGTGCAGCAAGCCTAGTCAGCCCTGAGGCACAGTGACATTGAAGGGCACATCCAGTTGGGAAGAGGAGGCCTTGGCCTTACAGCAAATAAGCCAACTTGGCGTAAGGCCTCAACATCAGAGAAGAGGAAAATGGTGCTCGAGGAGGTGCAAAGAAGCGCAAAGGCTGTCTCTCTTGCCAAGCAGGGACAATGGATGAGGTGGGAAGGAGGGAGCTCTGGGAAATGGAGGCAAGCAACATCAGCTTCATCATCAGAGCTACCTATGGTGATCTCCAAAAAACCTCTGCCAATGGTATGGCAAGGACCCAACCTGTTCCCTCTGCCCAACTTCAGCCTCACACAAGGTCGTTACACCTGGAGACACAACCAGGTCCTCAAGAGTCTGGCAGCAGCTCTTGAGAGCAAGTGGAATACCACCAACTCCTTGCCCCTGAGAGCAACCAATTCCATCACGGTCCCAACCTTCATCTGAGAGGGACAGAAAAAGCCCAACCATCCCCCTACCAAACCAGAAGCTGGAGAACTAGCCATGGCCCGGGACTGGAAGATGCCAGTCAATATTGGCCAGCAACTAATCTTTCCACCTGAGATTGCAGTCACCACCCTTAGGCCAGACTTGGTACTCTGGTCCTCTTCATTGAAGTCTGTTTACATTCTCACAGTCCCATGGGAGAATTTAACAGAAGAGGCCTATGAGTGCAAGAAACTGTGCTACATGGAACTGGCAGCAGACGCTCAACAATGAGGATGGAAAGCGAAAGTCTATGTGGTTGAAGTGGGATGCAGAGGTTTTGTGGCTTCTTCCACCATCAGATTGCTGAAAGACCTTGGCATCCATGGACAGGCTCTGCGACAGATAATTAGATCAGTCTCTGAAGCGGCCAAAAGAAGCAGCTAGTGGATATGGATTAAGCGGAAGGACCCTTGCTGGGCTCAAAGACCAACAACAGGACCCGCTCACTAATCCCCCAACCCTATACCCCACTTGAGAACCCAGGTCACAACCCTCCAGGAGGAGGGTGAATAAGGTATGCGGTCAGCTCTAGGCTTGATTCAGGGAAGAGTACACCCCCTGCCTTGCATAGTCCTGTGGGCTGCGCCATTTAAAACAACCAAGCAATTCTCATGATTGGGCATGGGACACAAGCTAAGGTTTGATCACCCTGTAGTTGGCCACCTTTGATGAGGGTGTCTAGTGTTGAAAGGCCGAAACACCCCCTGATTCAAAGGTACACTACTGATGATGTGTCCTGAAATGTACATCTTTCCCAAGTCAAGTCAAGTCACCTTTATTTATATAGTGCTTTTAACAAGTCCAATTGTTTCAAAGCAGCTTCACATTGTTAACAGGAAAATAGGATAATGCAACAGAATTTGTACAGCCGTTCTGGTGAAACGGTGATGTTATCCAGCTAATTTCAAGTATCATATAGTGTCAATGCGGGCAGATCGGTAATATAGATTAAATTTAGGTGTCCCCAACTGAGCAAGCCAAAAGCCAGAGGCAACGGTGGCAAGGAACCAAAACTCCTTCAGGGTCAGAATGGAGAAAAAAACCTTTGGAGAAACCAGGCTCAGTCTGAGATACAGCTCTTACGCCACTCTCAACATCAAGGCAAACCTCATGTGCATACCATCCATTGGCACAATGATCAGTTAAATATCACGTCCCGTGTTTTATGATTCTATCATTAAGATAATAAATACATTGCACCTGTTAATATTACTTTTATTTAAAAAAATAAAGAAAATATTGCCGTAGCTTTTAACCATCCAGTGTTAAATCTTCTGCAAAAATAAGCAGAAGATTTATAGAAGAAAAATAGACAGAGACATTTCTGACATTTTTTGCTAGACTTCAGTTTCAGCATTACATGATCACCAGCTAATTTCTTGCATTAAACTTAATTACTGGTATGTTTAGATATATTTACCTAGCAATATTTTGTATTGGTATGCTCTTGTACATTGAGTGTACTCTTGTCAAGCAGACCCATCTTTTGTCACTAAACATCATCCCTTTTAAGGTTATGATATGCCTGCTTTAGAAAAGGATAAGTTAATTAATTTAATAGCCACATTTCTGTCATGACAACTATTGTCAAAGATGATTGGCAATTAGCATACAGTTCGAATGGATAAAAGCAGGAGAGCAGAGATAACTCCCCTTAGGGTAAACAGAACCAATATAAGGTAGCGTAGAGATCTCATTAATGTTCTTAATTACAATAATTGGTAACACTTTACAAAACAGGTGCACTAATATGGATTAATTCATGCTTAACTAATGCACAGATAATCATGAGTTAATGTATGACTCATGAAGAACTAAACCATTTATTAATGATTACTGCATCAGCAACTAATGAACATTGACATTCTATATGATTAATAGATTAAGTAATATATGAAGTGCTATTAATTAAATATGACATCATGTATTAATTCCCTAATAACATTATATTAACTAATGTAAATTAATGAATTAATTGTCAGTTGTCTACTTTAATTAATCATTAGTTAATGATTTGCAAAGTTATCATTATGTTATGACTCAACTATTAACTAATTCAACAAGTAAAATCTTCAAATCATTCAATCCAGAAAGGCAGCACAGCTGAAAGGGTTGTTTATTATTGTATGTGGCCCGGAGTGTTTTGTGGACCATCTCACTCTTATTGTTAGTCAAGTACCTACTTGAAAACTTTTCAGGTGTGTAGGAATAAAAGGAATACATAATCTCCTCATAACTTCACTGTGGCTGGGTAAGTAAAATTGATGAATAATGTGTGTAATCGTAATAATAATGTGCATCTACCTAAAATATATATTTAGATGATTTTGAAAGAAAACGCAACATACAAAGAGCTTGTACACTCACCTAAAGGATTATTAGGAACACCTGTTCAATTTCTCATTAATGTAATTATCTAATCAACCAATCACATGGCAGTTGCTTCAATGCATTTAGGGGTGTGGTCCTGGTCAAGACAATCTCCTGAACTCCAAACTAAATGTCAGAATGGGAAAGAAAGGTGATTTAAGCAATTCTGAGCATGGCATGGTTGTTGGTGCCAGACGGGCCGGTCTGAGTATTTCACAATCTGCTCAGTTACTGGGATTTTCACGCACAACCATTTCTAGGGTTTACAAAGAATGGTGTGAAAAGGGAAAAAAAATACAGTATGCGGCAGTCCTGTGGGCGAAAATGCCTTGATGCTAGAGGTCAGAGGAGAATGGGCCGACTGATTCAAGCTTATAGAAGAGCAACTTTGACTGAAATAACCACTCACAACCGAGGTATGCAGCAAAGCATTTGTGAAGTCACAACACGCACAACCTTGAGGCGGATGGGCTACAACAGCAGAAGACCCCACCAGGTACCACTCATCTCCACTACAAATAGGAAAAAGAGGCTACAATTTGCACGAGCTCACCAAAATTGGACAGTTGAAGTTGGAACAGTTGGAAAAATGTTGCCTGGTCTGATGAGTCTCGATTTCTGTTGAGACATTCAGATGGTAGAGTCAGAATTTGGCGTAAACAGAATGAGAACATGGATCCATCATGCCTTGTTACCCATGTGCAGGCTGCTGGTGGTGGTGTAATGGTGTGGGGGATGTTTTCTTGGCACACTTTAGGCCCCTTAGTTCCAATTGGGCATCTTTTAAATGACACGGCCTACCTGAGCATTGTTTCTGACCATGTCTATCCCTTTATGACCACCATGTACCCATTCTCTGATGGCTACTTCCAGCAGGATAATGCACCATGTCACAAAGTTCAAATAATTTCAAATTGGTTTCTTGAACATGACAATGAGTTCACTGTACTAAAATGGCCCCCACAGTCACCAGATCTCAACCCAATAGAGCATCTTTGGGATGTGGTGGAATTGGAGCTTCGTGCCCTGGATGTGGTATCCCACAAATCTCCATCAACTGCAAGATGCTATCCTATCAATATGGGCCAACATTTCTAAAGAATGCTTTCAGCACCTTGTTGAATCAATGCCACGTAGAATTAAGGCAGTTCTGAAGGCGAAAGGGGGTCAAACCCAGTATTAGTATGGTGTTCCTAATAATCCTTTAGGTGAGTGTATATGATTAATATGCCCAAAAACACATCAACATTTGTTTTGCCTAAACAAATATGACAATAGGTTATTTATCCACTGTTGCACTGGTTTCTATGCATGTATCTACCATATCAGGAGTATCAAAATATTTTCATTTTAATTTTCCCCAAATATAGTGATTTATGCTTGAAGCATTATCTCGACATAACCATAGTGCAAAAGCAATAATCTTCCGTATCTCAGTTACTGGTTCATTTATTTTTTATTTTGCAGAACAGTAAGTTATTTGTTACAAACACACTGTTACACACACTCTGTCGGTAAAAAAAATCAACTAATTAATTAGGTATGCTGCTATAAATGTTCATTTGACTAATTTCCTTTTAAGAGTAGCTAGTTGACATGAAAGAGAAAAAGGTCTTTGAATGTCATGTTACTGGGTTTATATTAAAATATAACATTTCAACACAGTTTAGGTTTTATTAACATTAATACAAACATTTCAAGCGTTCAGCAAACCAGAAAGTTTCAATGTCTGGTCAACATTCGCTACCAGTTCTTGCTCAAAATCCCAGACTCTTTTGTCTACAAACAGTTGGTCTTTGGTAAGATGCCCCTGCAGTGGGACTCTCACATGAACAATCCTACAAACATCAAACGGTACACGGTAAACATCGCCATAGTATTTCAAGGAGGAATGTACTGATGTTTGCTGCACATTCCTTGGGTTGACAATCATCTTTGTGGGATTGAAAACATTTTTTCGATCAGGTTCTCTGTAAACGTGCTCCATGATATTGATACCAGGAATATTATTCCATTCTGCTCGTTTGAACTTCCCACTGTCCTCAAACTGTGTTTTGGGGAATATGTGGTTCTCGATGACGAACACCCCTACACTGGGATGAGCAGACTGGAGATCCTTCATAAGAGATTGTAAATTGATGTGTTTGTATGGCATGATGATCTCATCAATATCATTCAGGAGGACGTACCTGGATTGATACATGTGCCTGTAAATGCACTCGTTGAGTGTTACTAACTGACCATAATAATGGAGATCGCCTTTGTGTTCCTGGAAGTTCCAGCCCGGGGACGGGTTCAGAAACTTATCGATAGGCCATGAAACAATCTCCAGTATCCCCTCTGTTTCATAACGTTTTAAGAGCTTTTCCAGGTCTGGTCCACAACTAGTGTTATAGATGACCACGTGCTGCACACCCAGAAGCTTATACAGCTCCATAGTTTGAGCAAACTGCAGTACATTGTTGTAGCCGCCAAAAAGGTTGGAGATGCAAATAGTGAAGTTAAACTTAAAAGTCTCTCTTACCACCTTATTTTGTATCGGCAGATTCACCATCTTGGGGTCAACTGAATCTTTCTTGTCAGTTGTTATGAGGACATGTGTTGCATTTTTCATGTGCTTGCCTTTACAAATCACATCTGAGACATGAAATGGGAAGCCAAAATGGTCTGAGTGTATCTGGACATCTGTCTGAACAGTTCTGCAGTCATGTACAGTGTTGCAGTAAACACAGTAAAGTGGCTGAAGACTGTCTCTCTTGATTATGCTGATGACTCGTATGACCCCATCCAGTCTATGGTCGATAAAAGCAGACACCATGAAATGCTCTGAGTCTTTGATGGGTGTTATTGAATTTGAATCCTCCTGGATTTTGAATGTATTATTTGTTGGATGAGCTCTTATTGGTGGAGGAGTGTGCATGTAATGTGTAGGAGTGTGCATGATACGGTCCATGTATACAAAAACCAGCACACAAATAAAAGTGACAATAAATGATAGTGAAAGAATTGCCTTAAATCTGCCTTTTTCCATCTGTCCTTTAGTTCCTGTAGAAAAAAAAAGCAAAGAAATGTGTAAAAAACAATGCAAAATACTGAGATTATAAAAAATTTTCGATATGGTTCACTTGCATTTCATCAGTGTTTTCTGATGCTATGGGGAAACTCAGTTTTCTGAAGTTTTCAAAAATACTGAAGCATGACTGGTTCACATCTGTGCATTTGCAAAGACAAATGGCTGACTCCAAAGAAGACAAGACAAGAGCCTCTCTACTCGCCGTCGAAGCAAACCAATCGCAGCGGATTAACAGCGCCTCGCAGCTTCTCTCCTATGACTTTCCGGCAAAAACACAAAACAAATTTCTTTCTAAAAGAGCAGCGACATTTGATGCAAAATGTTGCATCATGAATTTAGCTCGGAAGGCCACATTGAGTGCATCGCTTGCCTGGGACGTGCCCATTAAAATATAATTATTTTGAAGTTTTGGTGCTTTATGTAACGTTATGTAGTGTAAATGATAAATTGCATTTGACGTTTGTGCTGGCTACTGTATACAGGCCACCAGGGCACAATACAGAGTTTATCAAATAATTTGCTGATTTTCTATCCGAGTTAGTACTGGCTGCAGATAAAGTCCTAATTGTTGGTCTACCAATATTTAATTTAATAAATGTTCATATATAGCGACAAATATTATTATTCTATCCAATTGTCCAGTGTTGCTTATACAGTATTAGATGTTTGTTTTTAAACATTAAATGAAACAGTCATGACTATATAGCCTATGCAAACTTTGTAAAGAGTCCGCTACAGAGTACAGCTGTAGGCTACAAAACAAACATGTAAAATAAATGGTTTAGTTTTGCTTTTATAAATTGAGCATGCAAGATCATATTACAGACACATACATTTTCTCAAGTTGATTTGTGTTAGGCCCATTTGTAAGATTATGCAGCAGATTTTGTTTTACATTTTTGTTATCAATTTGTTTTGTATAATATAGTGTCAAGTTTACAGATACAGAAAAGTGCCTAGATATTAAAAGTGTGTTATGTCATCACTGCTCATTATCACAATACAATACAATATTACTTTTCAAATAAATCAGTGAACTTAAATAATTTTACTTCACGTGTAGAGATTGCAGAGTGGTGCAATATATGGCCAAATAAAAATGACTTAGGAAAATAGGTTAAAGTTAATTGGTTAGTTCACCCAAAAAGAAAATAAAAACACCTATGTGAATGTAACACTTATGTTGTTCCAAAAACCTGTATTAGTTAGAATGTCGGTAACCAAACCATTTCAGAGCTTCTTCTATGTTCAACAAAAAAAGTCATATTTGGAACGACATGGGGATGAGTAAATGATGACAGAATTGTCATTTTTAGGTGAACTACCTATTTAACTGCATTTAAGATAAATGCTAACGTATGCCTCCTAAAGTAAGTGTCTAGAAACGCCTTTACATTTTGCGTACGGACACACATCAACACGGGCACGGATGCACACACCTCCTGAATTGTTCACTTGCCATTTCACAAACTTTGTTATTTGTGAGACATACAACACCAAATAAGACAAACAGTACACAGAGCGCTTTCTGAAGAGCGAAAGCCATCTCTGTTATGTGCTGGCGTCCCTTTGTAGCTTCCGTGTATGCCATCACGTTACGTCATGACGCAACACCAGGATTGGAATAGTTTCATTCATACTTCAGATGTGCTGCACTTAGGGAGCGTCCCCAAAGTGTCGTTCTGACGCAGTGCGAGTTCCTTCGAAAGGGAACTCCAACGTCACCCCCCCTCCTCCCTCCTGGTGATACCGGTATTAAAGTGTTGCCGCACGTCAATTAATCAGTGGGAAAATTTCCTCACCGTCACATAACTACAGTCTAGTAAACAGCAACCTCTTTAAGTTACTCTAGACTATGCCAATGAACACCACATAGTGTGAAATAATTGTTCTTGCTTGCACCGACTGAAAACACAGGAGACAGGAGAAACTCGGATATTGCAGTAAAAGCTACTGAACATTGAATGGGCTATTCATGTGGATTAATCGCTTGATGTCGTGCCTGTGGACGCCGTTTAGCCCTTCACAGTGAAGTAGTGGACAGACACGCAAGGCATATTCAATTATTATGAGGGTGCTTTATTATTAAATTAATATTACAATTCATATGCCCCGTAATATTAAGCGCATCAATGCATAACCGAAGCGCTGCGATGATATAAAGATTAATTAGATTAGCTTACTCATTTAAAAAAAAAAACTAAATACTTCGATTCACAAAAAGAAATTTTTTTCACAATGAGCCACAAGTGACATATTAAGAAAATAAATTTGATTACTCTCTCATCGTCTCTAAGAGAATATGCCCCGTTAATGCACTTGTCAGACTGACAAGTATCAACTGACTGCCGTTTGTGACTTCTTCACCGGCATAACTCTTGTGCAATAATATCCACATATATATAATATTTAAATTAAAAAGAAGGTAAATAAACAAGTAACAAACAAAATGAAACTAGTTAGCTTAATTTCTGCGAATACTGC
This sequence comes from Paracanthobrama guichenoti, assembly GCA_018749465.1. Lineage (NCBI taxonomy): Eukaryota > Metazoa > Chordata > Actinopteri > Cypriniformes > Gobionidae > Paracanthobrama > Paracanthobrama guichenoti. Next base: position 22,127,595 of record CM031950.1, read on the forward strand.
TGATGCAGGTAGGCCTAAAAAAAAAAAAAAATCAAATGTCGCCCATTTCCAAAAGCAAAATAGTCATGACGGATGCCTCCAAGGTTGGGGAGCCCTATGCAACGGAGCCAATTTGTGAGCTGGGACATCGGCTGCCTAGAAATGATGGCAGTACTTCTGGCCTTCAAGGAGTTCCAGACAGAACCCAGGTGGCACCATGTCCTGGTCCGATCAGACAGCATGACAGTGGTAACCAATATGAATCACCAAGTAGGTCTCGTCCGCTAAACAAGCTGGCGAACCACCTCCTTCTGTGGGCACAGTACAATTTCCGCACAGTAAAAGCGATACATGTGCCAGGCTCCATGAATATGAGCAAATATCCTGCACCAGAATGGACTGTCCACAGGGGAATGGAGACTGATGGGCAAAGAGGTGGACCTCTTTGCTTCGAAAGAGAACACCCACTGCCCAATATTCTTCTTGCATTAGCCCTCTCTGTGACTTTATACCTTCCCTCCAGTAGCTCTGCTCCCTCAGGGAGGACAGATGGTTAGTTTTACTCATGGCACCACTCTGCCAGAACCAGCCATAGTTCCTGGGGATAATTCAGTTGTTATCAGCAGCACCATGGCAGAGGGGTCATGACAGAGCCTTTCCCAGGCAGAGGAGTCAATCTGGCATTCCCAACCTGAGTTGTGGAGCCTCCATCTGTAGCTGCTCGACGGGAGCCTTTACGGCCAAAAAATATTTTCTCCATTTTCTCTAGATGGTGCTCAGCTCAGAATATAGACCCCTTTTCTGGTGAGATCGTTCATCTTGTGAGATCGCACTTCTGGCATTGGTCAAGCAAATTAGTGACCTGCAACGCAACCGCAAACGATCAAACCAACATAAAAGTTATTACAGATAATTAAACATGATTCCCAATTATTTATATTTACAATTTTATAGCATTTGTACAGCTTTTACATTTTTGTTTCAATGTTGTAATTGGCAATTCATTTAATTTTTTATTAAATTTGAAGCAGTTTCTTAAAAGGAACACTCCCCTAGAGTTAAACGGTTGAGTTTTACCGTTTTCGAATCCATTCAGCCAATCTCCGGATCTGGTGGTAGCACTTTTAACATAGCCTAGCATAATTCACTGAAACAGATTAGACCGTTTGCATCTCGCTCAAAAATGACCAAAGAGTTTAGATATTTTTCTTATTTAAAACTTGACTCTTCTCTAGTTGGGTCAATGATGTATAAGGATTTTCAACTGGCCAATTTTAAAATACAAAAAATAATATCTATTGTAATTGTTCAAACATTAAGAATGTTGTATACACATAAAATTCATATTAAAATTTAAAATTAAGTTATTTTACTGTTTTTTCATCTAGATGAATTGGCCGTGGCCTTAAAAAATGTCATGCGTGTGACCGTGATTTATCTTAAAATGTATTGATTTCCTTAACTTGCTTTCCTTAAGTTCTCTTTAAAGCTTTTTTGGGTTAAAAATGTTCCAAGATAAATTTGAGCAAGTACATAACCAGCCAGTGTTCAGAACTACCTGCTTACCTTAGCTCGATTTACAACGGTAAGCTTGTTGTAATGTTTTTAATTCCAGTGGTACTGGTGGATTTATCAGGGGAAATTCAAGCATATCTTTGCGTCATTACGTCACATCTGTAGTTACACATCAATAAGGTGTCCTGGCTAGTCGGCTGTATTGCGTGCGAGGATGTTGGAGGTGGAGATTTATAGCCTTTTCTCACAGCACTTGATATAATTCAACTTATCAATTAGATAGCGGATCCAGAAAGGTTCAAACTACAATCACCAGTGGAGATTCACCCTTTGTAAAATGCAAAAGACTTCGGATTTCGCAGTGGCTACAGAAAAAAAAAAAAAAACTTTAACCGGGCTGATGCGAAAACAAGGATAAAAATGGCTTTTGATAGGTGGCGTGAACTCCAGGTTTTTTCAGCTGGACAGGTAAGACATTCCAATGGTTCAATTCTAACAGTAGCACACTTGTTCGTGGAATTCATACAGTTATGGAGTTTAATTTGTTGTGCCTTTCTCGTTTTGCTATGTGCGTTAGGCTATAGTATAATATGACAATTAGAAATTAGACTGCACAGAAATGGAAACTGAACTACAGGTAGCCCTAATACACATCACATGTAGTCACTCAAATTTGAAAACAAAGTATAATTAGCACGGTTTGACATGATATGATAAGCGATCGTTAGATTTAATCATCGTAATTTATTGCAATGCTTTTTTCCCTTAGTTGGTCAGAACCAAAGTGGATGTGAGCTACTTACTTGTTCAGGTGACATTCTTATGTCGGTCATACTTTCAAAAAGTAGAATCTGTGATTCCGAATGACAGTATCCACACCGGCGCAGTGAGTGACAGCCGCACAGTCTCCTCAAAACATTGGATTCCTCCGCACAACTCGCGTTAATGTTGATAATTCCGCGAATAACTGCAATTGCAATTGCAATTGCAGAATTCGAACAGAGATTGCGACAAAGAGGAAAAACTGCGGACTGCGGCTTTAATTAAAGTGTTTAAGATGATCTCACATTTTTCTTTTTCAATTTTAAAGTTGCTTTCTTAAAATGTAGTTAACAGACTTATTTTTCTTGTAAATTGCATAAAACTGATAAAATAAATAAATAAATAAATAAATAAATAAATAAATAAATAACATTCACTTAAGCATTCTGTATCAGTGATTCCTATTTCAGCCACAGAAATTAGTTATTTTATTTTTTTATTTAATACAATTATTGCTATTATTAGTCGCAACGCATGATGAGTGGTCTCTCCAAATGACACGGAGATCTCAAATATTATTAAAAATCTATTTAAAGAGATCAATAAAAATACATTTCATACAAAATAAATAAATAAATAATAATAATAATAATAATAATATTAAAATAAAGTACTTTACATATATAAACCATCAACTGAATATAAAAGCACAAAACCTGCCAATCTAGGACATATATCGATCATGGAAAACACTCTGCAGTGGTCGCACCACATGATATTTGGTCGCACCACATGACATTTTTAAATTCACTCAAAATTTACAGGCATAGAACTGATCACCTAAACAAAACAAGCTAGATTCCCACAAGAGGACACTATGAAATGTATAATAAAAATATATATTTGTAGAAATAACTTAATACTTTTATTATTATAATACTTTTTTATAATTATTATTACTATTTTAATAATTCAATTTTTTTGAGGTCGCACCACATGATATCCAATGTGGTAACTGCATACCAACCGTTAAAAAGGTAATTTTTTTTCCAAATTTGAGAGAGAGCTACAAACCTGCTTGCTGCTTCAATGGGTCCTTGGCAAATTGGTATATGATGCAACTTCCTGTCTCTGAATGTTTCAACATAAAGTCCAAAAATTGGTAGTTTCTTAATGGTCATGCCACATGATATTTCATGAAATGGACATCATCGGACAATGTTTGTTTGCATTTTATGAAAAAATTTTTTTAAAAATTACAAAGTGCAGTATTACAAAACACTTTGGAAATCATGCTAAATAGAGAAGAAAATCAATTTGAATACATTTAGAGTAACTTCACAAAGATACAGAAGTTATGGCCAGACAGTTGCACCACATGATATTTTGACACGTTAAATAACAGAAAAGTTACAAATAAATTTTTTTTTTTTGTTGAAAAATTAAAGTCAGTACATACATGAGAGCGGTACTACATATATATGGTATCTTTTTATGCATTTAAACCAGTTTTTAAACAAAAAAAAATGTAGGCATCACGTCATTGACCCAGTTACATTGTGTACTAAGACAGAGACGGAAAATTAAAAGTTGTGATTTTCTAGACCGATATGGCTGGGAACTATACTCTCATTCCTGCATAATAATCAAGGAACTTTGCTGCAGTACCATGCAGGCACAATGATATTATGCAGCACCTGATAATAGTCCTCAGCTAGGTAACTTCTAACGTGACCGGCACTAAGGCTGAATCTGAAATCGCCCACTATACCCTCAAATAAGGCATTATTTGAGGGGACAGCCATTTGTAGTGGTGTCTGAAACCATAGTGGACGTTATTGAGTGCACTCATTCAATCCCACATTGCACCGCAATAGCTATGGCGGCTGTCCGAATTCACTCACTCATTTTCATTCACTCCTTCAAGTGAACTGTATTAGTGGACTAAGTGAATAGTGAATGCGAAATTGTGAATGCTGGATTTAGCCTAAGTTTGTGTAGTTGCAGACGGCAAATTAGGTAGTGGATTTACCTGTGCGATTAGCCATGGTTCTGTGCGGTGTAAAGGTTTGAATCTGCTCTCCTCCTCCCTTCTGACCCAGTCTGTTCAGCCACACTTTCTTGCCTTTCACGTTCCAAAAGCTCATCTTCAGTGTATTCCGGTTCAAATAGATAAGGTTCAGGATCTGCACCAAAGTAAATATCTTCTGAATTGTCTCTCACAAATGTCTCCTTGGTTCCCATTCAGTCGGTCACTCTCAACGCCACGTCTGAGTACCGACAAATAGGAATCTCGCTTGTGAGAGCCAATCTAATTTGAGTGAAACTAAACGAGCCAATGCACATTGGCATGCAATGATTGCACCAGGTGCTCATGCCACGCAGCGTGGATATACACTCACCTAAAGGATTATTAGGAACACCTGTTCAATTTCTCATTAATGCAATTATCTAATCAACCAATCACATGGCAGTTGCTTCAATGCATTTAGGGGTGTGGTCCTGGTCAAGACCATTTTAAGCATGGCATGGTTGCTGGTGCCAGACGGGACGGTCTGAGTATTTCACAATCTGCTCAGTTACTGGGATTTTCACGCACAACCATTTCTAGGGTTTACAAAGAATGGTGTGAAAAGGGAAAAACATCCGGTATGCGGCAGTTCTGTGGGCGAAAATGCCTTGTTGATGCTAGAGGTCAGAGGAGAATGGGCCGACTGATTCAAGCTGATAGAAGAGCAACTTTGACTGAAATAACCACTCATTACAACCGAGGTATGCAGCAAAGCATTTGTGAAGCCACAACACGCACAACCTTGAGGCGGATGGGCTACAACAGCAGAAGACCCCACCGAGTACCACTCATCTCCACTACAAATAGGAAAAAGAGGCTACAATTTGCATGAGCTCACCAAAATTGGACAGTTGAAGACTGGACAGGTGGCAGAGTCAGAATTTGGCGTAAACAGAATGAGAACATGGATCCATCATGCCTTGTTACCACTGTGCAGGCTGGTGGTGGTGGTGTAATGGTGTGGGGGATGTTTTCTTGGCACACTTTAGGCCCCTTAGTGCCAATTGGGCATCATTTAAATGCCACGGCCTACCTGAGCATTGTTTCTGACCATGTCCATCCTTTTATGACCACCATGTACCCATTCTCTGATGGCTACTTCCAGCAGGATAATGCACCATGTCACAAAGCTCGAATCATTTCAAATTGGTTTCTTGAACATGACAATGAGTTCACTGTACTAAAATGGCCCCCACAGTCACCAGATCTCAAACCAATAGAGCATCTTTGGGATGTGGTGGAACGGGAGCTTCGTGCCCTGGATGTGCATCCCACAAATCTCCATCAACTGCAAGATGCTATCCTATCAATATGGGCCAACATTTCTAAAGAATGCTTTTTGCACCTTGTTGAATCAATGCCACGTAGAATTAAGGCAGTTCTGAAGGCGAAAGGGGGTCAAACACAGTATTAGTATGGTGTTCCTAATAATCCTGGTTAGGTGCACTAGGTGGAGAGCGCTGAAAAGCTGTTCTTATGGCTGGTAAGAGAGCGCCTTTGTGTGAGAGAGCGCACACGTCAGGCTGCACTATTCCCTGACTGTGTCGCCGCGACCCCTCCCCTTGAGTGCTTCAGCACCAAGGAGAGCATCCTGTAGGTTTATCCCCGAACAGGCAACATTAAACACAAGCATCACATTTCAGACATTCAGAGATTCACCCTCACCCACCATTAGTGAACCATAAAAATAATCCATGGTGCCCAAATGGCCAGAGACAACCAGCCTTCCCCTTTCATCTGCCTTATCTCAAACCAGTGCAAGAACAAGATGGGTCATGTGACTCGATGCCCCTTTTGTTCCCCAAACGTAACAGCGGGCAGAACCACAGGAAGAGAGCAACACCTCCGTGATCCCAGGCATAAATTTAAAGCCTTATCGGGAAAAAGAGTCGCTAAAAGCTTTTCGACGGCCCAAAATCAACATGAACACTAGACAGACACCTTTCCGCTCCTTCCTCGATCCGCACATTCCAAAGACTCTTTGAACCTCACACAAAGACCTCACACCAATGCAGACACGAGGACTAAATTAAACCTCAGATTAAATAATATGAATTAATCCACAACTGGAACTTGGCACATATTATATGTTTATGTACGTCTGTATAACCTATGGCGTTTGCTAGGTGCGTCAAGCATTTATTGCTGCTGATTTCCATGTTTCTTTAGTTAAGCATAAGAAGGAATCACCAGAAAATGCTTTAAGACACATATCGAAATATTATGTGTGTAGTTTTTCTGTATGACAGACATTTACCAAATCATGGGAATAGTATACTGTTTGATATCGGTGTGGTGGATAAATGATTTTCATCATTTTGATGCAAGGTAAATTTGTGTAAAATGCAGCATAGTCACACTATGGAAGTTGGTTTCTTAAAACATTTAACCAAACTCACAAAGAATACCAGCACACGATGTGGATGACATTATACTAATGATATGCATGAACAGGACAAGTGGGCGGGGAAAATGCCCACCACAATATCTGAGTGGCCCGAGACACTTTCGGGGACGGACTCCAGGACACACTTATAATCGAAGGACCAACAGGACTTTGAGGCTTCTTGCTTCTTATTTGAACTATTTTGCCGTGTGCTTTGCAGCGACCTTTGCTGCTGTTTTGATTCATGCTGGCCTTGTCAGACGTCTGCCTACATGTATCACTGCACTTACAGCTACCAAGAGCTCTTCCAGAAACTTCATTCAACTCAGTTTTGAACCTCGCCAAAGAAAATCTCCTCAAGGAAATGCCTTCAGCGGATGCCCACCGAGATGCAGAGAAAGCCCGTTGCATAGCAACGCCAACGCTTGACTCAAGCGATCAGGAAGCGGCACACGAGGTGTCCTTTGGCGAAGCCATCCATCCATTCATCAAGCCAGAATATCACATCAGATATCAGAATATCCAATGTCCCTTGAACGCAACATCATCTGCCCACCAACCAATCAGCACCGCAGCAACATCATCCAGAGAAAGGCCGCACTCCCAGGAGCATCCCAAACGCAAGTACATAATGCTTCATTCTGGTTGAGCTGGTGAAATCTTGTCTAGCAGACAAGCTAAGATTGAATTGCTAGTGTACTGAGTAACTGTGTTACTTGCTAGTGTCAGCAGTAACACAGCTCGGCTTGCTTCATGTGAGACCGCTTCAGCATTGGCTTCATGGCTGGGTCCCAAGATGCAACCACGTTGCATCCACCTGGGCACTGGCACGTAGCGCCTCACTGTCAGACATCTGTAGAGCTGCGGGCTGGGCGACACCCAACACGTTCACTAGACTCTACAGCCTATGTGTAGAGCCAATTTTCTCCTGTGTTCTCACCTCAAACGGGTAGAAGCACTGAGAGGCCCTGACTCTTGTAGGCTCTTGTATTCTCCAGAAGCAAACTCTGTAAGTCCTCCATCACCCTCGGTGCCGGATGTGGCGGAGCGTCTGGCATCAGGCCCCTTGCCGCTGAATCCTTGAGAACCGGTACTGGGCTGGGGTTATATGAGTAACCCTGCGGGGATCCCATATATTTTTCCACGGTCGCTCCTATGGAAGCCTGTGTCTTTCCCTTGGGAGAGCCCACCCTTCAGTGGGGTTGGAGCCCCCTCTCGGTTGCGGGCTACGGCTCAGCATTGTACTCCACATAACTCCTTCAGGGTACGATGTGGGTTCCTCAGCGTTCCCTTCCAACTGGGGCACGCTTTCCAAGTGTTATCCAATAAATCACTGAGTGGGTCATGCGGAACAGCAGTGATGGACTTCCACAGGGCACTAGAAGGGGGCAGAGGCCATGGCGCTTTGGTAGGGATTCCTATTCGTCGGTACTCTGTGATCGACTGAATGGGAATGTCTCGGTTACATATGTAACCCTTATTACATGAAGGAGGGAATGGAGACGCCACGTCCCGTCGCCAAGTCCTCTGTACCCTCCTGGGGTGTCTACCTACTCGGCTCCTCAGCAAAAAGCAAACATAACCGAGACATTACAAGGCACGATGCTTGTGCAAGCAGCTTGTCACGTTGGTTATGCTGACGGAAGTTAGCCTATTTTCAGGGGCTGCATAATATCATTGCGCCGCTGCACCCATTGTACGGCAGCAAAGTTCCTTGATTATTACACAGGAATGAGAATATAGTTCAGCCTAGAAAATCACAACTTTTCATTTTCAATTGGTCTTAGTAAACGATGTAACTACAGAAGAGTCAAGTTTTAAATAGGAAAAATATTGAAACTCTGGTTATTTTTGAGCAAGATGCTAATGGTCTAATCACAAACAATGAATTATGCTAAGCTATGCTAAAAGTGCTACCGCTAGACCCGGAGATCGGCTGAATGGATTCGAAAATGGTAAAACAACTGTTTAACTCTAGGGGAGTTGGAAAATATATTTTCAAAAAAAGTGGAGTGTTCCTTTAAGGGTCAAGATCAAGTTATTTGCATCTCCTGTGCTTCATCAAGCCACTCCCATAATATCCGTCATCACTCAAATTAATGCAAGTAACTGTACAACATATGTGTAAACCTCCAATACAATTATAAAGTAATTATTCCATCACAAATAAATTTCTCAATCAAGTGGCTGTGTCTATAGTATTAACACAACATTATAATATTATTTTCAAATAAATTTGTATATTATTATTATAATTTAGAATTATTATTGCCCCTGGTTCAGTAATGAACTCTTAATAAAGTAGCAGTGGCTGGGACTGATTTTAAGTATCACCTCAAGATGCAATCTATTCCTGTTTATATGAAATAAGTCTGCTCCCGAGCAGGTTTAAGCTTACAGACCTGTTGCTATGACAGCAAGTCCAGGATGAGTGTCGAAGAACCAAACAATTCAAGATCATGCCAAATTGTCAACAATCAAATCCAGTTAACTGAGTTAGCGACGTACGAAGAACGGACCCCAGATGCATCTCGAATAAGCCTGGTGTGTTTGTGTTTCCCGCTGCCTCGCTAGCGTTGCTGAGAAAGATGAGACATATACAGTGGCGTAAGATCTGGCTCTGTGGTGGCTCTCTAGCATGTGGAAAGGCAAAGGCACTAGCTCTGAACTAGCACCTGGCTCATGCTGGTGGAAAAGGGGTATCAAAGACCACTAATTTTGAGTCACAACAGGTTGCAGCTGTCAACAGTGGGCGGAGCTTCAGTGACATCAACACACTGTTATAGGGATTTTGGAATCCTGGATTTAATTACCCCAAAACGTATCTCTTGAATGCGATTTTTATTTTATTTTATCATTATTATTATTTTTTAATCTTGTAAGCAAAATTCTTTATTTAAAAGCAAAAATCGTTTGAGTCTCCTTTGTATCCTTCCACTTTTCCTGAATTCAACTCTTATTTCATCCTCAAACTAATAAACAACAAAAAAGCACCACATTTTTGATGGTTTATGACAATTTATTTAAAGATATGATTAATATTATGCTTTTAATAATAATAATAATAATAATAATAATTTGTTACATTTATATAGCGCTTTCCTGTACTCATGATTGTCCTTATTTAATGCTTTGAACAGCAGCTACGCTAATTATTTTCCTGTTCTGTTTTATCGCGGGATACCCATCCCAAGGTAATCTAGAGAGTCCATCAGCTCCAGCCTTTTATAAAGACTGCAGATGACCAACACCTGTGAAGAGACGACTCTAACTCCTGCGAGGACTTCAGATGATGCAGTTCTGCATCAACACACACCCATGGTCATTTCTGTATACCCTAATCATTAACAACATGTATTCTTATTTACTTTTTTGTGCCTTACATTAATTATTATATTGATTAATAATACATTGTTAGCTAATCTGTGCTCTTTATGTACATTTCTGATATACATAACATGGACAAATCACTTTAAATTGTAATGTAGACACATACATTTTCTGTGAAGCTGCTTTGAAACAATATGTATTGTGAAAAGCTATACAAATAAATGTGAATTAAATTGAATTCTCACACAGCAGAGTATTAGTGGAGAGAAGATAGAGTGATGAAGCCAATATATATTATATATATATATATATATATATATATATATATATATATATATATATATATATATATATATATATATATATATATATATATATATATATATATATATATATATATATATATATATATATATATATATATATATATATATATATATATATATATATATATATATATATATATATATGGGGATGATTAGGAGGCCATGATGATGGATACAGGCCACTGGGCAAATTTGGCCAGGATGCCGAGGTTAAACCCCTACTCTGTTTTTTGAAGGACATCCTGGCATTTTTAATGACCACAGAGAGTCAGGACCTCGGTTTAATGTCTCATCTGAAGGACGGTGCTTTTTGACAGTATAGTGTCCCCATCTCTATACAGGGAAGGGGCGTTAGGAGTACCCACACAGACCTGGTGGCCTCACCTCTTCCAGAAGCAACCTAGTTTTTCTCCCTGATGTACATGTTCTGCAATAAAAAGTTAAATAAATAAATAAAATAAAAATTCTGTTCTGTTCATCAAACCTTGTCTGACTATCACCAGACCAAGCTCAATCTTTTAAGACTGAACATTGGTCTGGGGAGTCTTGTCTGTATTTTCTACTGCAAGAGGTGTGATCAACAGCATAGTTCAAATGACTCTGTACAAAATTGGATAGTCCTTCAACCAATCAGACCACAAGAGGCGTGATCAATGGGCATTGATTCAACGCTTCTCTATCCGTCATTGTGTTAAACTCGCCAATAGCGCCAGGTGGATAAGCCGGTTTGTGACTGGTCCCCGCAAATTTGTAACAGAAGCAGGATAGAAATATATACAGGTTTCCAGACTGAGCTGCAGGGCGAAATCAAACCAGATTTTCATGTTCAAACCAAGCGGTAACCTCACCCAGTTTTTTTTTAAGCCAATAAGGAAGTGAAACTGCAATTAATTGACTGGCCAGGCTCCAAAAGGGAGCAGAATCTCAATGAGCCCCATGTTAAAGTGCTTTACAGCAGAAAAAAAAAAAAAAAATTTGTTTACAGCCTAGTACAAATTGTGGTTTTGGTCTATACAGCTAATTTTGCCCTTCATGACAACTGTGAGGGGGGGTGATTTATTTTTTAATAACTCATTTGCTTACATTATATAAAGCCTTAAAGTTCTGCATAATTAAGGGTGTGGCCACTTTGAGTGACAGGTGGATTGTCGTTTGTCTGCTGTCTGTTAGTCATCACGTCACCTCAGCTCCACCCACGTCCCGCCTCTTTGCCCATTTTCAGTTATCAGGGAGTGAGATGACAACGGCCAGCTCAACCCTACTTTACTCACGGACACTACATCCATATTTTTTTCAAACACACCTGAGATTAAAGTATGTCACAAGTCTGGTCTTGTAACTATCAACATTAAAAAGGACAAATAACAACAACAACAAAATCTTAATAAACGTAATAAATGATGAAAATTGTAATAAAACTGATGAAAGTTCCTGAAGACACTACATTCTCGTTATATTGATCGATTCTACAGTGGTTTGTCATTGTTACTATCAGTTATCTGTCAGATGCTCAAGAGTGACACTTGCTCAATGCTCAAGAGTGACACACTTTTTTTTTTTTTTTTTTATGACAGGCAAGTTGTTCAGGTTAGATAGAATAGCTTAATAATCAACTCAAAATTCCAAATTTTTTTTTTTTTTTACTTCATGGTTACTCACATTTTAGCTTAAATGTGTATTTTAATTATGTATTTACAGAAAACTGTATAAACTGTACAAACGTGGTTTTAAAAATGAATACAACATTTACAAGTAGATTTTAAAAAAGATTTCACAATAACACTTTATAAGGTTTCATCTTTTAACATAAGTTAGCCTAACTGCAGTTAACATGAAATGAACAATACTACTAAAACATTTATTAGGCTAATCTTAGTTAACGTTAATCTCAACATTAACTAATACAGGTGCTTTTAAAATCAAACGTTTCATTTATTAGCATTAGTTAATGCACTGTGAGCTAACACGAACATGAATATTTTAACTAGCAATAAGAAATTTTAATAAATGCTGTAAAAAAAATAGTTCGATGTTAGTTCATATCACTTAATACGCCTACATTTGATTAAATGGTGTTCAACACGTTTCATTACGCTACAAACATTAGTTGCATACTTAATGTATGTTTGTTTGACTTGACTGACCGAAGTCATTAGCCTACTCCCAAATGAAAACAGAAAAATAGATGACATACCTGAACCTATACGACATAGGAAACGGTGTCATGTATGAAAAGTATCCCGTACAGAGAAAAAACCAACGAACAAATATCGGTAAAACAAGATGGAAAAACAAAACAGGTGTCCTGAGTTAAAGATCCGTAACTGAACTATTGTAGCCTGCCCTACGTAATTTGAAGTCGTGCTAAATTCAGAGCCGCTGTTGCTATATATTTGGTTCCTGAAATATTTGGTTCCAGTGGGTCGTGTTTTCATGAATATTCATAAGTTTCCGCGTGCTGTGGGTGTGTCTACGCGCAAATCAATGGAACATAAAATATTAGCACACACTCTGTGGATTTTTTTCGAAATGGTAAAACAGTTTCAGTGTTAATCATAAACAACAACTTCAAAACAATTAATTTAATAAATAGAGCTGTTTTGCCTGAATGAGTGCAGAGCAAATATGAGTGAATATCTGAAAACTTTTGAATTATTTGTTCTGATGACACATTCTTAATGGAGAAAGGTAAGCAGCTACTTCAAGATTTATATATATATATATATATATATATATATATATATATATATATATATATATATATATATATATATATATATATATATATATGTCTTCACTAATGTATCTGCTTTGTTTTTGTAATAATTCCACATAATATTCATTATCATACAAAGTCACTGTCTGTTTCAGATTGGATGTGAGAGCTGCAGACGCTGGTTCTGTCTGTGTGTGATCTGGACATACATGGAGGCTGTTCTCATTTGGCAAAGAGTGACAAAGCCCTGTTTTAATAAACAGTTATCTCAGAGATGCATTATTCTTGCATTCCTTCTTTTCACATGTCCTTGTCCTGTCCTTGTCCTGAGTTACATTAATGGGTCAACTGCCTCCTAACGTAATTGTTATAGCAACATTGCAAACATGCAAATGTTTTGTTAAATTGAAATATTAACTTAAAATCTCAGGAGACTTCAATTAAATATTTCAGGTCAACCAAGTTTGTCTGGCATAATAGTTTGTCAATCCCTGCCCTAAGATTATGGTGCAACATGCCTTTGTTTATCATTATGATGTATAGAAAAACACAGAGATTTGAGAATGTTCCATGATTAAACCCACCACTATGGATCAGATGGATAGTTTTGGATGCTTCCACACATCATTATAATAACATGAAGGTTGTTTCAAAATCATTTTCACCACAGTGCAACATATTGTCAAAGAACAGACAAAATGTCAGCCTATGTTTTTGTGGACCCATTTTAAAGGGATAGTCTACACCTAAATTAAAACGGTCACCTTCATTATATTTCAAACCTTTTTTTTATTTTACACATTTGTGGAGGTTTATTTCAGTTATTGTTGTCGACAAAAATTATTCAAATTAAATGTAAAGCTCAAACACATCAACGAGTCAAATTAAATTGTATTTATTAGCCTAGGCTTTTTTGAATGCATCTAAATCAGTCAGGCACAACAGCTCAGTCAGTATCATAATACACAAACTGTTTTGAAAATGTGAAAAGTTTCGACCGCGGGTTATAATCCGTTAAACAAACTGTGAAGTTTGAAGAGCGGGCACAAATAGTTTCTGCCCCAATCATTTGCATGTAGTCTCAAGGACACGCCCACAGCACGGGGAAGCTTATAAATATTCATGAAAACCACACACACGCTGGAACCAAATATTTCAGACTCCGAATATTTTGTAACACCTTCAGGAATCTGCGACATGTTCGTTTGATGCAACAGCCCTTCAGTTCCTTCCCACTGAATGAAAAAGTACCATCCACGATGCACAAAATTCGCTCAATGGCATATACAATGGCATACGTCGCTATACTTATACACGCACACTTATAATTGTTAATCTGCAAACAATAGACCTACCTTAGCGTGCAACTTTTGACACGTTACATTATTCCCCTATTGAAATGGCTGGAGTCCAAGTGTAGCTTCCAGTAACAGGAAGTGCAGCTGTGAAGTACAGTCTGTGTGCAGAATGCGATGTGCCCAGCTTATATTTACACTGAGGACAGTGCAGCTCTTCAATGACTATACTTGAAGCTATGCCAGAGTGAACACATTCCCACCTTCCCCTTTTTCCATAATAATATTTATTTAACCCCTTAAGACCTGAAGACATTAGAGTTCTTTATTTTCCCCTACATGTGAGCTGCATCTGGATAAAACTTTGTGGTGATAGCAAAAAGCAAACAAAGCATTTGGAACCAAGGTAGCCTTTTTGTTTAGCCCTTGACACTCGGATGGCATTTTTAAAATTGTTGTTTGAGTGACATAAAAGTAAAGACTCATAACTCCAAAACTTTAGCAAGGAGAGTCAAAAGGTAGGTATCATTTGATATAACACTTTATTTTATTTTTTTTAATCGTAAATTTTTATTACATCTGGAGAGATGCCTACAGCCTACAGCCAAATTAAATGCCAAGACCGTCTTATCACAGAATTACAATTCAATTACAATTCTTTATCGATTAACTTGCAGTTAGTGAAGGCGGGATAGGCGGAATCGTGCTGAATGACACACAACAGAAGCGCTCTCTCTCTCTCTCTCTCTCTCTCTCTCTCTCTCTCTCTCTCTCTCTCTCTCTCTCTCTCTCTCTCTCTCTCTCTCTCTCTCTCTCTCTCTCACGCGATCAGTTCTCCTCGTGCCTGAATAGTCAAATACACGCATTCACAGATGTCAAAATGTCCATCATGTGGAGTATCTTGCATGAACACAGTCGGTTATGGCTTACGTGTACTTAAACAGGTGGGTTATAACTGGATAAGTGTCAGAATATTATGTCCATGGATTCAGTAGCCCAATTAAATACCTGTCAGTCACAACTACAGATGCTAAATAAATGTATACATATTAAATAAACCTACTGTAGGCCTATCTGAAAAAAATCTTTTTAAAAAAAAATGTACTATTGTTTTTGTAATTTGCTTCTTTGTTCTTTTATATAGCCTAATTAAAATAACTCATATAACATTACATTTCTCATATTAGCCTATGCTCATATTACATGCACATACCAGCTGATATGCATTATAGTCTTGATTTGGGTGGTCACTCTGCATTTGAAAGTTTGAAAGGGTTTTAAATCTTCTTAAATCTTCTAAAGTAAAATGACTCAAAATCAAGTGATTTAAGCATGTCAAAGTCAACTTTAATCATATAAAATGTAATTTCCAAACAGCAAAATTGTCAAGCCCTGATTGTAAATCAAATACATGAATTCACCCTTTATATGACAGTGGGACTTACACAGGTTACTATTACTACCTATTACTCATGGTGTTGATTTTCATGAAGCCCAAATGTTAGATTTATGCATAATTTATGTGGCCAGGAAACAGCGCCATGAAATGTCTTGGCTGATTCAACAGTAATAATGTGATGTGCAAAGTTCAAGGGACCATATATAGTAAAAACGGTTTAAAATGTGGATTTCGTTAAGGTCCATGCCATTAGCAGGCCTATAGCCCCTGCTATGTTTGTTGGCTGAGAAATGGCACCATGAAATGAGCTGATTGCGCTCATAAAAATATCAGAGTGTCTGTTTACACTAGTGCAAATAGCCTGCCTTGACAGAGGCTATTTACACTAACTCCGCCCCACCAATGTCTGGTTGGCCCAGACAAAAAAAAAAAAAAAAAGTGATTTGTTGATACTTTTGACCCAATCAACCCAAGTTTGAACAGTGTAAATAGCATCTAATTGCTAGCCTATTTTCACATAAGGTACATCCAAATTTGCAATATGCACTATTATGTGACAATTTGAAGTATAAATAGTGTGAGTAGTGTGTTCACAGAACTCCACACTGAAAATTCAAAAAAAAAAAGTGCACTTTAAATATCCGGATGATGCAGTAAATTAACATACATTAAGTGTGGAATGTTGGACACTTGCACTCAACTGTTGCAGCTTTAATTTCGTAGTGGGGAGGAAGGGGCATCAGACTCCAATGTTGAATGACAAAATAACCATATAAAATTCATACATTACACAGATGAATGAGTACATAGTGCATAAGTGAGGCTGCCTCCTTGTCATTTTTGATTTGTTACAAAAAACAGAACAATGTCTAAAAGCTGATATGTGACAAGATGTACAGCAAACAAGCTAAAAAACACATAATTAAGTTTTTATAAGCTGTCGACCCAAAAAAAAAAAAAAAAAAAAAAAAAAAAGAGCGTTTAAGGAGACAAAAGTGGATACAGGCAATAAGACGTGAAGTTTCAGCAGGAAGAATAGGTACATTTTAGGATCCTGACACTCAGTATGCCTACGTCTGCAGTAAACATTTTGTCAAAAATCCAAATGTCAGTTTTATATGTTTCCTGTTGCTGATTCCATTCCCCTCCAGTGGGTGTAGTTCTCAGTGTAATATAACATGTCATGCTCTGTTTCAATTGCCTGTATCCACTTTTGTGTCCTTAAACACTTGTTTTTTGGGTCAACAGCTTATAAAAACTTCTGGAATTTTTGGTTCTGGGTTTTTTAGCTTGTTTTCTGTACACCTTGTCACATATCAACTTTTAGACAACTTTTCGCCTATGAACAACTTTTCGTTTTTTTTGTAATAAGTCAGAAATTACAAGGAGGCTGCTTCACGCAATAGAAAGTCAATGGAGACGGTTGGTTTGTTCGCTCTGTCAATTCTGCAGAATTGCTTGTATGGGCACGTCTCACGGATGAGCGCATGCGCACATCAACCAGAGTGTGAGCAAGCCCATCAACGAGCTTCGTTCTGGTTACGGAAGCCGTCGGCAGCGCTGTCATTTTGCTTTTAGACCACGAAATCAACAGTGTCACTAAGAAGTGTGTTTTTGGTTGTGAGGGAAAGATAACCATGTTCAGCTTCCCAAATAACCCAGCGTTACGGAAACAGTGGATGCAGTTTGTTTTTCCGAAGCAGCAACGGAGTTCTGCAAGTGTGTTGGTTTGTTCCCGGTCATGAGTCAAAACCACAGGCGGGGAGTAAAACTGCATCATCTGTGTTTTGCTGGCAATCGGCACATAAGTGCATTAGAGCATGTAATCTAAACAATGTATAGTGAATCGAAAGTTATCCAGGGATAATGCCATGATGTATTGTGTGTGTGTGTGCGTGCGCTTGTGACTCCGACCACTGCATGCCTCCATGAGCTCGGCTGTTTTCGGAATCTGTACAGTGTATCTATCTTTTATAAATATGATAAAACTAAAGACTCTTCGGAGATATGAAGGATGCAGTACTACTCTATAGGTACTAACATGAGATTGGCAGAAACTGTGTGTGTTAGGTAACCTTTAAAGTATTATTCTTACACATTTTGCTTTTGCTCCAGTATGCCACTTGTGTTTGTTCACAGCAGGTTACAGAAGACCATCTGGCTTTAATCAGTACTGAAGACAGTGTTCTCCACATAACTGTAAAGCCACACATCTTTGCAAACAGATGGGCCTTTTAAGATATAATAATACATGTTTTGTTATACTTGGCAAAAATTTACTCACTTACCTTGATCTAAAACATTTCTGATCAAAATTCAAGCTTCTACGTTGGTTGAGATATTTCTCAAAAGACATTTAAACGCTCATGATTCCTTGTATATTAAATGACATTACATTTAATACATTTAGTATATGTTTTTATCCAAAGTGACTAACATTGCATTCAAGGTACATTTACTAGTAATGCCTTGAACATATTTTCTGGCTAATTCTGGGGGGAAAAAGACGAATGTCATAAACTATTATGTTTAATGTAAAATGTAATAAGATATTGTTTAATTTGTGTTGTTCAATGAAATGTGGATTGGGCTTTGCAATTTTACTTGGATTTTTTCATTATCAACCCATATATTTTTTTTTAAAAAGAAAACTAAGAATGGCCAGATGAGTTGAAAAGACTGATCAAATAGTGAGTAAAAAGTGTTAAGAGCAAGGGAATAAAATAAATGTGAAATGTTTGCATGTGACACAGATTGTGAATAGCAGTGACTGACTCAATGTTAAACTAAAGATTTTTCATCACTTAAAAGCTCTATGTTTAGTGTTCAGGCTTGTTAATTCCACAGTGACCAGACTGGTTATTAGTTGGCATAAGGTTGAGATTTGTCAAACTTAAGAATTCAACAGACACAATAGATTCTATTTAACGTGTATGTGCTTGAGATCTACAGATAGCTTGATCTCCATTCACTGCCATTATAGAGCTTGGAAGAGCCAGGACATTTTTTACTATCACTCCAACTGTATTTGTCTGAAAAAAGAATGGCATATACACCTAGCTCTCCATGAGTGTGAGTAAATCATGGGCTAATTTAAATTTTTGGGTGAACTATCCCTTTAAGCAAGTTGATTTCCCTAAAAAGGATAGGTCTGTTGCACTACCAAAATCATGTTTATCACGTTTAACACGTTGAGCTACCCAACTGAACTTTGGAACTATTTTGGAACGTTACTACAGTGGGACCTGCAATGACTCGTCAAAACAGTGTGTTATCGGCCTATGCTTGTAAACAGTAAAACAAACACAAAAATGTATTAAATATTCAGCAAAAATGTGACAATATATTCTAATCTAAAATTGTTGGTGTTTGAAACCAGCATGCTAAAAAACATTACAAAAAGTATTTGTGTAATGTGACTTTAAAAACCAATTTCTCATCAAGCTGTCACTTTTCTTTTTTGACATGCAATACCTTTTCTGTGGCACAGCACTCTGACATGGAGAGTGGTTGAGCTTCAGAATTATCAGAGTTCAAGTCCTGGTTACACCTTTCCTGTTCCCGTCCCCCTCCTTCCTTTGCTTCCTGTCAATTGTCTCTACTATCCTTTCCCAGTATACTATATATTATAAATTTGTTTTAAAAAAAAACAGTGTCACAGTGGATTCCTTCTTCACAACATTGTCTGTATCCATTCCCTTTAAATGGACACAAATAGTGATTTAATGAATTTGATTAGAATGAACACTACTTACTAAACGCAGCAAAAAAAGAAACGTCCTCTGACTCTCAACTGTTTTTACTTTCAGTAAACTTAATGTGTGTAAATATTTGTATGAACACTAAAAGAGTCAACACCATAAGACATAAACTAAAAATGAATAATGAATAATAACAGAAATAGAATAATGTGTCCCTGAATGAAGGGAGGCTCAAAATCAAAAGTACCAGTCAGTATCTGGTGTGGCCACCAGCTGCTTGAAGTACTGCAGTGCATCTCCTCCTCATGGACTGGACCAGATTTGTCAGTTCTTGCTGTGAGATGTACTTTTCACAAATCAGAAGAGTGAAGTTAAACACTCAGGGAAGGGTTAACTGACACAAACTGCACCGTGAAACCTCTCATAAATCAGAAGAGTGAAGTTAAACACTCAGGGAAGGGTAAACTGACACAAACTGTACCGTGAAACTTTTCACAAATCAGAAGAGTGAAGTTAAACATTCAGGGAAGGGTTAACTGACACAAACTGCACCATGAAACTTTTCACAAATCGGAAGAGTGAAGTTAAACACTCAGGGAAGGGTTAACTGACACAAACTGCACCATGAAACTTTTCACAAATCGGAAGAGTGAAGTTAAACACTCAGGGAAGGGTTAAATCTTCCACCAAGGCACTTGCAAGTTCCTGGACATTTCTGGGGGGAATGGCCCTAGCCCTCACCCTGCGATCCAACAGGTCCCAGACGTGCTCAATGGGATTGAGATCCGGGCTCTTCGCTGGCCATGGCAGAACACTGACATTGCTGTCATGCAGAAACTCGCGCATGCATAAAGGGTACCACATGAGGTAGGAGGATGTCTTCCCTGTACCGCAAGGCATTGAGATTGCCTACAATGACAACAAGCTCAGTCCGATGGTGATGTGATATACCGCCCCAGACCATGACGGACCCCCCACCTCCAAATCGATCCCACTACAGGGTACAGGCCTTGGTGTAACGCACATTCCTTCGACGATAAACACGAATCCGTCCATCACCCCTGGTGAGACAAAACAGTGACTCATCAGTGAAGAGCACTTTTTGCCACTCCTGTCTGGTCCAGCGAAGGTGGGTTTGTGCCCATAGGCGGCGTTGTTGCTGGTGATGTCTGGTAAGGACCTGCCTTACAACAGGCCTACAAGCCCTCAGTCCAGCCTCTATTACACATGCAGAAAGTATATCAGCCCGATCTCATGGAAGTGCATATCTATAGCACGTATTTATCATATAGCATTGTATTTATCGTGCAATTGATAGCCTAGGCAAAAATGAGTTTTTACGTGCATATGATACACACTTTATGGTGTGTAATACGTATGTAACCCACAATGTAACCCACAACACTAATACAACCCAAGGAGTTTACAGTGCATATCATATGCACATAAAAACTCATTTGTGCGTATAAATTGCAAATTCTTAATGGACTCAATCTACGTTTTGATCATCGTTCTGAATCCCATCTGGATGTACAGTGAGCCTAGTCTTTGACAAAAACACGCTGTCTAAGCTTTTTGCTCGAAATGTTGCTTTTTTAATGAAACTTACCCGCATTCAAGTGTTGATAAAAAAAGAATCCATTAAGCTAGTGTTAGGTAATTTTTTTCTTCAATTATATACAAGCCTTAAAGCGCCCTGGGAGAACCAAAAAAGAGACACAGAGACCAGACTGCTGCTCAGTTGATTCTCAGTTTAATACAGGAAAACAAAGAATATTACTGATACAAAAATATACTGACACTTACCTGTCAGGGGAGACACCATGATCAGGAAGGTGGCAAACCCAGGGTGACGCTCAACCATTGCACTCCGGTTGTGCTGACTCCTGCGAATTCCCCAAATGTGGGAATCTGGACTGCATAATGTATTGTAGTGTGCTCTCCCCTAGACTTTTATTTTTTGGGGCAGTTGCGGGCCTAATGGTTCAACGTCGGACTTGTAACCCAAAGGTCACGTGTTTGAGTTTTAGTGCCAACAGGAAATGTAGGTGGGGGAGTGAATGAACAGCGCTCTCTTCACCTCTTCACTGAGGTGCCTTCACTGAGAGAATTAAAGCCTGATTCAAGATAACTTGGATGGATGAAATGCAGAGCACAAATTCTGAGTATGGGACACCATACTTGGCTACACTTCACTTAAACATGTTGAACGCTGTGCTGAAAGTCGTGTATACAGGAGCAAGTTGCCACCTAACAATTACTGGAAATAGGATCTCACACAAAAGCCTATTTCCAGTAATTCTTAGGTAATAGCCCAAACAAATATTTTATAGCTAGAATAAAGCAGAAGGTCTGTTCTTTCTTTCTTTTGATATATTGCATGTTCAGATATAAAAAAAAAAAAAAAAAAAAAAAAATTCTGCCGGCCATGAAAATCTTGTCAAAAAGATAAAAAATGTTGGCTGCTAACTTTCTTTTAACTAAATGTTGGCGGGAAAAGAGTTAATAAGATTCTGTAGTCCATATCACAATGATAAAGATATTACAGGATTATAGCATGCAAGTGTGAAATAAGTCAAACATTAAACATTTTTTTCATTAAGCATATATTTTCATAAAGACAAAACACCAAACACAAAGTATCGAGTTAGTAAAAGGTCTATAGGTTCCGATTATAGACCATATAAAGAATCAGTGACATCACATTGTGAGAACTGAGCAGAACAGTCAAACACCCAAACTCCTCCATGAGCAGAGGACATAAATATACAGAAATGTGCACTTTCAGATGGTAAGGTAACCTCAAAAAAACAAAACAAAAAAAAAAACACATAAGAGGTAGAAACCACTTAGTAATAGCTGTTGAGAACATCTGCTCCAACAAACCAAACCAACAAAACCTGTGAGAGCAGCATTCCATCCCTCTATCATCTTCGTCAAATGTTTTGACACTTGCGTTTGGTCAGCGGCACTGTGCAAAGATTTAAAGCCTGCTTCAAGATTCGTGATTCAGAGCCTTTTCCTACAATAGTCAAAATTCTTTTCCTGTAGATGTCATGCCTCAATAACATGTTTACGCATTGTATACAAGTGACACAAAAATCTGTGAGTTAGTCCAAACCATGCAAGCATGTTCCAGAATATCAAACAAATTATAATCTTCTTTTGCAATTTGCAATATACAAAGCATTCTACACTTCATATTCAGTGTCTTAATATCACCTTTAGGGAGGAATAAGTCTCATTCCTGTGCCTTATAAAAATTTGTGAATGTGCAAAATACTACACTTTGCAATGTACTTTACAATTTATACAGGCTTTTGATGTATTCCATTTAAATAAAGAAAGAAATAAGCAAAATAATAATACACTGAAGTATTAGATAATGTGAATACGGAACAACCACTAAAAACATCATTGTGGTTTCCCCAAAGAACATAAATATAAATAAAAGAATATAATATCCACCATTCAACCCATCATCTGCTCTGACCAAAACGCAGTTGCTTCCCTTCAGTCTCCCGGGACTTTATTTTACAACATTGTGTCTATAAAACCTAAACAGCATCCATACCTATATAGCTTCTGGGTCCTGCCCACTTTACGATGTCAAGACATCATTTTTTGTCCATAGGTAAATCCGCTACAGAACCTTGAGTTGAACTACACCAAGTTAACATTGGCACTTATTTACTGATACCCGTGTGACATTACGTTTAATGATCTACAGTTTCCATTTAAATTACATTATTGTGTTACAATTCCCTTTATGTAACAAAGAAGGTCAATTCATTGTTACGAGCATCATTTTCATCAAATAATGTATTTGTAAAGTGCCGCTATTATGCTTTTTCAAAAATGACCTTTCATGCAGTGTGTAATATCGCCGTTTGTGAATGTAAAAGGTCTGCAAAGTTTTAAAGATCAAAGTGCATGACAAATAAAGTTATTGGGTGCGTCTCAATCAGTTCCCTATCCCAAGCTCGTGACTCAATATATCGTGTACATGAATTTGGCCACCGGTAAGGACAGTAAAGGACACCGACTCACTACACTTTGGGAAACTGATGACTCCATTTCCGGCGAACGTCCTCATTGTACAACATCATTACTGGTATTTATGAATAAAAAGCAGAGCTTATATCTTTCTGACTGACTTCTGTAATGTAATTTAAGGTACATTATGACAAATACTTTGCTTGTTACATATATGTGCAACATTTCAGCCGTAAATAAATTATAAATGTTAGCTAGATTGTGTTCATTACCTGTCTAACGGTGCATGTTTATACTGAAATATAATAAAATAATGGTTTATATTTTTAAAAAACATACATCACGTGTCATGGGTGGAGCTGAGGTGCCTGGTTGCTGAAACCATGCCTGCCTAGCTCGACCATAGTGGTAATCCACCTGTCACTCAAGTGGCCACACCCTTAATTATGCAGAACTTTAAGGCTTAATATAATTTAAAGTCCTCATGAAATCAAAATTGACCCTATTTACTTTGTTAGCACATGCTAAAGGTCTTAGGGTGAACAATTAATCCGTAAAGGTAATACACAGAAAAAAATTGTTTGTCGCGGTAATCTTTAATCAAAATCTGAAAAGTAACTTCCGGTCTGGAAACGGCGTTCCTTCTCAGATGATGTCAGTTTGACAGCTTAGGTTTGAAAATGTGTAATCACTCCCCTCCAACCGTTAGTCTGCTATGAGCCGAGAGATGGAGAGGAGGAGCGCTGAAGTAAAACCCTGCCCTCTATTCAATATTACGTCACAGCACTGAAGAAATCTCACTTGCTACTTCCGGTTCACTGGGACTTTAAATTCACTCCTCTCACAGTTGTCATGAAGGGCAAAATTAGCCAAAACCACTTTTTATACCAGGCTGTAAACATATTTTTTTCTGCTATAAAGTTGGGCATTTTAACATGGGGGAGATACAGATTTGACTCCCTTTTGGAGCCTGTCTCTAGCGGCCAGTTGATGAATTGCAGTTTAAGTCACTTTCGTGTTGGTTTTAAGAGAGACCACGGGAGGTTGCAACTTGGTACCTACAACACAAATGTGCATAATGCCAGCCTATGGTCTTCAATGGCTGCCCGCGAACAATGTCTACTTTGACCCGCCCTCAAACGCTGTAGCTGAGGCCTCGACATATCAAGAAGATGCAATTTTCAGCACTTCGAATCCACTTTGCATGCACTTCAAAAGGATGAGGACGGAATCGCACTGGAATTGATACAGACCCAACACCATCATTTATATCACTGTGTATCAAGCGCTGAGGAAGCCTCCGAAGCTGAAATTCAGATATGGTAATAGAAGAGGTCTGAAAATCAACAGAAAATTTTCCATCACTGACCATTTTTTTAACAGTGACGGAAAAATCTGAAAGCCATTCGTCATTTTGACAGATTACACTGAGGGTGATGTAACTTGTAACTGTTATTATCACCCCTGTCCACCTAATAGTGAGCTGACTATTAGGTTACTATGGTTTTTCAGAGTTTTTTATTGATGTCTTTCTGCAGTTGAAACACTAATTGAGTGATTACATGAGACATGATACAGATTTCGGTAAGTCGGACTGTATCTTTATTTTGTTCTGTTACAGTAAAGAGGAAGAGATGATTGCGCTCACTCGCGCTCCATTTTGCTTGAACTGAGGTGCAACAACGATTTCTAGCGCCACATTAAAGAGCTGTATTTATTGATTGAATTTTGGGATAAAATGGCCAGAATTTGAGGTGAGACTGTTTCATATCAAAAGTAACAAAGCACAAAGCTTACTGCAATTTATTGGACAAACATTAATGATGAAATGAGCCTATACGCTTGTCGGAATTTTTACGACCCAGTTTGTCAAAATGATGGACAATGCAGAAGTCTAACGCAACCTCTGGTTAATAGGCATTTCTTTTCCAACACGCGCTACAAGTGGTAGACCAATCACAACATAGTTGTGAGGCCGTCAGACCAATCAGAGCATAGTAGGCTCGTAGAAAGGAGGAGTTTAGAGAAACTAAATCTTCAAACAAATCATTTTCAGACTCTGAGAAATAAGGTGATGTGTAATGTATACTATGATAAAGTTAAAGTATTTTTTGACCTTTGATGCATGTAAACCGACTGTAGGAGACGCATTCAAAACAAAATTAGGATAATAGCACATTAAAAAATGCTGCCTTTAAAATAGCATAATAGGGGCACTTTAAACAAATCTTTATTTTACCCACAAGAGAGTAAGACAACTGTGATGTCCCTACAGTGAATCTGTATTTTTTTTTTAATTCCTCTTATGTTATAAATGTTTTATGAATGTAGGAGACAAGTCATGTGCCTATGCTCACTGTCCAAGGATAGACTGCTTTCACTTTTGCTCTAACATCTAACATGAATAGAACATAATTCTAGTAGATTTAACAATACAAAGGTCATAATTTTGGCACTTAATCACATGAAGACATCAATTAGACAAAGTTATTTTATACATGTCATTTACAACATATTTCACATGTACCTTAGGTTTGTCAGGTAAAACTAACAATAAGGTTTCAATTTCTTAACATCAGTAATATATTTTTGTATTCATTGAAATTATCATTATGAACAAACAACATGAATTAACAATGAATAGTAGTATATTTATAAACAAACAATAACTTAGATGAATAAATGCTATCAAAATTGTTGTTTATTGTTAGTTCATGAAATCTAATGCATTAACTGGTGTTAACAAATTGACCATTAGTTTACACTTTATTTTAAGGTGTCATTGTTCCAGTGTAATTATACATTTAAATACTGAGTAATATTAATTAATTACATGTACTTACTATAGGGTTCGGATTAGGGTTTCATTTAGGATTAGTTGCATATAATTATGCATAATTTATAGTTATTACAATAGTAATTACATGTAACGCCTAACAAGGACACTGTAAAATAAAGTGTTACCGAACCTCATTGTAAAGTGTTACAAGACACAAGACCTTCCATCTCAATACAGCTGTGTCTACAATGTTTGAATGAATTTTGGACTTTTTAAACAGATACAGCTGCCACATTTCCAAGTATGTTAAGTTCTTCAGTCTTAAGTCATCCACTTTGCACAAACTCTTCTATGCTACGTCTTTCTCCATTAGGTTTGTTCCCCCTCATTTGTTTTCCACTTCACAAAAAGCAGCTATTCGAAGGACATGAGGTTTGCTGGTATCTGCGGAAAACAACGCGATATTCCTGTGATATTCCTTGATTTGTTTGTTTGTTAATTACACTTTTTTATGAGAACAAACTTACCTGCGGTCTTGTACTCCTGCAAGCCTCGGCTAGATGTCTGTGCCAGATAATCGCAGAGAATCGTGATCCAGTCTGGAACTTGTAAACATTACCTAAACCCACAGAAAAAAACAAATTCAAATGACATTGCAAATCTGCCATTTATAGAGCCAAAAAGTAATTTATTGAATACAATGTATGTAGCAATGACTAATTTCTTTTGTGGAAGATAATTAATCACTTTTGTGTATGTTCTGTGTCTTAATGCTATGCAAGTTTCCTCCACAAAAGTGTGAATGTAGATAAAGCTAAATAAAAATAAAGTATGGTGGTGTTGCACCTAGTTGAACATGACATTAGGACATCCCACTACAAAAGCACTGAACCACATTTCGACTAACATTTGTATGTATTATGTATGAAGCAAATTAATAAAAAATAACTATAAATATTTAGTTCCCTTTCAGTCAGTCACTCTCAACACCACATTGGATAACTGACAAATAGGAATCTTGCTAGAGAGGCCAATCTACTTTGAGTGCAACTAAACGAGCCAATGCACATTGGCATGCAATGATTGAACCAGCTGTTCTGCCTTGCAGAGCGGGTATATAATGAGCGGCAGATGCATTGCACTAGAGCCTTTCTCTTCGGATCTGAGTGGTTTGTTTGTTCCTCTCTCTAATCTGCAAGCAGTGTTTCTAAGAACCAGTTCTTCAGGGAAGAAGCTTTCTTTTCGTTGGTGTTGGTATGACAGTGTTACAGCGGTGATCCAGTCCTCTTGTTGTCTATGTATGTGCGCTTTCAGTGAGCGTGAAAAAGGCTGTTCTTACAGCTGGTGACGGTGTGCTTTTTCAGAGCACTGAAAAGCTGTTTTTACAGCTGGTAAGAGCTGCGCCTTCAACGAGAGTGAGAGCACACTACAGGTTTCACATTCCCTGTCAGTGTTGCCGCACACAGGAGAGCAGCTCCCTAAAAGAGCTTTACATAAGTGTGAGTTTGTGTCTTTAAAGATGACATTCTTGTCTTTTGTCTAGTGCAGGGTTGGGCAATTTCAGTCCTAGAGGGCCACTGTCCTGCAGAGTTTAGCTCCAACCCTAATCAAACACCTGCACCGGCTAATCAATGTCTTCAGGATTACTAGAAGGCTACAGGCAGGTGAGATTGATCAGGGTTGGAGCTAAACTCTGCTGGACAGTGGCCCTCCAGGACTGGAATTGCCCACCCCGGTCTAGTGTGTTTATGCCCACAATCACTGTCTCACATGCCTGGGCATAAGCATGCTGAGACGGTGTTCGTGGGTGGTTCATTTTTTCACATGAGAACATGACCATGTTGACACACTGGTCTAAGCATGCTGAGACGGTGTTCGTGGGTGGTTCATGTTTTCACATGAGAACATGACCATGTTGACATGCCGGATGACTCTATCTCCGGAAAGCTTGAGTCTCTGCTGTTGACCAGGCGCCGCTTGTGTGCCGACACTCTGGGAGACCGAGGAGATCAGTGAGAACTTAAACACCGGGCAAAACCCAGATAGACCTCTCACTCCTCAACGTGTTATGTCCCGGTGAGCTGCCGGGCTACAGCACAGGCTGCTCAAGGAGCATTAGCCCCCTTGCCTATTTTCTCCTCTCTGACGGTGGGGTGGCTGTGAAAAAACAGGCAATCTCCGCCCTGCGTGTGAGGCCAGGGCACTCAATGCACAAGGGTAGTTCTGAGCCGGGGTTGAGCTGCACATGTTGACTAACCGTGATCAAAATCACGGTGCAGGCCCTCGGCCAGACGATGTCCTTCTTGGTAACCAGAAGCGCCCCCTGGCTTGCCTTGCAGCGGTCCTCAAAGTTCGCTTTCTCGATGCTACCATCTCACAAGGTGGCTTTTTGGTGACACCGTTGAGGACTGGACCCAGAAGTTCTATGTAGTTGATAGCAGACTAAGGCAATCAAGAGCTTCCCCCGACGGGCCATCATAGTCCCTTGTGGGCCACCTCTCAGTCTGCTCGTCGCCAAGGGCGCCAACCCCTGCGAAAAAACAAACAAACTCTGTGTCCGCCAAACTGTGTCTGTGTCTCTGCTGCAAACAGCAGTCGGTGAAAGTCACCCCTGAGATGGGCGACCCGGAGATGGGAGGGGCTGCTCTTCCCAGGAGGAGGACTGGGTAGAGAATCAACTGGGAAGAGAGCAATCTCTCCCCTGTGGAGAGCATCTTTTTTCTCAGTATGGAGTTGGATTCGTTCAAACGGACAGCACTCCTCACAGAGGAATGTGCTCAGTAGGTGCTGAACTGCTTGAATATTTTCATAGGCAGAACGGCGGTCCCACTGAAACTTTTTCAGAGGCTCCTGGGGCATATTGCAGCCGCAGTAACACCACTTGATTTCCTTCATACGAGGCCTCTTCTGCACTGGCTTCACAGCCGAGTCACAAGATGGGCATGGCAACGCGGTACTCACCGGTTGAGTATCACACCGGCCTATCGCCAAACCTTCAGCCCGTGGTCGAACCACTGGTTTCTTTGGGCAGGAGCGCCTTTACAGCAAGTGTACAGGCATGCTGTTGTGTTCACAGATGCCTCTGCCACGTACAGGCCATATACAACGGGCATGCAGTGTCAAGGGTTTGGACGAGCCCTCAACTGCATTGGCACATTAACTGCCTTGAGTTGCTAACAGTACGTCTTGCACTGAGGTACCTAAAAAAGCTGCTACAGGGCAAAGATGTATTGGTCCATACGGACAACACTGCGATCTTTGCGTACATCAACCAACAAGGTGGTCTACGCTCCTGTCGCATTTAGCAACTCATTTGCAATCTCCTCTGGCGTCAGAAGTACCTGAGGTTGCTTCGGGCCATTCATGTCCCCGGTGTGCTTAACTGTGTGGTCGACAAGCTCTCACGAGCTGTGCTTCCAGGAGAGTGGTGAGTCCACCCCCAGGCGGTCAAGCTGAACTACTTTCGGAGTTGTTCAGGTAGACCTGTTTGCCTCCCCAGAAACGTCTCACTGCCAGTTGTTTTATTCCCTGACTGAGGAAACACTTGGCACGGATGCACTGGCGCACAGCTGGCCCAGGGTACTTTGCAAATATGTGACCCAGTGATCCTACTTGCACAGACCCTGTGCAAAGTCAGGAAGGATGAGGAAGAGGTCTTGCCAGTTGCGCCCTACTGACCCAACTGGAACTGGTTCCCGGAACTAATGCTCCTCGCGACAGCCCCTCCCTGGCTGATTCCTCTGAGAAAGGATCTGCTTTCTCAGAGACGGGGCACCCTGTGGCACCCGTGTCCAGACCTCAGGAAACTCCATATCTGGTCCCTGGATGGGAAGCACCGTCTACAAGAACAAGTCTACAAGTGGAACCTGTTTGTCAAGTGGTGTTCTTCTTGCTGAGAAGACCACCGAAGATGTTCGATCGGGTCCGTACTTTCCTTCCTGCAGCATGGGTTGGAGCAAAGGCTGTCTCCCTCCACCCACAAAGTGTACAGTCACCTAAAGGATTATTAGGAACACCTGTTCAATTTCTCATTAATGCAATTATCTAATCAACCAATCACATGGCAGTTGCTTCAATGCATTTATCGGTGTGGTCCTGGTCAAGACAATCTCCTGAACTCCAAACTGAATGTCAGAATGGGAAAGAAAGGTTATTTAAGCAATTTTGAGCGTGGCATGGTTGTTGGTGCCAGACGGGCCGGTCTGAGTATTTCACAGTCTGCTCAGTTACTGGGATTTTCACGCACAACCATTTCTAAGGCTTACAAAAAATGGTGTGAAAAGGGAAAAACATCCAGTATGCGGCAGTCCTGTGGGTGAAAATGCCTTGTTGATGCTAGAGGTCAGAGGAGAATGGGCCGACTGATTCAAGCTGATAGAAGAGCAACTTTGACTGAAATAACCACTCGTTACAACCAAGGTATGCAGCAAAGCATTTGTATGCAGCAAAGCATTTGTCCAACCTTGAGGTTATTAGGCATATGTGTGACCCAGAGGGGATCCCATATGTGTTCTTCCATGGTTGCTCCTAAAAGGAAGCCTGTGTCTTTCCATTGGGAGAGCCCCCTTTCTAGTGAGGCTGGTGCCCCCTGAAGCATTCCTATCTCGGCCCTGCAGGTTAGTCCAGATGTACCCTACATAACTCTTTTGTGGTAGGATGTGGCTTCCGCAGTGTTCCCTTTCCAATAGAAAGGGTATGCTTTCCCAGTGTTATCCAATAGTCTCACTGAGTGGATAATGCGGAACAGCAGTGAGTGACACTCTCTGTGTTAGCCCGTCTCATCAGGAGGCTCACACATGGCACTGGAAGGGGACAGTTGTCATGGCGCTTTGGTAGGGATTCCTATTTGTTGGTCCCGTTACCATAACTGCTGTACCCCACTGGGGTGCTGGGTCACAACGCACCTGCCGCTCATTACATAACTACACTGTGAGGCAGAGCAGCTGGTGCAATCACTGCATGCCAATGTGCATTGGCTCATTTAGTTACACTTGAAGTAGATTGGCCTCTCTAGCGAGATTCCTATTTGTCGGTCATCACATGGTGTCTCCACTCCCTCCTTCAGGGAACAAGGGTTACATATGTAACCAAGATGTTACCTAGTTTATGTAATAAGTTTCACAGTGTGAAATGTTACCTTTCTAAAGAATTATATTTTGAGTCACAAGTATTTAATGTTAATTTATGGCTAGAAGAGTGACCGTACCTCTTTCAGGATCAGTGAGCTGGAAAATATTTGGATGTTCAGGGTTTTCTGGCAGCACAACAATCCAACCTGTCAGCGTGATCTTTTTACATGGCCTGGATTTATACTTAAGATAAAAACCCACAATTACAAAGAGGTTAAGCTAAGAAGTTTATTAAAATGTAAACTTTATAGAGCGGCACAGGTATGACGTCAGAACCTGGAAGAGTGATAGAATTCAATAACATAGATTTTCCTACGTGTTTTTATCAAGTGTGCTGCACAAGTCTGCAAAAAGTGAAGCCAAAACGTTTTGATGGCCCCCAGGTGGCTGGATGCAGTATAGGCCGTTAACCCCGCCCTCTCCATGCAATCTAATGGGAAGTGAGACAAACTAAAAAATATCAAATTACACATCAAAAAATTTTTTTTCCAAAGATGGTTTCTGTCATTTTAGGTTGTTTTGATCACGCTAATGTAAGCTCCACTTCACACTCACGACTGCTCAGACTCTGGCTCCAAGATGCAAGTGCCATATTTAGACATTGGCGGCTTCACTTCTCTATAATGGAAGTGAGTAAAGGTGCATTGTCCATATATATATATATATATATATATATATATATATATATATATATATATATATATATATATATATATATATATATATAATTTTTTTTTTTTTTTTTTTTTTTACAGTTTATGGTTTTTATAATGGGGGTTTTGATTTATGTGTAAAATAAAGCCTGTAGTAAACATAAAAACTGTCTTATCTAGTTAAAAGAACATTACTGCTTCAAAATTTGTGTTTTCGATATGGGTGTGTATCATTTACGCTATAATTTTTTCACACAGACATTTTTATTTTACACAATTGAAAAACCCCAAAGGAAGTAGTCTTCCGTGTTCTGATGTCATACCTGCACCACTCTATTTAAGTTTGAATTTGAAGGAGTAACACTGATATTTCCCTGAACTGTTTTACAAATGCAGTTAGGTTGAACATAAATTATTTAAATTACATGTTCTTAAAGCTGAAGTGTGTAAATAAAATAATGACTAATCAAACTTCCTTCCCCATCTGCCATTGGTTGTGTCAAACAGATAGTCCCTCCCCAAATTAATTAAATTAGTTTGGTTAAAATAATTAAATTGGTTTAATTAGCATAAAAATAGGCTACATATTAATTGACAATGTAAAGTGTGAATAATGGCTTCCTCATAAATAAAGCTCTTTGTTTTCTCATTGAATTGAGTGAATAATTTATCACTTACATGTCTTCGCTCATTTGCTCTTAGAGCTTTAGAACCAAAATAGATGAGAATGGAGCCGGATAGAACAATCCAGTAGCGCTTCCAGGATGAGAGCTGGTGTTAAGAAAAAAAGAGTGCAAATCAACTAGAGAAACAGATTAAGTACTCTTCTCTAATAACTCGAACAGACATGACTATTTTATTGACCATACATCCATCTTTATTTCTTTATTAATTTGCTAATAACCAAGGCATTCCCACTGAAACTTGGACTTTCAAAAATAGAGAACTCACCAAGACAGGCAGCAGTACAAATTGTTTCAGACACACACTAAAATTGTCACATGACTGAATACATATTTACTTGAAGCATTTACAATCTAAAGACATGGATTCTGCAGTTTATAATGGATTAGATAGCATGTAAAGGGACCAAGTACCTGAGCCAAGTATATACATTACAATCACCATGGCTGCATTTATTTGATTTGATTGTAAAAACGTAATATATTGTGAAATTTCACATTTTACAATTAATTTTCTATTTTAATGTATTTTTAAATCTTTTTTTTTTTTTTTTTTTCTTTAATGGCAAAGTGTCACATGATCCTTCAGAAATCATTCTGATATGCTGATTTAGTGCTCAAGTCAAGACATAACATAAGTACATGTATTATTATGTTAACAGTTGTGTTGCTTAATATTCTTGTGGAAACTGTGATAATTGATGAATAGAAAGTTAAAAAGAACAGCATTTATTTGAAATGGCAAAAATCCTTTGTTTACAATGTAAAAGACTTTACTGTCACTTTTGATCAATTTAATGCATCCTTACTGAATCAAAGTATTAAGTTGTGTACTTTCCAAGTACTTGAGCCTTGGCTTTTTAATGTAGAATGTAACTTATTTTGCCTCATTCCATCAGAACTTTCAGGCATGATCACACATCCTTAAACTGTAACCCATAAGATGACATAAAATCAAATGACAGGATAGTCTACCTAAATATATATCGTAAATTTAGATACAGTGTGTAACATTATGTTGAAAGTGCCTGAAATTACCATTTTCAAATTTCAGTTCCTGTTTCACACTCTAAGTCAAGGTTTTAAAGTATTTACTGTTCTACTGTTCTCTGGATTTAATCAGGCTCATTTAGGTTTGGCAAAACATTCCATGTCATAATCTTATCTAATAGATTCAACCTTACTTACTGGTCATAATTGGGATATGGGATAAAAATACCTGGTCGTGACTCATGTTTAACGTTTGAAATTTTACAGATAAATTTGACTGCAGACTTACAGTTGGTTTTTTCCCTTCCTTCATCAGTGTCTTTCTCCGCAGGGGCCCTTCAATGGTTATGCTGCTCAGAGAACTGCATTCATAGCTGGATACAGACCCTGGGGTGCTGATGAGGAAGTAAAATTATCATATTTACCATAAAGATTAAAGATAAAGATAAACACATACCGCAGCAGAATAACTGAAATATGTGATGAGGATATGCAAATCAATTGGAAAACAAAGGTACTTGTACACAAGAAAGACGTTTTATTTGACATTTTATATAGACGTTTTATTTGAATACTTCATAAAAAAAAGACTTTGCATGCATTTGAGCTATGTGCTTTATTGACACAATTACCAGCTATTAGGTTTCCTACCTATAAATGTAAGTTCTGCTTCTAGGAGAGTTACAGATTGGGACTCGCCAGTTTGGACCAAGTGTTGCGTACATACGGCCTCTGAAAGTGATCAGAAGGAGGGATGTGTTTTGCATTTGTCACAGATAAAAAATATGTTGACAGCTGACATTCTGAACATTGCTATGTACACTCACCTAAAGGATTATTAGGAACACCATACTAATACTTTGTTTGACCCCCTTTCGCCTTCAGAACTGCCTTAATTCTACGTGGCATTGATTCAACAAGGTGCTGAAAGCATTCTTTAGAAATGTTGGCCCATATTGATAGGATAGCATCTTGCAGTTGATGGAGATTTGTGGGATGCACATCCAGGGCACGAAGCTCCCGTTCCACCACATCCCAAAGATGCTCTATTGGGTTGAGATCTGGTGACTGTGGGGGCCATTTTAGTACAGTGAACTCATTGTCATGTTCAAGAAACCAATTTGAAATGATTCGAGCTTTGTGACATGGTGCATTATCCTGCTGGAAGTAGCCATCAGAGAATGGGTACATGGTGGTCATAAAGGGATGGACATGGTCAGAAACAATGCTGAGGTAGGCCGTGGCATTTAAACGATGCCCAGCTGGCACTAAGGGGCCTAAAGTGTGCCAAGAAAACATCCCCCACACCATTACACCACCACCACCACCAGCCTGCACCGTGGTAACAAGGCATGATGGATCCATGTTCTCATTCTGTTTACGCAAAATTCTGACTCTACCATCTGAATGTCTCAACAGAAATCGAGACTGATCAGACTAGGCAACATTTTTCCAGTCTTCAACTGTCCAATTTTGGTGAGCTTGTGCAAATTGTAGCCTCTTTTTCCTATTTGTAGTGGAGATGAGTGGTACCCGGTGGGGTCTTCTGCTGTTGTAGCCCATCCGCCTCAAGGTTGTGCGTGTTGTGGCTTCACAAATGCTTTGCTGCATACCTCGGTTGTAACAAGTGGTTATTTCAGTCAAAGTTGCTCTTCTATCAGCTTGAATCAGTCGGCCCATTCTCCTCTGACCTCTAGCATCAACAAGGCATTTTTTTTGCCCACAGGACTGCCGCATACTGGATGTTTTTCCCTTTGCACACCATTCTTTGTAAACCCTAGAAATGGTTGTGCGTGAAAATCCCAGTAATTTAGCAGATTGTGAAATACTCAGACCGGGCCCGTCTGGCACCAACAACCATGCCACGCTCAAAATTGCTTAAATCACCTTTCTTTCCCATTCTGACATTCAGTTTGGAGTTCAGGAGATTGTCTTGACCAGGACCACACCCCTAAATGCATTGAAGCAATTGCCATGTGACTGGTTGATTAGATAATTGCATTAATGGGAAATTGAACAGGTGTTCCTAATAATCTTTTAGGTGAGTGTAGAACAGAAAGAAAGAAAAAAGACAACACACACACACAAAACACTAAAGGCAGTCTATATTCTATTTTAATGTATAATAATGATATATAATTGCCTTACCTCTCAACAGTGCTTGATAATTCATCACTAAAAGAGCTCTCTCTACTGCCTGCAGAGGGACAGAGAAAAGATGATGGTTTAAAAAACAAACAAACAAAGAAAAACCTCAAACTTTTTTTTCTTAAGATAAATTAATAAAAAGGTGGTACCAGAAAAAAATCCACCATGACGACAACAGGTCTATTTAGAAATAAATGAATGTTGAGTTTGCTTTCCTATAGCTCAAACTTGCTTTCCTGTAGCTTTCCTGTAGCTCAAACTTGCTTTCATGTAGCTTTCCTGTAGCTCAAACAATAAGAGCGTGGCGCTAGCAACGCCAAGGTCATGGGTTCAATTCCCAGGGAAAGCAAGAACTGACAAAATGTAAAAATGTGTACCTTGAATGCAATGTAAGTTGCTTTGGATAAAAGTGTCTGCCAAATACATGAATGTAAATGTAATCTAAATGAGCTTGCAAAAGGCAATAACCCACTGCACAATATCTTGAGCAATACTCCCATCTAGTGGTGAAAAATCGAAGACAAACACAATTCCAACAGCAGTAATATTTTATGATGGAAATGGTGGAACACTTTTAAATGGGGCACATAAATCCTTGCACTTATCCAAAGACTGAGATTGTGTACAATAGGAATAAACTGCAGTACCCAGTGAGATGCCGTTGGTAAATACTGAATCATGTGTGTGGTTTCTGACAGGACTGTGAGACTCTAAGAAGCTGTCATCCAGTAGGTGTCGAGCCTTTTCTTTTGCAGGGAATGTCGCACTTTTACTCTCCACAACACCAAACTGGCACATCATACTGTGACGAGACGAGTGAAGTGAAACAGAGAGAGAGGCAGTCAGATTAAGAAACGTGTTCCCTTGTAAAAAAGCTGTGTACTGAATGTGTACTCTTTTAGCATTCTTTAAAGAAGTACAACTAACTGTAATGTGTTATTTAATATTATATTTAAAGTTAACATATAAAAAACACTAAAATCATGCAACCTAATCTAAATACTTGACAAGTTTAAATAAAAATGACATCTAATCATATTTAATGTTTACCATAAATGCTTGTCAGTACATTCATTAGTAAACTTTAAATATATTTAAAAGAAAATAGAATGATGAAATTACATATAAAGATGTACTTAAGTGTACAATTAACATGCAATTAAGTGTCTAAAACCATCACATTCATTTCACTCTTACACATATATTCAGTATATTATTCCCGAAATAATGGTAATAATATATTTTTAAATCTATAATATATAATCTATAATAATATATTTTTAAATCTTTTTAAATCTATGCTAAATTTTTGAAAGGTTATACACAACTTCTTTTATCAAAATTTTGGAGCAAATTTATGTTTTTTTTTGTTTTTTGTTTTTTTATTCCTTATGTTGTGATTGGTGAATTTTTCTCATATTGTACTGTGATACTTACTTATTCCCCAGACTGTGGCTCTTTCTGTGTCGGGCAAGGGGTGGTGTTGGGAGGTGGGCAACCACTGATGTATCAGGACAGGTCGGTCGTCGGTTATACCTCACTGACACGGACACTTCTGAGGGTCCTGTACACACACACACACACACACACACACACACACACACATGAACACACACACACGCACGAACACACACATACACGCAGTTTTGCTATCTTTGTGGGGACTCGGGCATAATGATTTTTATATACTGTACAATCTGTACTGTATATTCTATCACCCTACACTAACCCTATCCCTAAAACCTACCCATTACAGAAAACTTTCTGCATTTTTACATTTGTAAAAAAACATCATTTAATATGTTTATTAATCAATTTCCCTTGTGGGGACCATTGGCTGGCTTGCTAAAACAGTTACATTGAAGCTAGATTGAAGCATAGATCACTAGATTGAAGCTGCATGTGTAAAGCCCTTTCCTGTCCTGTTCAAAACAAACCACCATAAAATGCTTACAGGCACCTATTAAAGCCGCATGTGGATAATTAGAAAAGCTCTGGCTCTCAGAAAAGCTAACAGGAATAAAACATTTGAAAACAGTTCCATCGTTCCACTGCAGCAAGTTAGGCATCGCGTCAAAGAGGACGGCTCAGTTTCTAAAGCCAGCCACAGCTTTACCAGCCTGGTAAACAAGAATGCCACTCTAAAGTAGCAAAAATAAGTGGACAACCAGTGGAAATGTTCCCTGTATTCATGTTTATAGACCTTTTTCCACAGTAAAATCAAACCAGAGGGGGATGTGTGGCAATGCTGTAAATGGCTTTTGAGTATTAGGAGTATTATGTTAATCATGACATTCCCTACTGTCTTTTATAGTAGGTTAATAGGTCTCATAATGGGTAAGAAGAGCCCTCATGTAAATGAAAACAGGCTTCCTTCCCAACTAAGAATCGGAAACGACTAGCTAAATGATTGCAGTACACTATATATCTACACCAGGAAAACAATTGGTTTAGTGGCCAACAAAGACTTCTCAAGGGTGGCAATGGACGAAAATACCATCAGGAATTGTAGCAAAGGAAATGTAGCAAAGGATATTTACACATTTAACATCAAGAACGTAATGTTCAGTGATAAAAACGTACAAATAAACACAATGATCAAGATGCTTTAAGTAAGGAATAATTGACGATGGACCGTTGAATTATTAGAAAAACAGGCCACAATGTAAGTCCTGATTGTCCTGTCAGGGGCTATTTTGTGATAATGACCAACTGACTGTACATTATACCTCAATTAAATTATGTGAGATACAGTATGTAATCAAAAATGCATACATGTAATTATAAATAATCTGATGCTATTGCATTCTATTTCACATGGTTTCAATATACGCAATGTATAGTGTTGGAATAATAAAATAAAACAACTTTAATATATAAAATAAAATAAAATAAAATAATTTCAAATAATGCATTTGTGTATAAAATGCAACTTGCGTCTATGCGTCTCTTTGCATGCTTAGTTTTAGAAACAATTTCAGCAATCTCTGCATGGGTTTAGCTCCAACCCTGAGCAAGCTAATCAGAGGCTACGTCCGAAACCTGCAAAATGCTGCCTTCGGAGGACACATTTCAAGGCAGGAAGGCATCAAGGCACCTCCGAATTTAATGTTAGCTTCATTTCCTGTCTCCTGAGATACCTTCATCTGATCGATTTTTGAAGGCAGCATATATGTATCTTTCGCTGCCTTTGATATCCCACAATCCCGTGCTTTCCATTCTGTGACAGTTGAGCTGGAAAAAAAAAAAGATGCCGTCCGAAAGTTGCGTTTGCTGGTCAGTTTGTGTGTAAATGTAAGTTTTTAACCAACATTTTCCACTTCTGATGTCATTTCTAGCGAGAAATTACTAATGTAGTAATTAAATATTTTGCTGTAGATCATTAAACTGTTACACTCTCTAAGAAGTCTGTCCGAAATTAGTTTTGTGAGGTGCCTTCATGCACAAACGCTGCCTTACAAGTCATTGTCTGAACGAGTCAGCTGCCTAGGTTTTCAGGACGCAGCCAAGGTCTTCAGGATCACTAGAAAATGAGTTTGATCAGGGTTGGAGCTAAACTCTGCAGGACAGTGGCCCTCCAGGACCGAGTTTGAGGAACTCTGATTTAGAACAATTAAATGAATGATCGGATTCCCTTATTTAAAAAAAAAAAAAAAATTACCTTGATTTTCACAATGCTTAGTGAGAAAAACCAATGATGACATCACTGTCAAACAGCAGTACAAACTTTTTTTTTTTTTTTTCTCCACATCCACTCTCTACCTAGATGTCTCTATGAGTTTGGCCAGTTCTGTCACAGCTGTTACAACCATAAAACGCTCAATGTAATTTGATTTCCCACTCAAATATCTGATAGTCAGAAATAGGAAACATCCTAATTGCTCAGCCTCTCTTGAGAGGAACTGACATACACCATGATCTCATTCGAACTCTTCACTAACTTCAGTTCCTTGTCTTGACGTACAAGGACCAAACAGTCTTTTAAAACCTATTTCTACTCTGTACTTGCATAATGAAACTGACAGTGACATGCAAAGGCCAAGTATGGTAGTCCATAATATGTCCTCTGCATTTAACCCATCCAAGTTAGTGCAGACACATAAGGAGTAGTGGGTAGTGAACACACACACTGCAAACCGTGGACACACAAACCCGGAGCACTGGGCAGCCATTTTTGCTGTGGCGCACGGGGATTGACTGGGGGTTAGGTGCCTTGCACAAGGGCAACTCAGTCATTTCCCACCGGCATTGAGAATCAAACCTGCAACCTTTGGGTTACCAGTCTGACTTTAACCATTAGGCCATGACTGCAATGAGTGTTAAATGTTAAAGATTAACGTCATGCCTGTTAACATTAACTGAGGCACTAGTGGGCTATGTATTTAGAATTTATTTACTGCACAAACTAATAAAGTTACAGTAATAATTAAATAATATGATTAATAGTTTTAAAATGTGTCTTTCACAGGCACAGATCAATTTTACTTTTAAAACCACCATAGCTTTTAAACTTCACAGTTGCAGGACTAAAAAGAGAAAAAGGCTCAAGCTTATGCATTTTAAGTCAAGATTTAACTTTAACCTACAAAGGTCTATCTGAAATGACCAAAGATAATCCAGAAGTACGGCTCCTTCAGAGCCACTCTACAGACAGCAGGTGGTTTTTATCTGCCAGTCTGAGAAGAATAAACTCATGGAAGAAATGAAGAAAAGTCGCTTTTTTTAAGCATCTGTGGGGCTGATCTACAGCACCCTGAGAATGCTAGGTTACATGGGTCTTACTCTTTTATTGTCCCTCTAACGCACACATCTGCAGAATCCCTCTAACCAACAAAGATTTCCAGACATACTGCAGAATACCAGTCAGGTAAAGCTGACATACTTCAGCCGAATTACTGATGATCCTCCATTTTTCCACTGGTAATCATAATTCAGGAAAAAAAAAAAGACTAGAGTAAACCACTTCCAGGAGGAGTTTTAAACTGAAAGGATGAAGGCATAAAGAATTTACCTCCAAGGTCTTCTTTGGAAGATACCAGACGAGGTGAGCTGTTCCCAGGTTCAATCTTCAATGATAGCCTGTACAAAAGGGTTGTGACAGGGTTAGAGTCAATAAAAAAAAATTATATATATACAGGTGCTGGTCATATAATTAGAATATCATCAAAAGTTTATTTATTTCACTAATTCAATTCAAAAAGTGAAACTTGTATATTATATTCATTCATTACACACAGACTGATATATTTCAAATGTTTATTTCTTTTAATTTTGATGATTATAACTGACAACTAAGGCAAATCCCAAATTCAGTATCTCAGAAAATTAGAATATTACTTAAGACCAATACAAAGAAAGGATTTTTAGAAATCTTGGCCAACTGAAAAGTATGAACATGAAAAGTATGAGCATGTACAGCACTCAATACTTAGTTGGGGCTCCTTTTGCCTGAAATTAGTTTTGAAATTTTGCCTGATAGTGGCCTTCAGCTCTTCTGCATTGTTGGGTCTGGCATATCACATCTTACTCTTCACAATACCCCATAGATTTTCTATGGGGTTAAGGTCAGGCGAGTTTGCTGGCCAATTAAGAACAGGGATACCATGGTCCTTAAACCAGGTACTGGTTGCTTTGGCACTGTGTGCAGGTGCCAAGTCCTGTTGGGAAATGAAATCTGCATCTCCATAAAGTTGGTCAGCAACAGGAAGGTAAAACTTCCTGGTATACGGCTGCGTTGACTTTGGACCTCAGAAAACGCAGTGGACCAACACCAGCAGATGACATGGCACCCCAAACCATCACTGACTGTGGAAACTTTACACTGGACCTCAAGCAACGTGGATTGTGTGCCTCTCCTCTCTTCCTCCAGACTCTGTGACCCTGATTTACTTTCATCAGAGAACATAACTTTGGACCACTCAGCAGCAGTCCAGTCCTTTTTGTCTTTAGCCCAGGCGAGACGCTTCTGACGCTGTCTATTGTTCAAGAGTGGCTTGACACAAGGAATGTCTTGTCTTACATACGTCTGTGCGTAGTGGTTCTTGAAGCACTGACTCCAGCTGCAGTCCACTCTTTGTGAATCTCCCCCACATTCTTGAATGGGTTTTGTTTCACAATCCTCTCCAGGGTGTGGTTATCCCTATTGCTTGTACACTTTTTTTCTACCACATCTTTTCCTTCCCTTCGCCTCTCTATTAATGTACTTTGACACAGAGCTCTGTGAACAGCCAGCCTCTTTTGCAATGACTTTTGTGTGCAAGGTGTCAATGGTCGTCTTTTGGACAACTGTCAGGTCAGCAGTCTTCCCCATGATTGTGTAGCCTACAGAACTAGACTGAGAGACCATTTAAAGGCCTTTG
This sequence comes from Paracanthobrama guichenoti, assembly GCA_018749465.1. NCBI lineage: Eukaryota > Metazoa > Chordata > Actinopteri > Cypriniformes > Gobionidae > Paracanthobrama > Paracanthobrama guichenoti. Next base: position 22,169,812 of record CM031950.1, read on the forward strand.
CAGGTGTTTTGAGTTCATTAGCTGATCAGAGTGTGGCACCAGGTGTCTTCAGTATTTAACCTTTTCACAATATTTCCTTAGTTGTCAGTTAAAATCATCAAAATTAAAAGAAATAAACATTTGAAATATATCAGTCTGTGTGTAATGAATGAATATAATATACAAGTTTCACTTTTTGAATGGAATTAGTGAAATAAATAAACTTTTTTGATAATATTCTAATTATATGACCAGCACCTATATAATAAATATATATATATATATATTTTGGCCACATGGTTTAAACTGAGTAGGTTTCTCTCATGGTCTTCATCAGTATTTCATTAAGTTTATACATTATGCCCTTTTCAAGCTCAACAATGAAGCTCTGATATGGGAAAAGATAGATCATTGTTACAAAAAGACTATTGTTTTGGAACAAAGCACACAAATAATACCTGTAAAATAATGTAGTGTGTTGCAAGTTAGGTCATTTAGTTAAGATTAGCATTTGCTGTTATTATCCTTTTTGCACTAAGCCACCTCATAACATTCCACAAAAATTTTTTTAATATAACCGGTGAATGTAGTTTAGGGTCCAATTCTCACTATTAACTAGTTGGTATTTAGCAAGCATATTACTAGGATATTGGCTGTTTATTAGTACTTATTAATCACATATTAATGCCCTTATTCTGCATGACCATATCTACATCCCTAATCCTACCCAATACCTAAACTTAACAACTGCCTTACTAACTATTAACAAGTAGTAAGTGGGAGTTTATTAAGGCAAAAGTCATAGTTAATAGTTAGGTAATAGTGAGAATTGGATCCTAATCTAAAGTGTGACCACACACACACACACACACACACACACACACACACACACACACACACACACACACACACACACACACACACACACGTCTGGTTTACTATCTAAAACAATTTTACTGGTGGCCCTGGTATTTGGTAAAAAAAACAAAAAAAAAACATATTCCTTCAAAGTTCATGAGAATGGAATGGAATGATAAAAAAAATCCAACACTTTTTAGGCATAAATGGCACGCATTTCTGCGAATGACCTCTTTATTCTAGCTCGGCTCCATAGAGCTCGCTCAAACAGGAGTGCCAGATGGCAGGACATGCTGTAAGTGTAGGCTAATGATTTTAAGACTGTGACCCTGGATAGCTGAGGTTTTCCAACCCCACAGTCTGCCAGACGATGATGTCATTTCCCATAAACACAACTATTACACTGCAGTCCCATCTATTCCACCAAACCCATTCTCCTCTGGCGACCCTGCATCCTTTGGTGTTGTCAGAGGACTCAAAGTGCCTGAGACAACTCACATGGAGCCCAGTGACTGTCTGAATGTCTAAATATAACCACTTAATAATATGGTACAATGAATATACTTTCATAAATAGGAACTTTGTTGGGTAAAAACCAAGTTGTCTTTTGTACAATACATTATACATATTTAAGGCAGCGGCTAAATAGCGATAGATGCTTTTACACCAAGTGTAAATAGCAATTCGATTCTATTTACACTCAGAAAACAGCATATTTTCTTAGCGATAGATGATATTTACACTAAATGCAAATAGCTGTAGATGCTATTTACTAAGTGAAATAGTGATATATTCTATTTACACCATATAAAAGTAGCAGTTCTTTGCAATGTGTAAATAGTAATTACATGCAATTTATTCTTTATTTTGACAGATACATACTATTTGCACCTCAGTATTGTTGTACATTAACAGGATGCAATAATAACAGTGTAAATAATATTTTTTATTTAAATTATTAAATGGATGGGATGCCGCCATAAAGGGACACTAAAAGTCCTCCCTACAACTACCCCTAACCCTACCCAATAAATGAATACATTTTATTATTACTAAACATTTCATTAGGCACTTTATTTCCACATTTAGAACATTTTCTTAATTTTTATTGAAAGTAAATGCCTTTCCGATGCGAGAAGTGAGAGAAGTGCAAAAAAAGAAAAAGAGAGAAGTGCAAGCTCTGCAAAAGGCAGATTTGAACCCGTGTTGATTGCATCAAAACGATCTATTAACCATACGCTTTACTTTACGCTACCACTGAAGACGTTAAATTGTAAGCGATTTAAAAAAAATCTTGTTTGGCACAACCAGGCATTGTTAGGCTGAGCTAGTGCGAATAGCACTTGCCAACAAGGCACGCTATTTGCACTTGGTGTGAATAGACACAGCGTTATTTTAATGATTTTTTTAATCAGACGCACTATTTTAAAACAGCTCAAGTTCAAATAATTTAAAACATCTTTTTACACCCAAAATGGTGTCCCTTGGTATTACATCTTCATGACTTCATGTCTTTCTCTTCATTATGGTACAGACTCTATGTAAACGCTTGTGTCTGCATGGCCTAGTTTCACTTGAGAAGTTTCATCTGATACTGAAGCAAGCCAGGCAAGTAATTTTTTAAACGAAGCATGGAAAAGACGTGTGAATTATGTCACTGTGCCAAAAAGGTGTCTTTCTTCATTTTCTCATATGGAGTTGTGTTTGAAAGCTTTACTAGGCCAACAGCTTTAACTCATTACTGTCGTCAGTCAGAATGGGGCTCTAGAAATGATTCAGGGAGGTAAATTACACCCAGGCAAAATAATCCTTCATTCCTAGGAGGAAACAACTCAAGAAGATCTTGATATATAATCACAGTATTATACAGATGTTCGGTCTTTTATTTGCCTGCATAAATCATATTAAAATAAAACATTTTGCCTTTGTCACAAATATGGTACACTTATTTCTGTCCCTTTAAAATCCCATGTTAATTACTGTTAGATATGTTAAATATTATATTTGACTATTATCTAACATAAAAAAATCATTGTAAAAAGCATGAAAAGTAGCCAAGATCTCCGTTTTCCCCTAAAATGGTGATTTGGGCCTTTCACATTTTAGACGTCATGACCTTTTCGATTATATCCAAGTATTAAAACCATACATCATAATTTTGATATAAAAGGATTGTGACAGCCGAAAAGTAGTGAAACAAATTTTACAAATGAATGTATTGTCAAGCCCAACCATTAAACTCAAGTTATTGTACAGTCTTTATTTATGGGAAACATAAACTTGTCAATAATCACAAGCCAACATTCAGTGTCAAGCTAGCAGTTTAATTTAGGTTCAGGTTTAACCCTGTTTGCATATATTTTATCAGATTAAATTATAAAATTATAATATTATTAAATTATTCATAAAAAATATTTTAAACAGCCAGCAGTCAACACCTAACTGGAAAATAACTGACACATCCACATGGAAACAGTGGAAATATGGGAATCCAGAGTATTGCAGTTCCCGATGTTGCGTTTATAAGTGTCTAGACGGCAAGAAATTGAACCGCAATAAAACCACCTGCCCTTTATGCAAGACAGACAGACAGGACCACACAGTAGGTTTGAAGAGAACTACTGGAGGAAACAGGGAAAACTCATTTAATGGTGATGAAAACATCAATGCTATGCTTGTCTTTGTAGAGGCAGAAAGCCACATGTATGCATAATGCATAACATGTGTAGAATGTAACATTGAAGCATTTCTAAAACGATACTTTTACATTTTTCATAACATTTATTTTGTCATACATCACCACATTTGTACGGCACCATTTTTTTCAGAAAACCATCTTATATAAGACTGTACTAGGAAAACACATTATGCCCTTCACAGTTTTTATGCAGCCTGAGGTAAAGGAAATAGGGATTATATTGTAGCATAAAGTCATGCCAAGCTGGTGCAGCTGTGGCCGGGAAAATTAGGTGTTTGGTCGGCCTTTGGGCCATGCAGACAAATCAAGAAGAAAGCAGAAAGCACGTTTAATAAATACTATAGGCAGCTGGGCAAAATTAAGTGTTAAAACAAGGGAGGGTCTTGATTTGCGGGGGTCTTACAGATGTGGGTAGTTTAAAGTGAAAGCTGGCATAAACATTTATGCAATAAATTGCAGGGCAGAACGCAAAGCAAAAATCACGCAAAACAATCAATTGAGCTAAATAAAGGCTTCTGAGCATTACAATGTGTTTAGGTAACTTACATGTAATTGTCATCCTCCACAAACTTCTGAAGCTCTTCGATGTAGCGCACCGACATCAAATACTTCTGCACGTGTGGTAACATGACCAGATGATCTGTGGTGTGAAGAAACGTGGAGATGAAATATAAATTCTCTCCCATCACCACATAGACTGTGTGCAGGTTTATAATTTTTCACTTTCCTTTTTTTTATATTATATTTTATTTTTTCCCTTTTAATCATGTTCATGTTTAATTCTAGTTAACAAGTCTGGCAAGTCATAAAATCTGCATATGCTGATTGGCCTCTGCTGATCCTGCATACATTTAGATTGCTTGCTCTACATTTAAAAAGTCTTGTTCATTGTTTGTTGTAAGCTAGTCCTTGTAATGAAGTTCGTAGAATAAGGAGGGAGGAGGCGGGAACCAGCGAACATTTAAAAGACTTGAATAAATAAATAAACAAAACGAAAGTAAGTGGGCAGCCCCTCACAGACGGCTGCCACGCACATAATAAAATGTAAACAAATCATAACATAAAGTCCAGGCCTGGTCCTCTCTCATCCATCACCGGTGTCGCTCGTCCTTATATGCCACATACCCCCATCGCCCCTCGCAGGCCGGGGGGTACACCCTATGATGGCTACAATCTCCGTCTGGACAGACGAGACGAGAGAAACGGGAGACGGAGACACAGAAAGCGACAGGACGAGAGAGGGGAGAGAGAGGAGAAAAAATAAAAAATAAATCTTGGTCCGGTTCCCGGACACACTGCCGCTAGGTCCTCAGCCAGCTGATAGGCTCTTCCTCGCGGTGCCATGTGATGGTACTGGACGCGCGGTGGACGGCTCGACCCACCTCCGCCCCCTGGCGGCCAGCGGTGGCTCCTCCGATTGAGGGCAGCTGGCAGCACCTCCCGCGCTCCATGCTCCTCCCTGTCATGGTGTATGGTAGCAGGCTCCGGCCCACGGCGATCGCCGGGAACTCCTCCGCTCCCTCTAGGACGGAAGCCACCCCACCTTGACCCAGGGGCACGGCAGCGAGCTCTCCGTCCCACTGGTCTGCATTCGCTCCAGCACCACTGTCTCGGGCAGCCCCTTGCGTTCTTCTTTCTTCCGCGCTGCCCGGCCTCCTCAGCACCGCGTTCCCTCTCAGCAGCAAGGGTCTCTCCTTCCTCCTGGGTTTAGGCACCAATGTAATGAAGTTCGCAGAATAAGGAAGAAGGGGACGGGAACCAGCAAACATTTAAAAGACTTGAATAAATAAATAAACAAAACGAAAGTGACGCGGGCAGCCTCTCACGGACGGCTGCACACACATAATAAAACGTAAACAAAACATAACATAAAGTCCAGGCCTGGTCCTCTTCACCAGTGTCGCTCGTCCTTATATGTCGCCGGGCGGCCAGCGGTGGCTCCTCTGGTTGAGGGCAGCCGGCAGTTCCTCCCGCGCTCCCTGCTCCTCCCTGTCATGGTGGATGGTAGCAGGCTCCGGCCCACGGCGAACGCCGGCGACTCCTCCGCTCCCTCTAGGGCAGCAGCCACCCCACCTTGACCCAGGGGCATGGCAGCGAGCTCTCCGTCCCACTGGTCTGCATTCGCTCCAGCACCATTGTCTCGGGCAGCCCCTTGCGGTCTTCTTTCTTCCGCGCTGCCCGGCCTCCTCAGCACGGCGTTCCCTCTCAGCAGCAAGGGTCTCTCCTTCCTCCTGGGTTTAGGCACCAATGTAATGAAGTTCGCAGAATAAGGAAGAAGGGGACGGGAACCAGCAAACATTTAAAAGCCTTGAATAAATAAATAAACAAAATGAAGTTCAGGCCTGGTCCTCTCCCATCCTTCACCGGTGTCGCTCGTCCTTATACGCCTCTGGGCTCCATCATGAGAGGACTCGAGACACTCAATCACGCACCGGTCTCACTCGCTCCTCCCACGTCTCTCACTCGCCCACCTCGCCACAGTCCTGCAGTCCCTCCGACCCCTTCCCCTCCCCCAGCTCAACCTGCCTAGACATGCTACAGGATTTATATATGTCTATATATGAAGCAGCAGCATATCTTACATGCTCTGCATCTAATAGTAGCAGCAGAAAGTCCATACTTGCTCTGCAGCAGCAATAATTAACAGCAGCATTAATATCGCCATATTCAACAATATGCTAAAACTATTCAGAGACTTGTCATAATTGAACTGTCTTTAATAAAATCTTAATATTAATATGAAAAAAAATATATTGTAAAGGAAGATGAAATGCAACGTACCATAATTACAGGACACCTGTAGGTCGGAGATGATGCGCAGTAGATTGTTCATCTGATTGGTTCTTTGCTCAGTCTCGATAATGCTGTCAGAAGCAGGGTAGGCGGAGTCAATGTAGGTCATATCAAACAGGTAAATTCCTGATGTAAACAGAAAAGAAAAAGTGTTTATAGACATGGGTGGAGAGAGAGAGATCATTTCATACTTAACATTTTCTCTTTAATTTGTAATACAAAAGGTGAAATTCTGAATATAAAAATGATGTGAAAGCACCAATTAAATATCATAAATATAGTCCATACAGTTGCAACATTTGAATATGAAACACATTTAATGACCTATTGCCCTTCGGTAAGCTCTTTGTTGAATCAGTGAGTTGAAGAACAGTTCAAAAGATCTGATAAATATACACTACTATTCAAAAGTCTGGGGTCAGTACGAAAAATGTATCACGGTTTTCAATATTAATAATAATCAGACATCAATTTGAATGATTTCGAAGTAATGACTGCTAAAAATTCAGCTTTACTATCACAGGAATGAACTACATTTTAACAATAAAATTACAAGTTTAAATAGAAAATAGTTATTTTAAATGGCAATATTTAACAAAGCTGTTTTACTGTATTTTTGATCAAATAAATGCAGCCTTGGTGAGCACAAGAGGCTTCTTTTAAAAAGATTTTAAGAAATCTTACCGACCCCAAACTTTTGAATGGAATATCGGTTATTCTTAAAAACGTCACCTTTTGCGATTCATGTAATGGGTTATAATGAGTAATGGATAAAAATCAGATGAAATTTTTCAGGTGACCTACCCCTTAAAGGTGGTGTAAATCAATCTTCTAATGTCAAACATTTAAAAAACTTGCATACTATTTTCCACAAACTATTTCATCACTTTCAAACAGATGTTCTACAGTACTTTGAGACATACTGTATTACAAATCTGAACTGAGTGTTGTGAAACTTCAAGGCTTTCCACTTTAGTTGCCCTTCTTTTACTACATTTAAACACATAGTTCAGAGAGAACTCTCTCCAGGATTCTCCTGAACACTGGTAATTGTCAGGCGACTGGGACCAAACTAAACGGCATGCAGTGTCTGGCCTGAAAATAGTGGCCTGGAGCTATTGTCTTGCTTATTAGAGTTCTGTTTCCGCTACAGGATTCATGAAGCAGCTTGCTAATCAGCAGGTAGAGGTTACGAGTCTGCTAATGAGTGCAGTTAGTCAATAACTGAAGAGTGAAGATTTACTTTACACAGCCAGTGGGATGAGTCTGCTTTCTCACGCCAAGCCTAAAGACTATCCGTGGCTTAACTAGTATTAAATTACAGGAAGGTGAGAGTGGATCTTGTCAGTGAGTGAAGCAAGCAGGATAAGTTAGATCAGTAAACTGAATTGGCTCAAAGGGTTAGTTCACCCAAAAATGAACATTTTGTCATTAATTACTCACCCTCATGTCGTTCCAAACCGGTAAGACCTTTGTTTATCTCCAGAACACAAATTAAGATATGTTTGATGAAATGCGAGATCTTTCTGACCCCCCATAGACAGCAATGCCATTACCACCTTTAAGGCCCAGGAATGTAGTAAAAGCATAATTAAAATAGTCCATGTGACTAAAGTGTAACCTTAATGTTATGAACCTTTTCATTTTTGGGCAAACTAACCCTTTAAAAGTGAATCTGTGCAGCTAAAAACCTAACTTCTCTGCCAGATGCCACTCTTGCTCTCTGTAATCATACACTTGTAAAATACGGTCAATGTTCTGTTCAGGTGGTCAGAAGTGGATAGTTTTGACACCTGGTCCTAAGCTGGGATAAATTATCTCATTATGTATATAAATTATCTTAAACTTCTCTGTGGTTGACAGCTCTCATTACTGTTCAGATCTGATGTGTATTACCACTTCTGTCTGATGGCTGAATTACACTTTTATGAGTTTGTCATTAGCATGAAGAGTCTCTATGATTTCAGTTGAAAAAATACAGGGTTAACTTAATATGGAATGCTACTGGAATAGAGCTTACTTTTTTTAATTTTTTTTTAAACAAATTAATATTTCTTTTCAGCAAGGACATTACATTGATCAAAAATGACATTTATAATGTTACAAAAGATTTCTATTTCAAATAAATGCTGTATTTTGTGTTTTATGTTATTTTATATTATTACATGTTGTAACTTTACATTCACCAAATAATTTATGATATTTAAAATATATATATAAAAATAGAAAACAGTTATTTTGAATTGTAATACTATATTTCACATTATTTTTACTGTATTTATTTAAAGAAATGCAACATCGGTGAGCATAAGAGACTTCTTTCAAAAACATTAATCTTACCGACCCCAAACTTTTTAACAGTAATGTATGTAAACATTAGGGGTGTCAAGCGATTCAAATTTTTAAATCAAATTAATTACACAACATCTTGATTAAATCACACATCAAATCTGGCTGAGAAATTACCCACATAAGATCATTTAAAGTCACTATTTTTAAATTAGAAAAGCATCAAATAGACTACAAAAAGTATTATACATAATACTAAAAAAATATTTTACATAACATATAATTTATTACACAAACTTTTAGGCTTCAACTGCCATGAGGGTGAGTAAATGAATTTTTGGGTGAACTATACCTTTAATGGGTTTTTTAATAATATGGAATTTTTTTGTTTTTTTTTTTATGAAATTGTACTCTAAATAAGAAACTAAAACTACCAGTAGGTGGCGATAAATGTCTAAATCATTCATTCATTCATTCATTCATTCATTCAGGAAAGCAAATGACTCTCTTTATGGACAGGCCATTGAACCATTGGTTCACTCGATTAACAAAAAAATTTGCTGAGCCAATAAAGATCTGGAGTTATAGCAAACACCAAAACTGGCATTAAAGTATACACAGAAATAGCCTAGAGCATGTGCTGAGTGTGTGCGTTGGTCAGGGAAATCAGAGGTCAGCTGTACAGCTGAAATTGACCCTGACATACTTCCTGTGAACAGTAGTGAAGTAGCTCATTGACCTCCAGTGACCTCTTACTGGATTCAATTACAACAGCAAAACTAACCTGGTAATGAAAGTGAATGACCTCAGCTGCCATCTATTGGTCAACTACTATCATGATGTTACATACGCAGAGAGTGTAGAGAAATAATTGTCTAATCATCTAATAAAGATAATGGAAATATATTATTTAAACGTGAAATACAGTCAAACCCCTCCTCAAAAAAATGTGCTCAAAATAAAGATAATATTGTAAACAAATGTTAAACATTTTAGAAGTAATTTAGAAGAGGTAGAAGTAATTTAAGTAATTATTAAAACATTTTCTTCAAGCAAGGACAGAATAACCGATTTCTTGTCCTTATGTTTTAGTGGCTAGTTAGCAAGTGATTCAGTGTCATTAAAATTGTATATTTAGTAAAGTTCCTTGTTATATAAAAAGTGGAAAAAAGAATGTTGGCTTAACAAAATGTGGGAAAAAGATATTTGGAATAAAACATTCTAATTACAAATAATTATATATTTGTCTTCAGCCAGGTCTATTCTAGGCTTATAAGACTTTCTGGGACACAATGAATAAGAGTGAATAAGACTTCCTGCAAGTGAGTGTTCCAGTGGCTGGTTTCCAATAAATCCAGGTTCAGCTCCACTGAGAGAAAGACAGAAAGAGGTAGAATAAAACATTTCACAGTTATCAGTCTGGACTGGAGTGCTAAAAACTTAGTAATAAAAGAGATTGGCAATCTCATTCTATACCTGAGGTGACTTTTCAAAACTCGCAACCATATTTAGACAGCCAGTATAGTACAGAATGTGCTGCATGAAAGGAAACTTGAAAACTAGTTTTCTGTTTGGTCATTGATGTGCTTGTGGAAAGAGTTATTCTTTGCTGTCAATCACTAATGTTGGCACTGTCAACCTCTTTCAGGTTGTCAAAAATGGTCAAAATAGGGATATTGTGCCATCAGAGAAAGAGACAACAAGGTAGTGATCTGTCAGGAGTTACCAATGTCTCTTCATTCCCTAACATCCCTATAAGGAGGACCTGAATGTGAGTAAGTGATAATTGAACGCAGAATGATTTCACCAAGTGCAACATGCTCCTGGATCAACATCTATGTTGATCCTGGAACAACATTCCAATCAACCAATCAGATTTGATGGGCAAGTTTACAGTTTATGTCACAACCATAATTGAACACCCGTGGAATTCAGTCAAGGAGCTGCCATCAGATACTGATGTCCATGAATAGAACAGGGAGCGTGGCGCAGCGCTGAGCTTCCTAAAACCAGGGACCATTACAGTCCAAGACATTTACAGACTTCAGGGTTTATGCTCCTTGAAATATAACACTCACATGCATTTCTCGAGCCAAGAATTTAAGGACAGTGTGACTTTCACAGAGAGAGAGAGAGATAGATGGTATAAATCACAATAGCTGAGGAAATGTTCTCACTGAAAATACTACAACAAAAATCTTGGTGATTTAAAATACATTTTAACATGTCTCAGATGATCAATGATTGATAGGCTTCACCCGCGACATATTACTAATAATAAGTAAATATGATCACATGCGAGTTAACCACAGTGGATCCTCAAATGGGACAGCCACAAATTTTAGTCTATAAATATCAAAAGCATTTAGGACACTGATCAGGCTGGAAGCCCAGTCTTTGACTATATATTTTAAAAGGGATAAATAACTGTATATAAATAACATGAACCATGATTTAAACAAAAAAAACAACAAAAAAAACAATTTAAAATCAATATAGAAATGAATGCAATGCTGTTTTATATTTCATAATATAAAAGCACTTCATAAAAAAGCACTTCAAACCAGCGTTGTTGTTGTTAATTAAAACTAAAACATTGCTTCCATTAATTAAAATAAACCTGAAATAAAATAAAATATTAGATGAGAAAACTTAAAGGGGTCATGAACTGGCTTTTTTAATTTTTTTATACTGTTGTCTGGTCAACTTATGACGTTTGCGTGATTTTTACATTCAACAACATCATAATGAATAAGTAATAGACTATTTTCTACCCTGGTTTTGAGCCTCTCTCATGGAACACTCGGTTTTTATGGGCGTGCTGCACTGAAGACTTGGAAGTGAACGGTCACTGCTATGATTGAATAAGCTTAGTTTGCATATTATAATGAGCTCCGTCTCCCCCGCGAGTACACATGAGGAATTGTTTTGAAAGCGTGTGGGAAACCGGCAACTGGAATGATGATTCGCCCACAGGGCAAAATATCTTTATCAAACAGACACAATGATTTATCTCATCCACCCGCAATTAATTGGAATGTTATTTTTTATTACTTGGCCGGCCAGATCGGTGGATATAACCACGAACCGTGCATCACTAACACACACACGCACGCACGCACGCACGCACGCACGCACTATATATAGCATTACACACAGCTATGACATGGACAAGAAGCAATTTTACAACATAATACACTGCAAGACGTTCTACATGAATGTCACCGCATTTCAAAGCAGCTGGATTTGATTAAAAAAACTGGTTTAATGTGCTCATAATAAATCAAATGAATAATTGGTGCATAACGTTCACTTGCAAAATGACTGGACTAAATACACAAATAAACAAAGTTGTATGCCTATAAATCAGTTGAGGGTTGTTGGTAATGACTGGCAGGGTTACATTGCAAAATAAAACAAATGTTGTCAGATTGGGCTAAAATGTGTTTTTTCTTGTGCCATCAACATAACAAGAAGAAATTTCTTAAGCCAAAGAAATTTCTTAATATCAATTTGATACCTTAAAAAATCTGGTGATTATCCATTCTGCTCTAAGAACTTAATTTATAACTTAAATTATATATTTTGCATAGGTGTTGAAGTTAGAAAAGTGTGTATTTGTAGTAGGCAAAGGCCACAGAAGGCAGGTAAAAATACCACACACGCCAGCTGTTTCTTTGCTGCTTCAAGGGCCAAGTATTATTCAAGACAGTATAGACAAGGCCCCTCTCCAACCTCAAAACCCTGAGGAGAACAAGCCTGTGTGGAAAACTTGAATAATGAACATGACAATGAGCAGACTTGACTTGTTTTAACTAAATGATGCAATGTGAAAACTATTTTTGTTGTTACTTGCAAAATGTCTACTTACGAAATACCTAAGGGCTGAATGGACAAAAAGATTGATTATAAGTCAGCATTATGTTCAGAAAAACAAAGTGCACAAAAGTAGTGGTGCCAGATACATTATGGTATTGAATAAAAGCATCATGTTCATGGATAATGACAGTCAGCCAAGTTGAAACGGCTATGCTCCTCTTATCTCAGGCCTGTTGTCAATGGCATTTGCATTACATAAGGTCTCTTAACCTCCTTAAGAGCAAAACTATTCATAAAAGGCTGCTTTATTAAAGGTTCACTCAGTATTTTTTTATATAAAATAAATAATTTAGTAAAATTAACATTACTTATTGCATTGTGAATGATCATTAAATAACCATGAACAATAGTTTATTTATAAATTAACCAAGATTTTAAAAAATGCAGTAAAAATAAGATTAAGCAGGGATTTAGCACTTACTAGCATGAAGGGCAAATATAGACTGTGCATAGAGATTGATTAAGACTCAAACTCTCTTTGATACAAAAACATACCCCTAATATTATATGAGCAACAATGCCACTTTTTCCAAATATCCCCACAATTGCAAATTATTTTTTTGACAAATGACAATTGATTTAACAAACAACAGGATAATATTAAGTAATGTACATTTTAAACACAGTATTGTCATTACTGTTTGCGCTATTTTGCAATGAAATAATAGTTCCAACAAAAGCTACAGCAGAACTGCAACACACAGCAGCGATTCGTGAATGAATCTGCAGCTTTGAATGAATCGGGAGAGTCAATGATTCAATGACCCATTTATGAACAGCCACTTTGTTAATGAATGAATGAATGAATGAATGTTACTTGCAGCCACCTACATGTTTATGCATTCATTAACACTTTACAATAAGGTTACATTTGTCAACATCAATTAACAAAAATGTAACTAAAATAAATTTCACACAAAAATGAATAATGGTTTTAAAAACATTTTTTTAAAATCGTATACACTCGCATGAGATGAAGACTCAAGTAAGTTATTTAATAAAATGGTTAACTAACAATTAAAAGAAGAATATTTATAAACTAACCAAGAATAATACATGCTATAAAAATTGATAGTTCATGAAACCTAATTCATTAATTTATGGAATAATACTCTTGTCTGGCTATCACCAGACCAAGCTCAATCTTTTAAGACTGAACATTAGTCTGGGGAGTCTGCTCTGTATTTTCTACTGCACAAGAGGCGTGCACTATCAACAGCATAGTTCAAATGACTCTGTACGCAATTGGATAGTCCATTAACCAATCAGACCACAAGAGGCGTGATCAACAGGCCTCGATACATCCTTCTCTATCCGTCATTGTGTTTAACCTGCCAACCAGGTGGATAGGCCAGTCTGTGATTGGTTCCCGCAAAAGTGTGGCAGAAGCAGTAGAAATTAATGTACAGGTTTCCAGACTGAGCTGCAGGGCGAAATCAAATCGGCGGCAGATCAGGCTGGGTTTACCCAGTCTAATAATACTCTACAATAAGGTTAAATTTTTAACAATAATTAAAGCAAATAATTTTCAAAATCATATACACTCACATGAGATGAAGGCTTTTATTTTACAAGGAAGGGACCGCCTCATGGAGGCTGCCATGTTAAGATGACATGACCAGCTGAATACTACTACTTTGTTGTATCTCGGTAAACCCACATCAAATAATTTAGTTTGCAGAGTAAATTATTAATGGCTGACAGTAGTATTTGCAGTGCTTATACAATAGCATTAAACTTTTGTTTGCGTATGATTCTGCATCCACACCAGCAGGTGTCAGTATAAAGTCTATGCACCTTTTATAAATTAATTTTAAAAATTCTCATGCCTGCACAGTGATGGAGGGGACATCTAAATGTGCATATCATGGAAAAATTTATTTTGTGTAATATATTTGTGTATATATTTACTTTGTAGCCACAGTGAAGTGGTTTCAGGGCCTTTAACTACATGGGCTGTCTGCATTCATAGCTGGCTATGGAAAATAAAATAAAATAAAAATGCATGTCTACAAGCAAACAGCTTGAAGGGTGTTGAGACTGCGGCCTGGCCAGTGGCAGAGAAACATTCCAGAGGTGTGAGTTCACATGTGATAGTGGGGCTGCAGGGTGCTATGCGGCGGCTATCTCAAGGGATATGGTTTTCCCATCAGGGGTTTTCCAGAGTGCACGAACAACTGGGATGGCTGCGAAAGGAAGTGTTAACACCTGCCATCCGGAACTCAAAAACATTAGACAGATCACCGAGGGACAAGTAAGAAATACAAGATTGATTAATGCATTTGATGATGTGCGGTTAACTTTTATGTTTTATTTAGAGCATCTGGATTTGTTCGCATCAGGATTCACAGCCAATGCATCCCAAGTATGGTGCTATTACGGATTCAGAACACAGTGTAAAACTGGGAGCAGCCAAAAGAATATTTTAAATAAACACACGTTACTGTTTCTCAAGGTGAATGCGCTGAGATAAAGAATAGGTTTGGCTCTCACAGGCGGCTTGAGAGCCAGGAAAATACTTTTGTACCTTCTTAACAATCTGCTCACACAAGTGTAACATGTATACAGACAGTGATGACAACCTCAGACAATTATACTGTCTATTACTACCTGAAACACAATCTGCCAAGGCAGAAAAATGCTACTTAGAGCAGACTTAGCTTAAAATGCCTCTCACCAACAAACTAACTCATTATGCTGGCATGTCTAGAGATTTCAATACAGAGTTTATGGAAATTGCCACGCAGGCTGGAAAGCTTTATATATTGCATAATGAGATAAAAGAGCCTATTGTGCTGTGACTCAAGGAGTGTCCATGAAACAGCCAGAGACACTGGAAAAACACTAGTGTGCGAACAAATATGCACTTAGCAACTTCGAACACATAAACTCACAAACACAGACATGCACCTACACACATACACGCACGCACACACGGCAAAAACAATTTATGGAAGTTATAAGTGACAGTCTTACGCAAGTCCCGCTGTTAGGGCCTTTGATGTGGCGAAGACAGTAATACTCAACATGAGCCTGCTGTCGCACAATTCCTCTGAGATTACTAAGGATGAATTTCAGAGTTTCAACGGTGTCAGTTTTGTTCACTGGGATGAACTACAGCTAAAGCACATATAATCTCCCATTTTAAACACATGGCCATGCATAATATTGAATTAAGACAATTTTATTCTGCATGTTTGGTTGGATTTAGAGCTAAACAAAAATATAACTACCATGAGTTCAAACATGGAACCAATATATTGTTCCAACAATGCTAAAAAATAATGCAAAAACAACATGCAACTAGGTTTTAATATATCTCCTTTAAGTCCTTAGTGATGTCACATTTGCACGACATTAAAAATTCTATTTCAAATAAATTCTGTTTGAACTTTCTATTCATCAAAAAATCCTGAAAATGTATCACAGTTTAGTCACACAAAAATATTAAGTTAAGTATGACAGTATGATCAGTATAGAGCAATGATGCTGAAAATGTAAATTTGCCATCACAGGAATAAATTGGGAGGGAGCATGAAGAATAATTTTCACACATGAATCGGCCCCAGATCAATTAATTTAAAGTCTTTGGGATGTGCTAGAGTAGACATTACAGAGTGCTTGACCCAAAAATGTATGCACCTCTTGATGGAAATAACATCACAACATTTATTTCCATAATTTTTTGGTCGAGATCATGCTACCTCCCAGCGATTCTTTCTCACTGCAATATGGCCATGACGTTGTTTAAGAAATGAAAGCTACATACTCCATCAATTAGGGTTAGAAGAACTGTTGCCAAACATATAACATGCTAGAAAAATAATAGTCACTGCAATAATGATCCAATCATAGACTCTTAAGCATTTGCCTATTTAAATGCAAACAGCGACTTTTTTTTCTTTCTTTGTCTGGGCAGTGTATATTAAAAGAAAACAGCAACAGTGGCACAAACAATAATGTGAGTTTGGGACGTGGCCATCTGTAAGACTGACCAATGGCAATGGTGGGCAGAGTGGTAAGGAAACCTGTTTGAAAGCATTCAGAAAATCAATAACTGTGCAATGCTACTCAACTGCTGTCAAGGCAGTGATACTTCATTCCCTTAATAAAAGAAATGAGGTAAAGCGATAGCAGCACGGATCTACAGGGAGCAAAGGAACAGAGGAGCCCCGAGGATGTGGTCAGGCTACTGTTCAAAGAAGATGCAGATGTCTAGCCAAACAATGAGCTCATGAGTTTCTGCGGGGACCACAGTGGAGGGCTAGGGTGTACTTTCCATTCCTCCGCTCTTCCAGGCGCTCTCAGATCCTTGTCTCTGAGGTGGCTCATTACAGACCTTGTGTGTAGCACGGCGGTGAGTGTCAAAGCCTCTGAGGAGAAAACCTCAACCCCCCTTTCTGATTAATTTCAAGAGCTTTTGCTGCACTCATCAGGATCACACGGCTGAGGTGAACTTTCTTCCTTTTGTATTAAATGAGCTTTTTGCTCTCATGCACCAGACAAAACTTGTCTGACGTACATATCAAACATTAAAAGATAAATGAGATCTTTAGAGCTGTGAGTACAGATCTTTATGCCCTGATAAGAGTACAGCTTCTCTGGTGAATATAATGCTAATAATATATTAAATTAAGAAATGTGCAAGATTGGATAAAATATAAATATAGTGTTGGAAGGAAGAAAGGGCTAAATAAAGGTAGTTTAGATTAGTTAGATTTAGGTCGTTTAGTAGCTTAGCAAGACTTCCTATATTGTAGAGGAGCAAATTCTGGACTGTTAAAATATTTTTAAAAATCCTTTTTGTCTAGGCTATATAATGAAAAAGGGAGTGGTCCAGTGCTGTTTTGGACCTCATTGACTTTCATTGTATGGACAAAAACACGTGAAACATTTATCAGTCTGTCTTCTTTTGTGTTCCACATAATACACTCACCTAAAGGATTATTAGGAACACCATACTAATACTATGTTTGACTCCCTTTCGCCTTCAGAACTGCCTTAATTCTATGTGGCATTGATTCAACAAGGTGCTGAAAGCATTCTTTAGAAATGTTGGCCCATATTGATAGGATAGCATTTTGCAGTTGATGGAGATTTGTGGGATGCACATCCAGGGCACGAAGCTCCCGTTCCACCACATCCCAAAGATGCTCTATTGGGTTGAGATCTGGTGACTGTGGGGGCCATTTTAGTACAGTGAACTCATTGTCATGTTCAAGAAACCAATTTGAAATGATTCGAGCTTTGTGACATGGTGCATTATCCTGCTGGAAGTAGCCATCAGAGAATGGGTACATGGTGGTCATAAAGGGATGGACATGGTCAGAAACAATGCTCAGGTAGGCCGTGGCATTTAAACGATGCCCAATTGGCACTAAGGGGCCTAAAGTGTGTCAAGAAAACATCCCCCACACCATTACACCACCACCACCAGCCTGCACAGTGGTAACAAGGCATGATGGATCCATGTTCTCATTCTGTTTACAGAAATCGAGACTCATCAGACCAGGCAACATTTTTCCAGTCTTCAACTGTCCAATTTTGGTGAGCTTGTGCAAATTGTAGCCTCTTTTTCCTATTTGTAGTGGAGATGAGTGGTACCCGGTGGGGTCTTCTGCTGTTGTAGCCCATCCGTCTCAAGGTTGTGCGTGTTGTGGCTTCACAAATGCTTTGCTGCATACCTCGGTTGTAACGAGTGGTTATTTCAGTCAAAGTTGCTCTTCTATCAGCTTGAATCAGTCGGCCCATTCTCCTCTGACCTCTAGCATTAACAAGGCATTTTCGCCCACAGGACTGCTGCATACTGGATGTTTTTCCCTTTTCACACCATTCTTTGTAAACCCTAGAAATGGTTGTGCGTGAAAATCCCAGTAACTGAGCAGATTGTGAAATACTCAGACTGGCCTGTCTGGCACCAACAACCATGCCACGCTCAAAATTGCTTAAATTACCTTTCTTTCCCATTCTGACATTCAGTTTGGAGTTCAGGAGATTGTCCTTTTCACTGTTGCACTGTAGTGAGGACACAGTTGATATCGCATTACAGGCCCTGTCTGAAATGGCACCCTAAACCCTCACGGTCTTCCTCTGAGTCTGCACTTTCACAACGTAATGACGCTTTGACTGCCGGGTAGAAGTCCTCTGAGTAGCTCACGAACTTGCGGGCTCAGCTGAAGTGCGCACGAGGGCACATAGCAGCTGCAAAGGGGGCACTAACAAGCCTTCTTTAAGCTTAAATGACGAATGGGACACCCTACGGTCTTGTGGATTTAACGGCCTCGTGCACACAGCGGCCATTGTAAGTCCACAAGACCGAAAGTGCATATGAAGTGTGCCATTTGGGACAGGGCCACAGCCTATGATTACAGCTGAGAATTCAAACAACACGCGGCACGCGCAAGAGAGAGGTTTCTGCACGGAGCGCCGCGATAAGTTTAACAACGCTCACCACATGGATCATATAGATCAGATACAGACTGGAGTAAGCATGTTTAAGTTTTTTATGGACATATTTTATATACTCTAGTGCTCTAAACATGAACCATCAGCATGTACATATTTCACCAGGTCTTCTTCAAATTAAATATATGTGTAAACAAGGACACTGATACTACAGTCGTACATCTGATCACGACCGCAATGACACGATCGATTCTGCAACACCAAAGACGATGTAAGTTAATAGACTGACAATTCAAAGAAGAATGGGCAAAAAAGTAACTTTCTTTCTTTCTATGTTAAATTTCATAGAAAGTCATAGTGTAGTGTAAATTTCATAAATTTCATAGTGTCATTTGTTCAGAGACTGTAGTGCTCTAAAATGTATTGAAAATATCCTTAGACCTTTTAAATGTTCTTCAGCGTTTCTCCCTTTTGTCAGTTTGTTGTTATATAGGGTTACATTTTTAAAATGCTTAAGGTGCCCTCAACTCTCGTCACTCAAGATGGCGCCGCCGTGTTCGGTCGCCGTTCAGGTCGCTCCGTGAAGACTGTGCTTTTATTTTCTATTTTACTTTCTTTTGCTCTCAATTTTTACAAATGTATCATCTGCATTGATCTGCTATGACAGCAAAACTCTTCTGGACATTGGTTCCCTCTACACTGGACTGTTTCAGGACACTTTCACCGATCCTCTGTGGCCATCTGAGATTCTTCGCAACGCCGAGTTGAACAATGGCCAGTCGACGGCAAAGAATCAAGAAACACCGTGGGAAAAGCGCAGGGATCCGTAACAGACTGAGAAAAAGAGCATTCAGCCCACCTCTCCCGAGCATTCTGCTCGCAAATGTCCAATCCTTGGAAAATAAGATGGACGATCTTAGAGCCAGGATAAGTTTTCAACGGGACATGAGAGACTGTAACATCTATTGTTTGTCTGAAACATGGCTCACGCCCGCGGTCCCGGACACAGCTGTGACGCCGTCGAAGAACTTCTCTGTTTTTCGGATGGACAGAACAGCTGAGGCCGGTAAATCCAAAGGCGGTGGAGTATGTTTCATGATCAACAAGAAATGGTGCGACCCCAGGAACATCACCATTCTCTCGCAATCCTGCTCGCCTCATCTGGAACATTTAACAATCATTTGCCACCCATTCTATTTGCCGAGGGAGTTTTCCTCTGTCATCGCCACTGCCGTTTACATTCCACCACAGGCAGACACAGGGCTGGCTTTATCTGGCCTTCATGATGTTACCAGCGGCTTCACTAACAAACACCCCGATGTTGCGTTCATCGTCGCGGGCGATTTTAACAAAGCAAACCTAAAGAAAGTCTTGCCAAACTTTCACCAGCACGTCTCCTGTCCTACACGAGGAGCAAACACACTGAATCATTGCTTCTCTCCGTTTAAGAACGCCTATAAAGCGCGGTCACTTCCAGCTTTTGGCAAATCGGATCACGCCGCCATTTTCCTCACACCTGAATACAAACAAAGGCTCGTTCAGGAACCCCGGTGAGGCGGGAAGTTAAACGTTGGTCACCCCGTTCAGAGACCGTGCTACAGGCAGCTCTTGATGACGTCGACTGGGACATGTTCCAGGCGAGTTCATCTGACGTCAGCGAGTTCACGGATGTGGCGCTTTGCTTCATCAACACGCTTACAGAGCAAGCCACACAAACAATAACAATAACGTCCTTCTCAAATCAGAAACCGTGGGTGGACAATTCAATCCGTGCTGCAGTGAACACACGCACTGCCGCATACAACGCCGGTCTCCTCTCGGGGAACATGACTGAATACAAATCAGCCTGCTATGCTCTGCGACGCGCAGTTAAAGCCGCAAAGCTCCGTTATAAGGATCGAGTGGAGTCTCATTTCCAACTCAACGACTCGCAGCGCATGTGGCAGGGTCTGAGGTCCATCTGTTCTTTTGGATCTAAATCCTCTGCAGAGGTGAGAGCTGATCCGTTACTTGTGAATGAGTTAAACTCTTTCTACGCTCGCTTTGACTGTAATCGTGGCAGCGCGACTCCGCCAAGTGACGCGTCAGAGGGAATCACTCAGAGCAGCAACAACCACGTGATCTCTGTCTCGGAGGATGAAGTTCGGAGGGCACTCAAGCATGTGGACGTCAGGAAAGTTGCTGGGCCGGATGGTATTTCAGGCCATGTTCTGCGGTCCTGTGCTGATTAGCTCGCCGGGTTGTTTACATCTATCTTTAATGAGTCCCTCGCTACATCTGTGGGGGACCCCACCTCCTTCAAAAAATCCACTATCATCCCTGTCCCTAAGAACAGTAAACCCTCTTGCCTAAATTACTATCATCCAGTGGCTCTCACGTCTATAGTCATGAAGGTCTTTGAGAGACTCATTAAAAACACCATTTGCTGCTTCATTCCTGACACTTTGGACCCTCTTCAGTTTGCCTATTGTCCCAATAGATCGACTGAAGATGCCATCTCTCATGTCCTCCACTCCTACGTAAGGCTGCTATTTATTGATTATAGCTCAGCCTTTAACACCATAGTTCCCATTAAGCTAACCACCAAACTCCTGGATCTCGGCCTGAATTCTTCTCTCTGCCACTGGATTGAGGACTTCCTCACTGGCAGGCCTCAGGTGGTGAGAATAGGCCAGTCCACCTCCACCTCCTGAGTGTGGGAGCTCCACAGGGCTGTGTCCTGAGTCCCCTGCTCTACTCTCTCTACACGCATGACTGTTTGTCCACACACAGCTCCACCTCTATCATCAAATTTGCTGATGATACTGTTGTCCTGGGCCTCACTTCCAACAACAATGAGACGGCATACTTGGACGAGGTGGAGCATCTAACATCATGGTGCCAGGACAACTGTCTCTCTCTGAATGTTGGCAAGACCAAAGAAATGGTTGTGGACTTCAGGAAGAGACAGCAACGGACATACTCCCCTCTCATGATCAGCAGGTCACCAGTAGAGAGAGTGAGCAGCTTCAAGTACCTGGGTGTAAACATCTCCGAGGACCTGACCTGGACTGCTCACATTCAGACACAGGTGAAAAAAGCCAGGCAAAGGCTGTACCACCTGCGCCAGCTGAGGAAATTCAAGGTTTCACCAGCTATCCTGAAAACTTTCTATTTAGGGGCGATAGAAAGTGTATTAACTTTTAATTAATTGGTATGGGAACAGCACCTACAAATGCATGACTGCAAAGCCCTGCAAAGAGTTGTGCGCTTATCCGAGCGTATCTCAGGGTCAGCTCTCCCGTCTCTGCAGGACGTCTACACCAAACGCTGCAAAGATTCAAGATTCAAGATTCAAGATTCAAGAGTTTTATTTGTCACATACACAGTTATATACAGAATATACAACCGGCAGTGAAATGTAAACAGGTCCGCTCCATGGACAGTGCAAATTCACAGTTAATGGTAACGGTAGTCAAAGGTAGAGCTACTAAAATCATCAAGGACTCTAATCACCCTGCAAACCCTCATTTCACGCTGCTGCCATCTGGTAAGCGCTTCCGAAGCCTGATGGCCAAAACCGAGAGACTCAGGAGGAGCTTCTTCCCCCAGGCCATCAGACTCCTGAACTCAGTCACTTAACATCACGTGACCATCGATATATTGACATTGCACTGCACTTTCTGTTCTCGTTGTTACTGTGTAACAACCTGTTATAAACCTGTTTGCACATTATACTTCTTTGTACATTTGTTAACCACATATTTATAAGTCTACAGTTTACTCACTGCACAGTCTACTTCACTTATTTTATTCCACTTCTTTATTTTTATTTTTTATTTTTTCTACTTGACTTGATTTATTTATAATTCTACAGATATATATATATATATATATCTGTCCATGGAGCGGACCTGTTTACATTTCACTGCCGGTTGTATATTCTGTATATAACTGTGTATGTGACAAATAAAATTCTTGAATCTTGAATCTGATTAGTGTGTTGCAGGTCTGTGTTTTATTGGTTGTTGTCTCCCCACAGCATCATTTTGTTGCAAACCTTATTAATTCTAGTGTGGAATTTTCTACAATATTCACTCATCATGACAGTAAAATTCTAGTCAATCTACTGCAGTATTTCCTCTCTCAATCAGTAGAAAAAAAAAAAAAAAGAAAAAAAACCTCATATACCGCAAAATAATTTTGAAAAATACCGTGCTATACATTTTTGGTCATACCGCCCAGCACTAAAGCTCAAATAATTTTTTAAACACATCCCACAAAATTGTTCCAATGTTTCCCCACTTTGACAACAGCATATTGTGTTTAAATCAAGTTATTTAAAAAAACCTCATGTACAGTGGAAAATGGAAAAGCCCCATTATTTTGTGACCCCCCAAAACTGGCAGCAGAAGCTAGCTGTGGTTGATTGAGGCCCTTCTTTTAATCTGCAACGTATTACCATACTTGCTGAACATGGGAAATAATAACAAATGGTGAGTCCCTCACACTGAGGCACTGGGTACAGTATGTGCTTTGCTTGGAACCTCATCTCACCACACCACTGACTCTCTGAGGTTTCCAACTCCTGGATTTTTCCGTAGAGCTCAGGGTTGTAATACTGAGTTATTGTTTATCTAGTATCAATAGTTGGAAGGGGTGGAAAGAGAGAATGGAGAGTTGTCTTAAGGGACATGGAAGCTACCTCGCTTCCAAAATCAGCAACAAGAAATTCACAAAATCAGGGACCTTCATTTATAAAAGTACATATGATTGGATTCTGTCATAAATTCCATGGATCTAATCCTATGTTAAAACTAAGGGAGAAATCTGGATTTAAACACATGAAAAAGAAAAGATGTGAATGCTGAACAAATGTGCACTGAATGGATAAGAATTAAATTAATGAAGACGTTTGTTTTAAGAAAATTAAAATTAAATTAAAAATTTTTTTTTTTAAAAAGGCAGAACTTGTGATTATGTATGATTTAAAATGCCTTAATTGAAAATTTGTTTTAGAGCAACATACACTGATCAGGCTCAACATTGTGTTGGTCCCCCTTTTGCTGCCAAAACAGCCCTGACCTGAAGAGGCATGGACTCCACTAGACTCCTGGGGCCTGTACCATGATGGTAGTTTAACAAACTCAGGGTTACAGGATTAGTTTCGAGTTGACAAAACCAAACCAGTCTATTCAGGCTTTGTTGGTCCCATGATTCTGATCATCAGCTTTCTCTGTGAACTCAGGCTATGATCCTGAGGAGTTTAGCTGTGACATCAGTAGTGAACAGCCAATCACATGCTCTGGATCAGTGGAACTGAAGCAGTGAGATTCATTTCTCTCTTCTGCAGAATATTACATGATGGAAAAATATTAAGAATTTAAACAAAGAAAAAAAGAAAGAAAAGAAAAGCTGTATGAAAGAGGACAACTTAAAGAAAAATCTTATACATCAATGCAAGTAAAAGTTATGAAGTTAGTTTAGTTGATATAGAGAGAATTAAACATTTAAGCTCACATGTAGTCATTTTTATAGTTTTACTGATTTTAAAGCTTATTTGTATGACCTTTAAAGGCTATTTATAATAATTTTAACTAAGTGCCTATTAATGATTGATTAACTAAAATGATACATGTGTAATTGATTAAGAGTATAATAATTACATAAATGATATCGAAATCATTCAAAATTATTATTATTATAAATAAGCATTGTTAAAAGCCAGATGCTTTAGTCTTTAAAAACCCTTTGCTATGTAGTGACCTTTAATTTGGAGTAGAAACAGGGGGAGTGTCTTTATTGCATCAGAGGTGTGCCCCTGAGGGTGTGCTGTGGTATCTGCACCAAGATGTTAGCAGCAGATCCTTTAAGTCCTGTAAGTTGCGAGGTGGGACCTCCATGGATCTGACTTGTTTATTCAGCACATCCTAAAGATGCTCAATTGGATTGAGATCTGGGGAATTTGGAGTCCAAGTCAACACCTCAAACTCGTTGTTGTGCTCCTCAAACCATTTCTGAACCAATTTTGCTTTGTGGCAGGGCTCATTATCCTGCTGAAAGAGGCCACAGCCACCAGGGAATACCGTTTCCATGAAAGTGTACATGTCTGCAACAATGCTTAGGTGGGTGGTACGTGTCAAAGTAACATCTACATGGATAGCAGGACCCAAGGTTTCCCAGCAGAACATTGCCCAAAGCATCACACTGCCTCCGCTGGCTTGCCTTCTTCCCATAGTGCATCCTGGTGCCATGTGTTCCCCAGGTAAGTGACGCGCACACACACATACCCATCCATCCACGTGATTTAAAAGAAAATGTGATTCATCAGACCAGGCCACCTTCTTCCATTGCTCCGTGGTCCAGTTCTGATGCTCACGTGCCCACTGTTGGTGCTTTTGGAGGTGGACAGGGGTCAGCATGGGCACCCTGACTGGTCTGCGGCTATACAGCCCCATACACAACAAACTGCGATGCACTGTGTATTCTAACACATTTCTATCAGAACCAACATTAACTTCTTGAGCAATCTGAGCTACAGTAGCTCGTCTGTTTGATCGGACCACACGGGCCAGCCTTTGCTCCCCATGTGCATCAATGAACCTTGGCCGCCCATGACCCTGTCACCGGTTCACCACTGTTCCTTCCTTGGACTACTTTTGATAGATACTGACCACTGCAGACCGGGAACACCCCACAAGAGCTGCAGTTTTGAAGATGCTCTGACCCAGTCGTCACCCACTAACAGGTGCCGTGATGAAGAGATAATCAGTGTTAATCACTTCACCTTATTATGCCTTTCTCATGGTATATCGGTCCATGAGAAAGTAACCCTGAGACCTACAGCACAAGATTATAGGAAGTTATAATATCTCAAGCTTACATTTATGGACAAAGGAAGATAAAAATTATTTAAAACTCTAAAAGAAGTGAACATAAATCAATATACAGACAGACGAAAGCACTGCAACAAGTCTTCCATTTAAAAGTGCTACTGGCCTACATTTTCATCCATCCAGCAAGCTATTGCTGAATGACGATAACACATTTTAGTATATTGAGAATATGCTTTTCCAATTAAACTAAAAGAGAACTACTGAATGAAATCATACATTACAAGAATGTGGTTGGTGTACAGACTGAAAATGTTTTTACAATGAAAATTACACTTTAAGGCAGTTAAAGCTGTCATAACGCTGAGCTATTGAGTTTTTACCTTTTATATTTGTCAAAGAAATATCTGGATATTATACAGACCATGATGGGTTTATTCCTTTAAAAACTGTATATCTGAAATCTGAGTGAATGTGACGCCTCATATTTTGCCAGTGAGTGGAAATACCTCTGGATTTCCCTCTTCTGTAAGAGAATTCCACATTTTTCCCCCCGATGGAAGAATTAATGACAAGAACTGATTCATTACACTCATAAAAACTACAAGGCTGGTGACAAAGGGAGCAGTTTACACCTATACGTTCAGAAAAATAAGGAACTTTTTAGAAAGCCACCCAAAGCATAAAACCCCAAAAATTTAACGTGGAAATAAAGTTAAGAGTTCGAGGTCACAGGGTCATGAAATGCTTCCTTTTCCATCCGTCTCTGTGGTTGAAAACACCTCTCTGGTTTTCTCATTCAAAACAGGAGCACTGCACATTTGTCATTTTAAGTGCTGTTTTTGTAGTGGATATCAAAATGATTTATATGCTTCTATGAAACAATTGCAGAGAGGCATTTCTGAATCGAGTCAAAACAACTGAAGTCTTAATATTCATAAAATATTTTAGCATTCTTTTAAATCAACTCTGCATTGAATCAGAAAGTGACTGTGTTTTGGCTATTTATGCCTCTATAATGCCAGATCAGGGGGTTTATTTTCTTCTAAGCTCATTTTAACAAAGACTGCACAGCAGGAGACTCAAGCTGCTCTTGAAAATTAAGTACCTTGAACAAAAGTGTCTCATCCAGCTATTAATGCCCCAATTATCCAGTTCTGTATAAGCATGGGAATCTATTAAAAAGGGGGTGTAGAAACAAAACAGAGAGAGAACAGAAGGTGAATGGAGTATCTTGCCCCAAGGCAGAGTCTTCAGCCAAGAGCCCTGAAGATGGAGAACAGTCCCCTTTCTGTGTGTGTGCGGGGCTACGCTGGTCCAAAACTAACAAGGACTCTCTTTCAAGTGTAGTGATCACATACTGTGCACCTAGCTCCTATCACCTCAGCCACCCCTCCTCCTCAGAGAGGAGGTCTCTCCCCTGCCGCTTCACCCTGCTCTCGTCGACACAAAGGTCTTGAGTAATGTCACCGAAACATCAGTACAGCGGAGCTAATGGTGCATATATGAACACATGCTACAAGTCAATAGTAAATAAGTTGAGGCACAAAGCCTCCAAAGGCAAGGTCTTTAATTCCCTTGATGTCAAAATAAAAATGAGAAGTTCATAAACTACTACCGAGTCAGAAAGTTGACTGAATGTTGGTCATTTTATGAAACAGGTGCATTTTTCCAGTTTCAAAAGGTGATTTCAAAAATTCTTTCAGATAAATGTGCTTAAAAGCCCATTGAAGTGCATTGAAACACGCAGTTTCTCTCAATGTGTTGACGTAATTTCCAATGAAACAGGAAGACAGCAGCTCCTCCCCTTTTTTAAATTAGCCAATAGCATTTCGCACAGCTCGACCAGAGCCATTGAGCAAAGCCACATTTGACATCTTATGACAGCCACAGTCGAATAGATTCCCCTTTAGATTTAATATGAAACTTACTAAAGCTAAGGGTGTGTAGTTTGAAAAAGTGTAGTTTGCGTAGATGTCGTAGGCCCATTGAAATATATCAGTGTCAGTTATCTGTGCTGTTTCTAATGCAGAGTCTGTCCAATCGTTTCTTCTCCTAATCTCTTCCATATTGCTTTGAAATATAGCATTCTGTGTAGAAGTCAAATGGGTCCGATATGTTTTGTGGTCTGTGCTAACTCGCACATATGATGCGCTCTGTGCTATTGTGTCTCTGGACCAGAGCAGACTGTGTGTGCACGGTTCACGTGACAAAGTTCAAAACCAGACTCCATTTGCCCCAATGGAATACATATTTACACAGTTTGAATCAATAGTGCACTACGCACTATTCACCATGTAGAAAATCGTAATAGTGTGAACAAATGACTGTTTTCAGCCGCAGCTTCAGTGTTTATAGTGCAGGGGGCGGGACACTTCAGATTCTAAAGAGCATTTGATGGGACAGGAAATCTGATGAGAAGCTGAAGTGTAGTGATGTCATCAAAATCATTGGCGGAAGTGAGAGACTGTAAGTGTTGAACGTTTATATCTTCTAAATGCAGATTTTGTCATTGACGATGAAGGACGGGTGACGTCTTTATCACAAAGTTTTTCTTTAATGTTTTATTTATGGAAAGTAACTGGGTTGATATATGCCTCACATTTAATAAAAAAAAATCATTATGTCATATAAAAATATATGATGTAGAGAGAGAATAAAGACTAAATGCTTTCTAATTTTTCATTAAAGGGACAGTTCACCCAGTCATCTAATCACCCTCATACAATTTCAAACAACAGCTAAGAAAAATCCCAATTTCTAATTACCCCATTGATTTTAGTGCTTTTGTATTGGATGTGTTTTTGAATCTGGATTTGTGTTTGTTCCAGAGGTTTGTAATTCTCTATCGCTTTCCCATGGACTTCTCCTGCAGACAGGAAATTATCTCACACTGATCTTTGGCCTGGCTGGAAATCAGAACAACAGGCAAAGCTCAGGCTGACATATTCAAGCTGCATCAATGAAGAACAAATGAGCAAGGGAGGAAAAATTGCAAATGTTTCACTGCATCTCGCTTACTCATATCTATTGAAAACAAAAGATCTGATGCCATCTAGTATGGCACCAAACTTCTGTTATTAAATGTTTCTTTGGCTAAAAATTATTCCATAAAAATCCTCCATTTAATTGACTTAATGTGGTCCCATAGTGTGGTTAAATGTGTGGTCCGTCTGTGTTGGGACAAGGCACTCGCAATAGTTTGATGTGTTCAAATAGAGAAAAAAAAACAAACAAAAAAAACATGTCTAGAAAGGCTTTCCTATTCTCAGACAGAAATAAGTCATCCACTCAGCAGGAGAATGACATGTACCACGCTGTTTCTCATTGCACATGTTGCTCATATTTCACAGGATCTGAGAGTTGGCATGACAGGATGAAACTCTTAGGGAAACTCTAGGGTTAACAGCAAAGTGCTTTGCTGATGACTGGCATGTACCCGTCTGGCAATATTTCTTTTTTTTAACAAAATTAGATTTTAAAAAACCCTGTGTAATCAAAATGTCCCAACCAAACTTGCTACCATTTCAATAGGAAATTAATATTAAAGTGATCGTTCACCCAAAAATGAAAATTCTGTATAATTTACTCACCCTCATGTCATTCCAAATCCATAAGACTTTAGGTCATCTCAAACAATGATCAGCAAACATACATATACCCCCCGGTTTCACAGACAAGGCTTAAGCTAGTCCCAGACTAAAATGCATGTTTGAGCTGTTTTAACTGAAAGAAACTTGCACTGACATACAGTGGTGTAAAGTAACGAATTACAAATACTCTCGTTACTGTAATTGAGTAGTTTTTCTCAGGAATTGTACTTTATTAAGTAGCTTAAAAACAGTGTACTTTTACTTTTATTTGAGTACATTTTAAGTGCTGTATCGGTACTTTTACTGCGCTATTTTCCCTAAACCTGCCGTTGCTACATTATGTTTATGTTTTTCCTGTCAACGTGATTGGCTAAGGCGAATAATCAGTGCTGTGACTCCATGTGTCGCGCGTGCGACTCCCGTCAAATCAACCATGACAGCGACCAGCCTAGAGTGAGTGTATGATGACTGAAATCGTTGCCTTAATTACAAAAAACTGATTGCAGAATATAAAATGTTCTAATACATGCACAAATGGTACGTATTCTGTTAGCGCTGCACGAGCTCGCGGTGCCATTTTCTGGAAACACTTACTTTAGACTGATTGTTTGCCAGGCTTCAAAGGGCATTAGGCATTAACCGATCGTCACTGATAGATTTTTGTCCCTTAAATCGATTTCGCTCAGCATGTAAATGCATTAATCTGCTTTCTGTCAGCTTATTGAAGTGCATTTTTTAATATAATGTGTTCTCACATGGCAATTTAAGAATGTTAGTCCATGTATATCGCAAATAACGTTCATAAAGCATCAGATTTATTTTTAAATCAGGTTTATTTTTTAATTGCAAGCTAAAATAATCAGTTGTGAAAATTGTGAGTTACTCGATTCTGATTTCTGAAGTGTATTCTTTTTACAGAGAAAACATCCATTGAAATTAAAGCAGTACAATGAATGCGTCTTGAAAAGAAAGAACTCTTGAACGTTTTGCAAAAATTTTTAATGAACCTGCAAGAAAACCTCTACAGAATGGTTGTCATAAATGTTACCAGATTATTGGTTGCTTTCTCAAATATTACATGGCTGTATTTTTAGTGCTAGCAGTCAAAAATTAAACTTGGAGAAATATTGAAATACTGTTGGTGAGCTCATGCTTTTTTCTTTTCTTTTTTTTTTTTTCTTACTGAGAATCATCCATAAAAGAGTAAGCTAAATTACTAATTTTTAAAGCTAACTAAAGCAAAATGTTTAATTTCCAGGGTATAAGGTGGAATAACATTCATAGTATACTACTCACTACTCTTGAGTACTTTTAAAAGGGCTACTTTTTACTCCTACTTTGAGTAGTATTTGGGACAGGTACTTTTACTCTAGCACTACATTTTATGATAAGTAACAGTACTTTTACTTGAGTATGCTTTTTCAGTACTCTTTCCACCACTGCTGACATATCTTCAAATATGTCAATGCCATTGTTTTGTTTTAAAATGCCCACCAGTAATGTTTTTTTGTTTTTTTTTCAGACACGTTTATAAAAGTTATTTAAATGTCCTAATCGAACTAGGTCTAATCCTGGTTTAGGCTAAGCCCTGTCTGTGAAACCGGGCCTTAGCATTCAAATTTGGTCATGGACGCTTATGTATGCTTTCTTGTTGCGCGAGAACCAATGAAGTTCTTTCTCCAGCACATTTGCTTCCAATTTCTTCCACAAGAACCAGTGAGGTTTGTTGTCATGCGTCAAGCAAGTGTGGCTGAGCTTCGGTTTATGTACGCTTATCAATGTTTATATGTGAGTAAAAGCCTAAATTAAATCTATTCACCATATAAAGCGATCATGTCTCTTCAGAAGACTGGGACTAAACTGCTTGATTCATACAGATTGATTTTACGATTCTTTGATGAACTCATTGAACCGTGAATAGACTTTCAACAGAGGGACAGAAATCGTTCCGATTTCATTACAAATATCTTCATTTGTGTTCAGAAGATGAATGACATGAAGCGGGTGAGTAATTGATGACAGAATTAGAATTTTTTGTGAACTATCTCTAAATATCTAATACAAATCAGCACATTTCAAAAGCATTTCACTGTTGAATAAAACAAAATCCAACTAGGGATCACCTCCCCCATACAGTTAACACAAGCAAACAAGGCAATATCTTAAGCATGACGTTAAGCATAACGTCGCTGGCAGTGCTGTCCACATCACTACTGCTCCGTTCCCGGCAACAGCAAGCATTAAAACTAGCAGACCTGAACCCAAAGAGGCATTAACAGAGCACACCTTGTTCTCAGCTGTGACTTAAAGAAAAACACTCCACCAGCTAGACATCAACGCAAATCATGCTTTACTCCGGACATTAAGACAAACATGTCATTCACAATTTTTATAGACACTTCAAATTTAAGGACCATGTAGCATAAATATTCATCTATTTTCCAAACCTCTTCACTGAATGCAAAATACGACAATTTTTTGTCCAAAGATTGAACGTCAATGGGGTTCAAAACAAAAAACAATTTTGAACCATTTGTTATTATTTCTTTTGTGTTTCACAGAAAAAAAGAATGTCATGCAGTTAACATAACATAAGGGTGAGCAAATGACGACAAAATGTACATTTTTGGATGAATTATACATTTAAAGTGCCCCTATTATGGCATTTGAAAGGTTCCTACTTTTGTTTTGGGAGTCCCCAACAACAAGTTTACATGGATGCAAGGTCAAAAAACACTTCCATTGTCTTATAATATGCATTTATTTTTATTTTATTTGCTCAACGACTCCCAAAGGATTTGCTAAACGATTCATTTTTCCGAACCCCTCCTTTGCGTGACGCTAATCTGCGGTGATTGGTCACATGACCCAGTCAGTTGTGATTGGTCTACTGCGTACAGCACATGACGGAAACGGATTAGACATGCCTTAATTCAATAATAAGATATTTTTGTCATATTATCAGAGTGGATTACATACATGTACACACCTTAATCTAACTATTGACATCATGCGTTACAGGACACATACGCACGCGCAGTGGTCAACCATTTGACAGAAAACAAGAGAGCATGGCTTGGCTTCAAGCAACTCTTTCCTACCAGTCCTTACTTTGTACTGTCATCCAGTACCTCAGAGTTTGTTGCGGTGACAGAGGACTCCCGTTGCTAAAGAAATTGTATCCGCCGTCGTCTATTTGCATGTGTAGCATGACAAATAATTAACTGCACTTGAAGCTTTTGTAAAATTTTAAAATGAAACACCCAAAACTGTTTATGGTACCATAATGAAGACTGGATGTTGATACTTGAAATTCTGGAGGGAATGTTGGACTGCGTGGCATGGAGACGTAATGACATGTGCCATTAATCGATCTATGTTCTATAACATGTAACACGGGAACACGAACTGAATATTCCAAAAGCAACTCATGTAAACACCTTAATCAGAATATTGTCTTATTCAGAATAAGGTCAATAATTAGATTACTGCTGTCCATGTAAACATAGTCATTGGTAAGTGTCAATGTAGTCTATGGCACTTCAGGCCGATTGAACATGCAGAATCAGAGTAAGAATGACTACGTTTACATGCTCCCTCATAATGTGATTATAATAGGATTTTGACAATATTGCGATTAAACTTTACCTTATGTAAACACAATACTTCAATCAAACTAATGTGATTAAGCTCATAATCGTAGTAACCATAGTCGCATTAAACTAGGTGGCCTACGCCGATTTTAAAACAGATAAACAGATAAATAAACAGATATGTAAACGCCTTAAATTGCATTATTAGCTACCATTCTGACCAAAGTGGTCAGTGTTCACATGAAGTAACATGAAATGAAGTGTTCACACAACTTCATGAATGAACGTGTGACATTATTCTGAAGTTTTTTCTTCTCCGAATCACTAAACTCTGTAAATACAACTCGCTGCGCAGTCTCTGCTCCATCTTCATCTAGACGAAGGTGCGAAGAACACAATGGCAGCAGGCAAACCCGGCATTGCAATGTTCATCATGGCGTCGAATAATATTCAGTAAGCTACGTCCATAAAATTGTATTATGGATTTGATGCGAGTAGATTAAAATAGCTGATAACATGCATACTGTATGCCTATCTGAGTGTGGTATAACCATACTTATTAGCGAATAATCAGAATAATTAAGAGTGAAGAGTTCTGCTCATGTCATGTAAATATCTTACTGTGATTAAAACTGTACTCTGATTATTAGAAATAGTCACATTATTGGTGCACATGTAAATGTAGTCAATGTCTGAGAATTGACGTGCAGTAATTGATTAATCTTGCTGTCTTTCGCCATTTGTTAGTTCAGTGTAACGCGTCACAAAAATGTTTTAATTGCCAAGCGAGGCTGAAAATGCAGGCAATATGCTATTGTTTCATCTTGGTGTCACAACGAAACGGCTTGGGATTCGTTTTTAAGAACGATTAGTTTAATTGACTCTAGGGCTGGGTGATAAAATGATAACGATATGTATCGCGATAGACACGTAATCAATATCAATAAAAAATGCGTTTGATCTTTTTTTTTTTTTTTTTTTTGTCGAAAGAGCCCAGAGGTTGCGAAGCAAGTTTGGTTTCATGAACAAAGGCACTCACTCTCTGGTAACCTAACAACGTAGGGAGTGACACGCTAACAGCCAATCATGTAACAGCATCAAGTTTGGAGATCAACCCAAAAATGAGTGCCGCAGCAAGCGAGTATGGCAGGAAACAGGAAAACAAGTCAGCTCGCCAGTATGCCAGTTTTTTTAACCGTAGTCAGACCTATGTCGTCTGCAAATTATGTAAGACCGTCGTCTCCACCAATACTGGTAATACCACAAACTTGTTTAACCACCTTAAGCCTTGTTTATACTTTCGTCTGGCTCCGCAGCGCGATCCTCCGCTGATTGCGCGCACGCCTCGTCCGTGTGGGGAGGTGTTTATACTCGACACGCTCGACGTTGTGCTATTCTTTGAAACGACATGGAGAGGTAACGTTACTCTGCATCAGTGCCTTATGACAAAGCATCTAAACGGTACAAAGAAATAACAGAAGCATTGCACCTTAAATGTTAAGAGATAATTGTTAAGTGTTCATTGTGATTTTAGACTTATGTTTACATTTGAATTATTTGAGTGTTTTCAATGGTTGTGTTGACATTTCTGCCTTTATAACTGAGGGGATTATAATCAGAGGAAGGTTAAGTTTAAAATAAATTTTTTTAAATATTATATATTTTTCTCCTGGTCCTTATTTTAAATGAGTTATAAAATGTATCGATAATTATTGATATTGACCGATATGAAACACTTATATTGTGATACAGTTTTCAGCCATATCGCCCAGCCCTAACTCTTACTTTTGAGAGACAATAACTTTATATACGGCGCACTTTCAGATTTAAAACTTTGCAGGATGTTTTCATTCACTTAGAACCATGTTACACACTACATGAAAGGTAATTTTCAAAAATCAATAATAGGGGCACTTTAAGATTCAAATCATACTTGCAATGCATTATTAAACGTAATTATCAGAAATAACCATAAATCAAAGGTGCTCCTAAGCAGGCAAAATCCAGAACCACTTAAATAGCTCTCAATTTCACATTCTCCAAGTTTCTCAGGTTTTTAGCAAATTTTGTTAATGGATCAAACACATTGTGTGAGGTTTCAATTTCATAATTTTCCACAAAAGGTCAAAAGGAAAGTATTTGTCAGTCAAAAGGAAAATATCTTAAGATATTCTTTCATAGTTGATGCTTCCACTCCTATGAAATAAATCTGATTTGGTTGTTATTGGCAGCTGAAAGTTATTTTGATTGGAAAAGGAAACTATGTAAAGTGCTTTGGGAGTGTTTCCCGATAACTGGATGAAATTAAAATGTTTTATCTCGTACCTTCGATCTTCCTCAACAGTTAAACAAGATGGTTTTTAACCACAAGCACAATGTTTATATTGAGCAATAGCACTGAGTGACAATCCCCAACAGATGGGATTTTTCCATATGTTCAGCTATAGTTCGTTGTAAAATGATGTCTTGGGAGAGAATGCCTGAGGACGTATCCTTAGTCGGATAATTACTGGAAACATTTGCCTTCGCCTTTGAATTCCTCTCTGTTTATCCTACATTATCTCAGGAGTGGTTTTACCCTCTTATATTTTAGCTCAGCGTGTCACTGGGGACTTAATGTAAGGCATCTGTTAAAAGCTTCACTATATTCTTCTTCCATAGATTCCTTCCTTGTGATGTATAGAGGACTGTCTTGTAAAAAAAAAAATCCATATGGAAGCTGTAAGTCATGATTTATTACATGAAGTATACATAAAAAGACCATGAACATTAAAAGTTAAAGCTGATGTGTCAAGCATGCCATTTTTAGTATGAAATTGACAGCTGCAAGATGAAGACGCATCCCTATACTCCACAAAATAACAAAATTGCAAGTAAAAACTGAGATGATGAGCATTTAATGCAGTTAAGTACAGAACAATAACAGAATCTGTTATGTAAATATAGCAGACGGCCCTCAAACTGATGTCAAATATATGATTGATTCGAACGGTGGAAACTTCTGGTCTTCTTCACAGATTTCTTTGATTTCTGAATGAATTCTAAAGTCTGGTATTCCTCTCAATTGCAAATTTATAAGACTTAAGCCTGGGACGTGATGACAATTTCACAATAATATTCACTGGCCAACTTTCTGACTCCCTGAGGCAATCACTAAGACATTATGAGGTAGACAATTTTATGGCCGTACAAGACTATCTGTGGAAAGTGGATGTAAGATAGTTTAAAATTCATATCACTTTTTTTTCCCCTTTTCTTTTTATTCACCAAGTGCCTGAGCAATTTTTTAGGAGTGGAGTCTGTGGGGTAGCTGGCTAAAATAACTGTAAATCGTACCAGCCACATGTGGCTCGAGGAAAAAAACATGTTAGGCACAGCAGGAAAATAAAACTTAGGAAATAAGGAAAACTACAGCATACTTTGGGAAGGAAATTAATGATGGTGAAAGAGAGGCTTTGTATGGGGGGACTGGAACATGCAAAACCATTCAAGTTTAACACTTTAGATGCATTTTTTTTAAGAGATAAAAATTTAAGATCAGCAATTTGTCTCCAATTACCACTGAAGAGTCAACACAAATTCATTTGAAATTCCTTAGAAAACCTAAAACAGGAAAATATCCTAGTCATCTTAGACCCTAAAAGAAAGTGCCACTCAGTGACTGCAGCTGTTTCTCCTACACACACACACACACACACACACACACACACACACACACACACACACACACACATGGCACACTACACTACAGCACCCACACAAACCAGCCCACTTTTCTATACTCTCAATGTCAAACAGCCAGGTGTGGAATCAATAGCCTGATCTAATTTTTTTAAACCAAAGCACATGTGCTCCGGCCCCTATGAGACTATGGAAAATGACTTGAGGTAGGGCTACTGTTACATGCGTGAACGTGTTGGTGTCAAGGAGAGTCCGTGTTCAAATATTGCTCACAGGTGAGGCAGACAGCTCTGAGTCAGCTCAGAATGAAGCCAGCACTAATAAAAGAAGCAGCTATGGAGACATTTAGCTGCATGTGCAGAAATACCAGTCAAAACTTCCATCCAAAATAAACAGTTAAAATCTAATTTTCAGCTGCATGGTAGGTTACATTTAATTGGAAGCTTACGGCGAATGAGAAAAGGAAGTATGTCCTGACTGGCAAATTTCTGTGATTCCCCTCAACTTATAATTAAGGCTGTCAATCACGTCAATCAATATTTAACTGCGAATAATCTCATTTTTTTCATCATCAATGCATTCGTTTAAAGAAAACTAAATAATGCAACTATTATATATACTTCCTCAATTATTATCTTCCGCAATTCCGCAGCTCTGTTTATTCGTCTCACTCGCCATTACTCCAGTCTTCAGTGTCACATGATCCTTCAGAAATCAAAAATGCATTAAAAAGTAATATTGTGAAATATTATTACAGTTTAAAAGAACTGTATATTTTGTCTCACATGATCCTTCAAAATAATTCTAATATGCTGATAATTATGTTGGTAATCAAAAAAACATTTCAAATGTTTTTGTGGAAACTGGGATATTAAAAAGTAATATTACGATAGATATCCCAAACCTTTGAGCAGTATATTTATGTAATCTGAACTGGGGTACAGTAATCATATATATATATATATATATATATATATATATATATATATATATATATATATATATATATATATATATATATATATATATATATATATATATTATAAAATAGGCCAGATTAAAATATATATATATATATATATATATATATATATATATATATATATATATATATATATATATATATATATATATATATAATCACGCATACAATAATAATAAAAAATTATAATTATTAAATTATTAACATTTAATTGGTTGAGTTTCAAAAATTAGGCTACATTTATTCATAAAAAGAGAGACAAATACTTTATTTTGATTAAATAAAATGTTTGTTAGGGATTCATTTATAAACAAAAATTAGTGCATGACATGCTGCGTCTCTGACCAACATTTAGTAATGACATTTTAAAATGAATGAAATTATTAATAAAATTATAATGTCAAATTAAATAATAAACGTGCTAATGTGGGCAAAACTAAATAAATAAATAAAATAATTTTAAACATTAACTTTGACAGCCAAACGTCACATGACATAATAATAAAAAAATGTATTTATTGGTTATAAAATGTCTCTATTGTTGCTATAATCAACACAAAGAACCAATATAATCATCTTTTCACTAAGTTAAAGTAAATTTCATGGTCAATTTCTTGCTGTTCCTGACAACAAACTTCTTTTCATGGTGGTGATGTCAGATATTTCAGAATGGAAAGGATGAGTAATCTGAGGCCTTGGGGTGAAGGGGTCATCTGAGGTCAACGCAGTCACATCCATCATCAATGGAGACAGGAGAACACTTCAGCCTTGTTCTGACTAATGTTTACCCAGCAGAATCTGTGCGGTGGCCCTGCTTAAGAGGCTGAACTGGTTTGTATGTTCTTCACCTCTTTCATTCTTATGTGTGCAGAACGGCAAATTAAAAGTCAATGCTTTTATGGAAAAGGTTCGCTCCGCTTGACAAGACTTCAATGGAATGAATGCACTTCTTACAGCGTAAATATATGAAAGTTACGCCTACGTACACATCCCTCATGATTCTTGCAGCTGGGATGACGTCACAGATCATTTTCTTGGTTTAGTCCACCTCCGCTATAATTAGACTTTCACCCTGCAACCTTTTGTATCTTTACAGACACGCACAATCCGAGAAAAAAATCTGTTCCATAAAACAATGAATTAATTATCATTGCCTCAATCATTTGCAACCCCCCCAAAATAATAGCAGGAACTGCTGCTCTTTGAAACCGTTCATGACCTCAGATGCTCACTTTTTCCATGCCTGGAAAACTTGTGCGCATGGGCCTTCATGCATGATCACAGCAGATCAAAGATCCTTCTTTAATCTGAGGTCAGTTCAGGACTCAAATGTTTTTGTACACGTAACATCTCACTTGTTTTTCCATGAACTTTTGAACTCTTACAAATTTTTACAGACAAAATATCTAAAGTGTACATATGAACGCATTCTGCACATATTGATATTCTATATACCATTCAAAAGTTTGGGGTTGATCATTTTTTTAAGTCTCTTATGATCATCAAGGCTGCATTTAATTGATCAAAAATAGTTGATTGGAAAATGTCTCTTTTAATGTCTCTAAATTTCTTCCTGTGAAGGAAAAAAAAAAAGTACTTTCAGCAACCATTACTCCAGTCTTCAGTGTCACATGATCCTTCAGAATTCAAAAATACAATAAAAAAACAGTAATATTGTGAAATATTATTACAATTTAAAATAACTTTATATTTTAAATGCGTCACATGATCCTTCAGGAACCATTCTGAAAATTCTGTACTTTTTAAAGAAATTCTGAACGTTCAACAGAACAGCATTTATTTGAAACTGAAATTCAACATGATAAAAGTCTTTACTGTAAATTTTGAGCAATTGAATGCATTCTTGCTGAATAAAATTTCTTAAAAAAAAAAAAAAAAAGATATCCCTAACCTTTGAGCAGTACACTCACCTAAAGGATTATTAGGAACACCATACTAATACTGTGTTTGACCCCCTTTCGCCTTCAGAACTGCCTTAATTCTACGTGGCATTGATTCAACAAGGTGCTGAAAGCATTCTTTAGAAATGTTGGCCCATATTGATAGGATAGCATCTTGCAGTTGATGGAGATTTGTGGGATGCACATCCAGGGCACGGCTCCTGTTCCACCACATCCCAAAGATGCTCTATTGGGTTGAGATCTGGTGACTGTGGGGGCCATTTTAGTACAGTGAACTCATTGTCATGTTCAAGAAACCAATTTGAAATGATTCGAGCTTTGTGACATGGTGCATTATCCTGCTGGAAGTAGCCATCAGAGAATGGGTACATGGTGGTCATAAAGGGATGGACATGGTCAGAAACAATGCTCAGGTAGGCCGTGGCATTTAAACAATGCCCAATTGGCACTAAGGGGCCTAAAGTGTGCCAAGAAAACATCCCCCACACCATTACACCACCACCACCAGCCTGCACAGTGGTAACAAGGCATGATGGAGCCATGTTCTCATTCTGTTTACGCCAAATTCTGACTCTACCATCTGAATGTCTCAACAGAAACCGAGACTCATCAGACCAGGCAACATTTTTCCAGTCTTCAACTGTCCAATTTTGGTGAGCTCGTGCAAATTGTAGCCTCTTTTTCCTATTTGTAGTGGAGAAGAGTGGGGTCTTCTGCTGTTGTAGCCCATCCGCCTCAAGGTTGTGCGTGTTGTGGCTTCACAAATGCTTTGCTGCATACCTCGGTTGTAACGAGTCAAAAGTTGCTCTTCTATCAGCTTGAATCAGTCGGCCCATTCTCCTCTGACCTCTAGCATCAACAAGGCATTTTCGCCCACAGGACTGCCGCATACTGGATGTTTTTCCCTTTTCACACCATTCTTTGTAAACCCTAGAAATGGTTGTGCGTGAAAATCCCAGTAATTGAGCAGATTGTGAAATACTCAGACCGGCCCATCTGGCACCAACAACCATGCCACGCTCAAAATTGCTTAAATCACCTTTCTTTCCCATTCTGACATTCAGTTTGGAGTTCAGGAGATTGTCTTGACCAGGACCACACCCCTAAATGCATTGAAGCAACTGCCATGTGATTGGTTGATTAGATAATTGCTTTAATGAGAAATTGAACAGGTGTTCCTAATAATCCTTTAGGTGAGTGTATATATATTGGTAACACTTTACAATAAGGTCTCTTTTGTTAACATTAGTTAATTTATTAACAAACAAACTAACAATGAGCAATACATTGGTTACAGTATTTATTAATCTTTGTTAATGTTAGTTAATAAAAATACAGTAATTCATTGTTAGTTAATGTTAGTTCACAGTGCATTAACTATTGTTAAATACAACTTTTGATTTTAATAATGTAATAGTAAATGATTAAATTAACATTAACGAAGATTTTAAAAAATGCTATAGAAGTATTGTTTATTCTTAGTTCATGATAACTAAAGTAATTAACTAATGTTAACAAATGAAACCTTATTGTAAAGTGTTACTTTTTTTTATTTTAAGAGAAAGACATTTTGGACTTTTTAGGTCACTAATCAAACGTAAGCAAATCAGTGAACATGAACTCCTTTGCGTAAAAGGTCAGATTATCTTATTGAACCCTTTCGCACGTACGTTCTAAATATTCAGACTGGCAGTCTGGCGTGAGTTTTTTAATGCGACCGTTATTATGCAATGACGTGCGTTCTAATTTCCATGGTAACACATCAACCTTGACACGTGAGGTTTCCCAGTCACAATGGCGCTCATGGTGGTTGACCGCGTGCAGGTGAGCACTCTATGAATGTTTTACTTTATTTTTAATTCAAAACCTCTCACATTATTTTTTTAGCGTGTACACACTATGGTTGACATGTTTATGTTGCTATTTTTTCCCACTGCTTTGAATTTCGCGCAAGTGCACACGCATTTTGCATCTCCTCACAACATCCAGCGTGACAATTGGTGAGTATATTTTAGTTTTTTTCCCTATTTTGAAGCACATATAATTATTTACAAGCATGCAATAAATATGAATAAAGATATTTACAAAATTCTTCTTGTAAAACGAACAGTCCTCAATAATGTGGACGTTCAAATGTCATGTTTGTCGCTTTGCACATTGCAAAAATGCTCCGTGCATTCGATAAAGTTATTAGGGTTCAGTTGACGATACGTAACATGAATATATTATATATTATTTATGTTTTAGTGTTAATATTGTTACTGGGTTTTATATCTCACTAGAAAAGGTATATGGTCACGTCTCACTTACTATTAGCTTGCATATATATAGTTTACATGATGTCAAATGCCATGTAAGTTACCTTTTCTCTGCTTTGCTAGTGAGAAACTACATCTTTGCTTTGTTTAAACTATGATACATATACACTTTCTAATAAAATTACAAAACAAATTATAAATATAATTACAATGAACAACAATCAAAATAGTATTATAAACAAAACAATAAATATACTATGGTAAAAAAAATCTTTATAACTATATACATACGTTTATATGACAGAAAATGCCTGGCTGTAAGGCGCAGAGGAGTGTCTAAGGCAGGTCGCCCTCCTTTGGATGGACACCGCGATATGGCGTTGTGGAAGAAGTCTCGCCTTCACCCTCAAAGTTGTCAAGAGCTTCAAGGTTCAGGGAAGGTCTTCATCGCTCTCTGCCTCACTGTCAAAATTCTCCTCATCAGAATTAAAAAAATCTCCTCAATTTCCTCACTTGTCAGTTGTCTTCTTATAAATAAATTGTCTGCCATTTTCTCTGAAGTAGTTAAAAACTGGTACATTTTATTAAAATTGTATGTGAAGTTGGTACCAACGCGAGTGTGAGGTAACAGTGACGTCAACAGTGACAACTTGTCAGCGGGAAAAATGCTTGCAGTGCTTGACTGTTCAAATGTTTTTTTAATTTATTTTTTTATTATTCGTTTATACAAAATATTTTCAAACTTGTTAACTAAATTAAATGCATGCAAGTGAACTACTTATGGTTTATATACTTATTAAAAATATATGTTAGTTGTTCGGTAAGTTATCACGATTTGTGGGGGGACCATTATGTGTTTACAACAGTGCCAGGGAGCTGTTCCTGCTGGATTTGCAACACAAGATCACCCACTTCTCCAGATATATGTGACATTACATGAGGGAACAGCCTAGACTGTTCGTATGCGTCAAAGGGTAGAAAATTATTGTGTTATTTGATCGGTAATGTTTTCACGGGCCATTATATGTTTACAACACTGATATCTTGCTGTTATATATATATATATATATATTAGTATGCAATTACAAACTATATTTAGATTTTGCTGCTATTTTTGTAGTTGTGTAATGTAATTTGAAGTGTATGAAACCTAAACTAAACATTAAAAGACACTGAGCTCAGTCAGTCTCTCACTCGCTCAGTCTTTGGCTCAGCGCCAGTCAGCGCGCTAAAGCAGATTTGAAATTTTGAATTTGGCGGTTGATCACTGAGTGTTCTAATCACACCCGTGTGATCGTACGCACCAGAGACCAGCCTAGATTGATCAAACGGGTGTGATCGTACGTGTCAAAGGGTGAAGCACAAAAGATGCTCTTTGGAACATTCATTGCTGGATAACACAGATCATCGCACACAAGCTTTTGACTGCTTAAGAAATACAAAACCTGGCATTACGAGAGGGATGACATCACGCTCCTTGTGCCTGTTCATGCTGAACAGGGTACATTGCATTAGGTATAACATATTGGCGGCCGCAATCCTCAAGATACACTATTATCATTCCTGTTTCCTTTGAACTGCTTTTCTACCCTCTGATTATCTGAAGTTAACACTCGCTGTGCTTCTCAGTCACAACAGAAAAAGACATATCCCTAACTGTTCTCTGTGCGATTAAGTGGCTCAAAGCCCAGCTGTATACAACAGCGCCTGGTTACCAAATACATTTAGTGAACAAAAGAAGAAAAAAAAAAAACACTTATTTTTTTTAATTAACACTTGATTTCGACTTCTATTACATTCTACTAACTATAAGTAACTTTACACTACCGGTCATTAAAGTATTATTAGACTGCTGCTTAAATATCTGCTAACACTTTCCCTTGTTTTCACAGACAAGGTTTAAAGGGTTAGTTCACCCAAAAATGAAAATTCTGTCATTACTCACCCTCATGTCGTTCGACACCCGTAAGACCTTTGTTCATCTTCAGAACACAAATGAAGATATTTTTGTTGAAATCCGATGGCTCAGAAAGGCCTCCATTGGCAGCAATGACATTTCCTCTCTCAAGACCCATAAAAGGTACTAAAGACGTCGTTAAAAAGTCCATCTCACTACACTGGTTCTACAATCATTTTATGAAGTGACGAGAATAGTTTTTGTGCGCAAAGAAAACTAAATGACTTCAAATTTCAAAACACTGCTTCATGAAGCTTTGGAGCGTTATGAATCAGCGTATATCGATTCAGTGGTAAAATTACAATAAAATGATTGTAGAACCAGTGTAGTGAGATGGACTTTTTAACAACGTCTTTAGTACCTTTTATGGGTCTTGGGAGAGGAACTGTCATTGCTGCCAATGGAGGCATTCTGAGCCATCGGATTTCAACAGAAATATCTTCATTTGTGTTCCAACGATGAACAAAGGTCTTACTGGTTTAGAACGACATGAGGGTGAGCAATTAATGACAGAATTTTCATTTTTGGGTGAACTAATCCTTTAAGCCTAGTCCCAGATTAAAATGCATGTTTGAGCAGTTTTAACTGAAAGCAACTTGCACTGACATATCTTAAATTATATCACTGCCATTGTTTTGTCTCAAGATGCACACCAGTAAGGTTTTTGTTAAAGCTGCAGTCCGTAAGTTTTGCTCACTTACTCTTTGCTGCCATCTCTGTTTGAAACCTGCAATTGCAGTTATTTGCAGAATTATCATCTTTACGTGGTTTGTGCATTGGCACGGCTCCTCAGCACGGATAAATCTAATGTTTTGAGGAGCATGTGTGGCTGTCAGTCAAAGCACCGGTGTGG
Organism: Paracanthobrama guichenoti; assembly: GCA_018749465.1. NCBI lineage: Eukaryota > Metazoa > Chordata > Actinopteri > Cypriniformes > Gobionidae > Paracanthobrama > Paracanthobrama guichenoti. Next base: position 22,214,364 of record CM031950.1, read on the forward strand.
ATACTGTACTTCGGAAACACAGATTCTACGTCTTGGTAGTATGACCTCGCCGTAAAATATCATCTGAAGAAGGAAGTAACATGCCACTTTTGTTCTGACCAACTGAGGAAAAAAAAGCATTACAATAAATTTGATCTACCAACAGTGATTAAATCTAACGATCGCTTAGCTCATATCATATCAAACCGTGCAAATTATTATTATTGTTATACTTTGATCTCAAATTGTTAATGTTAACAACATCAGCATTGTGTGACTACGTGTATTTAGCGTGTATTAGCATTACCTGTAGATTTCAATTTCTGTATGGTCTAATATTTTGCTTTTGACTACGGGAGAATCTCCAGTTGTCACTGATGATTGTCGTTTGGACATTTCTGGGTTACAACCCGCCATCAAAATGATAAGTTTAATTATTCCAGGTGCTATGAGAAAAGGCTATAAATGATCCGCCACCTGCAGCATCCTCACATGCGATAGCATACTAGCCGGACTCCTTTATGAATACAGACGAATGGCGCCATGCTCGAATCTTAACTAAGGCCTAATCCTGGCTTAATCTAAACCGTCTATGAAACCAGGCCTCAGTTTTGATGGTCCGCAACAGACATTATACTGACTATAAGTAACTTTACAAGTACATGTCAACTTATTCTACTAACCCTAACAGTCTACTAATCCTCAAATGACAGTTACTGTATTTGACATGTGGTTGCAATTTAATGTTGTCAGACAGCTTGCAACCTATGTTTAGTTGCATTTAGGAGATGTTTATGCTTGCAAGAAGAGCAAGATCTATCATGTTGCAAATTCATTTCAAACATTTCTGATTTATAGTGACAGTCACGGTCCTCTGTAAAGTGATGACTTCAGCACTGAGCTATTTTGGTTTGTCTCTCGCTTTCAAGAATTAGTTTGGAGCGCCCGCTTTGTTCTGATTTGAAGTTGGAGCACCTTATCCACTTAAGGGATGTAAAAATATTTGAGCATGTCTAGCAGCTCTAACTATTTTAATATACACTTCATCAACATTTAATTTTATGCATTAATTATCGTTTTTAATCACAGCTAAGTTTGTTAGGAATTAACCTATTTACCTAACATTTCCTAACAAGCAACAAACATGTTTTTAATTTAGATATATCGCTGTAAATTTTTATTTAAAGTGATTTTTTTTTTTATAACATCAAGTAAAACCATATGAAAATTAAAAATGTTGCCTTGGAAAAATGTTGCCTAGCTAAAATAAAATATAAATAAAATAAAATAAACAGAAAAAAAGACACTAGTCTCATAGGTGTTTCATCTATAAGATATCTCAACTATGTCTCAAAATGTGCTCAAACATTTTTATTAAGACCAGATTATCTGACCAAATTATAAAATTGATACTTAAAGAAACATACATTCTTGCTCAAAAGTTTACACACCCTTGCAGAATCAGTGAAAATGTGAATAAAAAAATAAGTGGGATCATACAAAATGCATGTTTTTTTATTTTTTTTTATTTAGTACTGTCCTGAAGATATTTCAAGTAAAAATGGTCCACAAGACAAAAATAGCTGAATTATAAAAATGACCCCACTCAAAAGTTTCTTGATTCTTAATACTGTGTGTCGTTCCCTGGATGATCCATGGCTGTTTTTTTGTTTTTTTTTGTGATGGTTGTTCATAAGTCCCTTGTTTGTCCTGAGCAGTTAAACTGCCCAATGTCCCAAAGTTAAACTGCTCCAGGTCCCAAAAATTCTTCAGTTTTCCAGCAACTTTTGCATATTTGTGACACTGGACAACACAAAACCAGTCGTAAGGGTACATTTTTGGAAATTGAGATTTATACATCACCTGAAAGCTGAATAAATAAGCTTTGTTAGGATGACAATATATGACCGAGATACAACTATTTGAAAATCTGGAATCTGAGGGTGAAGACCATTTGAAGACCAAGGTAATTTGTACTTAATTTGTCTTCCGGGAAACATGTAAGTATCTTTCTGTTGTTTCTGAAGGGCAGTACTAAATGAAAAAAAAAATTATATTTAAACAAAATAAAAAATGTGGACTTTCAGGACCTGAAGGATTTCTCTGAAGAATGTTGGGACTATATGGACTATATTTAAACATATTTTATGTAAAATATCTTATTCAGGACAGTTCTAAATAAAAATTTACATGCATTTTGTATGATTTATTATGATATTATTTTGTTAAAATGCTTCACATTTTCACAGATTCTGCAAGGGGTGTGTAAACTTTTGAGCAAGACTAGTTGCAGCTTGAGCTAAGAAAGAGCAACCTCTGCGTAATAAACATTTCCTCTGAGTGTAAATAATAATTAATTAGTTAACATGAAAGGCTATGAGCTAATGCTCACAAAGATTACATCCAACAAAGTATGAACTTATACACATCTGGAAGGGAAATTATACCATGTATTATGGGACGATTCGCAGTGGGTGGATTTGAATTAGTGACTGATTACAACCCCATATATTGCTTTCACCTGTGTCTATCACATAATTATTTCTCCTTTGGAACCACTGTGTTCCGCAACAGATGCTAATCTGATGTTTTCTTTCTGAAGCAAGACACAGTCTGGGAACTGTATTCATTTGAGATCATTTTGTATTTTCCTTTCCTCAACGGCTAACAACTTGTGTTTTCACTAACAACTTCAGCAGAGATCGTTATGGGATATTTATCTAGTGAGAATCTTAGATTATCACAGAGAAATTTTGTTTTTGAAAAGCATTGACTGGTCATATATAAAATAAAATTATAGCTTTCCTATAGCTCAAACAATAAGAGCGCCACGCCAAGGTCATGGGTTCGATTCCCAGGGAAAGCAAGAACTGACAAAATGTAAAAATGTGTACCTTGAATGCAATGTAAGTCGCTTTGGATAAAAGCGTCTGCCAAATGCATAAATGTAAATGTAAAATTAGCTTGAATTGCTGCACCGGTTTTGGATTAGCGTCGGAAAGAGAAGCAGTCCACAGTTACACACTGCTTTTGAATGAACTTCAAGCACACAGTCCTCGGCAAAGTATGTGACACCGTTAACTCAGTCTATGACACAGATTAGAGAGCTCTATGCACAAACCACAGCGTTGCCTTGCATTGTGAATGAGACAAAACGTACCCAAAATCACCAACACATGGTGCAGTTTTTCCCACCGCTAGCATGTGGAAAACTGATGTTCACATCTAATAACACTTCTGATCAAAGATCACATTCAAGAGGTTACCTTATAAAGTATTTTTGTCTGACACCACTTCATGTGTCTCTGACATAAATAAATGTTGCCATAGTAACTGTGCTCTCATTGCCTCATACTGAAATGTACAACTGAATTTCTTAACTAATCTAACTGAAATGTTTAGAATCTGCTCATTATCTTAGATATCACATTTGGTGTAATATGGATTTCGATAGATAGATGAGATAGATAGATAAGAGAGAGAGAGAGAGAGAGAGAGAGAGAGAAATAGATAATGAGAGAGAAACAGACAGACAGACAGACAGATAGGATAGATAGATAGATAGATAGATAGATAGATAGATAGATAGATAGATAGATAGATAGATAGATAGATAGATAGATAGATAGATAGATAGATAGATAGATAGATAGATAGATAGATAGATAGATAGATAGATAGATAGATAATCAAAACTTTACTGCTTCTTCATGGCAAATCGCATGGAAAAAGTAGGAGTTAATTTCCAAGACATTTGGGATATCAAGTATTACAAATGATCTGAACTTTGTTCCAAAGGAACATTTCTGCCAAGAAAAGCATGACTCTGTACCTAGCACCAACAAAATGGTTTTAGAGTGTACAGAGAGATAAAATATCATATGATTCTGTATGATTAAAATCCCATATGATTAAGCTACACAGTCTCACTCCAACTCGTCACATATTGACGCTTGGTCAGGACCCCTCGGCGTCATTTTCTGACGCGCAGGTCCATTGATTTCAGTTGACGTAACTGGTCACAAGACATGAGATTTGAGATATGATTGGTACTTTCTGAATAAATTGTGCATGCAGTCGGATCTGCCTGTTATATACTGTGTTTTATATCATATAATACACAGATACGTTTAGGGATGGGGTTTGGTGTAGTGTAAATAAATAAAATAAATGTAAATAAAATTATGCTGGATGATTAAATTGAGAATCATACTCAAACATGTCATAATGGCAAAATTATAACCCATTATATAATTTCATCATGACGATAACATTCCCATGCCCAATGTATGTATGACGCCAAAGGTTTCTTATTGGAATCAATGGAGCACCCTGCACGTCGAAAAATGACGCTGAAGGCGTCAATATGTGACGAGTTAGGAGTGAGACCGTGTTGGATTAAGCACTATATAATTCTAATAATATCTATTCTAAAAATGAATGAAATAATCTGTTTAAGAACATTTCTCTGTTGGTTCAGAATTCAAAGATCTTTCTCAAGTTTCATTACTACCCGTTTTACATTTGCCCTGCTGAAACCTTGCAGATAAGAGTCTGTTCACAGTCTAAAGTTAATGGATCTTGATTGATCAGAGACATGAAAATGGGACACAGTCAGTCAATGTGGCTTACAACTCCTCAAAGGTCTCAGCTGTTCCTTCTGATGAAGTAAAAACCAGGTGAGCTTTGACCTTACATGAAGCACAGTCTCTGTTCAGCATCTGCTCTGAGAACACCTTGTGAGTCTTATGGAGTGTGAACGTTCCATAGAGAAACATCCCACATCAGGCAGCTTGTAAATACCCCCAAACTGATTTCCTGTTTGGGGAAATTAAGAATTTTAACAGGACCACCACAGTATGCAAGAGGTTTCATTATAGTCCATATAAAGTTTGGAGAAATGCTTATAAATGCAGGCTGAACTAAATGAATACACTTGAGTGAAGAGTGATTTTTTTTAAAGTTCTTTTTCCCCTTAATTTTGGTAACAGGTCCACCAGGGGAAATCAGAGTAAAATAAGACAAAATATATTCACATACTCATAACCACGACCCACTGGCCCCTGAAAATGAAACATGACGTTACCAATAAAACAAAGCCAGACCTACTCTATACCTACTCTAAAATGTTCTAGAGCAACGAAATAAACAAGCTGTTGTCAGTTTGAATCACCAAACTCCTGCACATGACAAGCAGCTTTGTGATTTATTTCCAGCAATAACAGAGATTCACAGGCCAGTCGCTGTTATTATTACTTTTTTATAAACCAACTCCAATATAAAACCAACAAAGAAGTCCATAATCTCATTTAAAAGTCCATAATCTCAAATTAAAAAGACAACTACCATGTCCCATTTCTCTCTTCCTATCATTTTGATCTCGCTACCCATCATTCTAGCCTAGATCATAACCTAGATATATCCGTGCCCAATTAGGACCTGATCACTGTGACATCACTGAACTCCAGACAACAGTTGCAGCTGGTAGTCGACCGTCCGGAAATAGACAGAGAGGGAGAAGTGAATAGTAGGGGTTGTGAATATGGGTGGGGGATTAGAAGCTCATGCTTTCAGATCTCTTTGTGCCAAGGGGAGGAGAAAAGTGGAGAGGGGGTGGACTAAGCCCAAATCCACTGCCTGTTGTAAAGAAGAGAGGGAGAGAGAGAGAGAGAGAGAGAGGAGTAGAAAAACTAAGTGCAACAGAGGTGATGGACTTAGTCCAGTAAGACTGACAGGGAACACACAAACTCCTCCTGAGGGCTGAGAAGAACATGCTGGTGGACTTTCCTTGCCTTCAATACCACAAATTCACAGAGGAACCTACATCTACAGCACTTAACAGAGATATCTGCTGATCTTCCGAGGTCTTCAAAGCCCACTTCTCTTAAGTTTGTGGTCATTTTTAGAGTACAATTCAAAGACTTTTAAATGTAAGGATTTTTCACTTTAATATGAGTTTACCATCTCTGTGAGAAGAGCGCTTGAAGCGGTCCTTGTCAGAATTCTTGAGCAAGGATTTGCAGGCTTTGCGTCGCCACACAGACAGAGGTGTTTAATTGAGGGCTTTAAAACTGAAGACCATTGACACTGAGGACATACTAACAAAGAGAGACAGTGGGGGATTACGACAGACAGAGAGAGAGAGAGAGAGTGGGAGAAGAGAGAGGGAAACCCCGCAGAGTAATCTCCACAAGTTGTGATGACTATTTCCACAGAGGCACTTTGCACGGTTGCTCCTGGACACTGACGGATTTCAAGAAGGTGCTGTGCAATTGACTGGAATCATCTGGTAAGGATAAGGTGAGCCCCGTGGTTCCGCTTGCTCTCTAAACATGTGTAATTGCATCCGGCTCACTACAATGCTTGTGCTAATCTTGGGATGAACTTTTAAACACCTGTTTATGTTGGGCTGAGAGCTTGCGTCACCTTTTTGTAACATACTGAGTTCTATGTGTGGATGTATGGATAAGGTCCGTTGCCCTGGGCGACATCTCTTTCTGATGGTTTAAGTGGAGGGTTAATCTTTGCCAGCTTGAAAGGAAGCCCTACAGGGTTGTTGAGGACAATAGAAGTGAGAAAATTGGGGACGACATGTTTTAGCGGTTAATTTATAATAAACACACAATGGCTGTTATCAGCAAGGGACCCCAGACGTAATTTAAGACAACAAAGCAGCTGCGTCAATAATGACGTCTGTGAACATTCAGACTAAAAAGAGTCATTCCTCATGTGCTGGAAGACAGTCTAGACAAGTCTAGGAATACACTGAGGTGTGATTTATGGAAAAGGGATTACTAAAGTGGTTTTAAACAGCATGACAGGAAACATGATGGGGGAGTGTTTTACACAATATCTTTCAGTTTCATGAATTTTAATTATAAGTTTTGGAATTAGAGAAAGGAAAAAAAGTGGGATGCAAGGCAGGGATGGAGGGGGGGTAAGTAGCGATTTCACAGCGAAATGTTTGGAAGGGACAGGATGCAAGAGAGTTGACTATGGATGCGTCTCTTTGTTTCATTCCCCAGGAAGCTTTTTTCATCTGTAGGGATCAGAACGGAGGCAGACTTCTCAATCAATTCTTTGTTCAGCCATGTTCCTGTTTGAATAAGAGAGAGCTGACGGATTCTCAAAATCAGAGTAGCCTCTAGTACTCTCTTTATGGACGGGCATGCCATGGCAACAAAATACACAAAGCTCATAATTGCAACTTTATACAAATCACTCAGGATTGTTTATACAATGGTCTAGACCCAGGGTTTTCAACTAGGGGTCCCTGAAGGTTCTCCAGGGGTTAGCGGAAAAAAATAGCATAGATTTTGCTTATAACCTCTGAATATATTAATTAAAATGTTTTTAATTAAAAGTTATTATAAAGACCTACCATAATCAATCTGGATTTTTTATACTAGGGGTCCGTCTGGGTGCAGGGACTCCTGGTCTAGCAGTATTCATACGTAATGTTAGTACGTGTAGGACATGTTAGAACTATTGAAAATACGCTATGGGTGTAAAATATGGATGCATTGAAAGCATCTAGAATGTTGAAGTATTTACATATTCACAGCATTAGCAACTTACAAATGTTTATTTATATTTTATTTGTATTATTCATATATTTGTAATATACATCTCACCAATTAAATGCAATAAAATCTATTTAATTACAATTATTTAATATTCCATGAACCTAAAATTATTTGTAAATATTTGTACATATGCTTGTATTAAAATTGTAAAATGCTTGTATTAAATGCTACCAAATACATAGAGTATTATTAAAAGTTTGGAGTCAGCAAGTTTTTTTTTAAATACATTTATTCAGCAAAGATGCATTAAACTAATCAGACATTTATAAAGTTACATAGATTTTTATTTCAAATAATTTATTACAGAAATAGAATTTAAAATGTTTATTTGTTAAAGGGGCACTGTGTTGCACAAATTGCAACCACCCACTCCTCCCTTTCAAAGCACACAGAGAAGCTACGGTGGCCGACACAGGACAAAGATGTCGTCGTCTGAGACAGCAGAGAGCAGTTTGTCCGTTTAGAGCTACTGTAGAAACATGGCGGCGCAAAATGGCGACTTCACTGTAAGGAGACCTGCGGTGTATGTAGAAAGAAATGGCTCATTCTAAGATAATAAAAACAACGCTTCATTATGTAAGGTCTTTACACACCACTGAAAACATAGTTATGTATATTATATTGCATTTCTGTCAATAGATCCTCATAAATATTACACACTGCACCTTGAAATTACAACTCAAATTCAGTTTGCTGTTCACACAAAGGCTTCAGAAGACTTGAAATTTGTATGGTACTTTTACGGTAGCTTGACAGTTTCGGTCATCAATTAATTGTTGTCTGAGAAAGGGCAACTTCAACATTCTGCTAAACTACAGCATCAACATTTCATTTTGTGTTATACACAATGACACAAGCTTGGGTGAACTATCCCTTTAAATAGAACATGACACTGTAGAACATTTACGCTAATGACACACAAAAATGATCCATTGTTAAATGTGCAAAGGGCCTGTGTTTAGCCTCATTAGTCTGTGTGCTCTGCTAACCTATATAGATATAACTTCACAGTCAGAGCTAATTTGTGAGAGGCATATAGGCACAAGCATGAGGTGAGGACTTCATCAGCCTTCACCAGCCTCCCTCTCTCTCTCTCTGTGTGTGTGTGTGTGTGTGTGTGATTGTATAGCAGCTTGGCTCACCCTAATGAGGGGGCGGAATTCAAGGAATGCCACGCTAAGGTTGAAATGAGAACGGCAGGCGAGAGAACAAGGGAATGATGGAGCGAGAGGGAAAGACAGAAAGAAGACATCAAGCAGTTGTGTTCCCTCACTCCCTAATCAATGACTCAAACACTGCTATTGTGCCACAGAAAGTCAGACCTAACATGAGTAAGAAAGTAAATTGCTATTATTAAGATCAGAATTTAAGTATTTGATCCTTTTCAAAAATCAGATTGACTTTAAATTACGGAAAAAAAAAGTTTAACAGTTAATCAGTTGATTAATTATCAAAGTTAATAATTAAGCATTAAGTAATATATTAATAATTTAACAAATGATCAAGTATACAATTTTGACTAAGTAACATATATATTTAAACTGTATCAAAATGAACCACCTTTTCATAAAACAAAACAAATAAAATTCAGTGAATAGTATAGAGTATACTGGCAATGATTATTAATATCATGTAACGATCTGGAAACACATAATACATTGTGAATATGATGGCATGTTTAATTGGTAATTCTGAAAAAGGAAACGTAAAATGTATTTTAAAATTAATTATGAAGAGCAAATCTGCATCCTGTTCGCTACCTTAGCTTCAAATTCAAGAATTAAATGGCATATTGTTAATGGCGCACAACAAGGCAGAACTTGTTTCTATCAGTCATTGTTCTTTCTATTTTAAAAGGTGTTTCTTTATCTTTTATAAGGAGTATGTAGAATAATTCAATAGCAGTTCAGACATGCTGTAGCTTGTAAGTCATGCCACATCTGTAATGGAACTGTCGGGACACTTCTCAAGGTGTGTATCAGAAGGACAGACTCTGGAGGATTTTATTCCCACAAAGGGAGTAATGACAGCTCTCTGGATAAGGCAGATGTGCTTTCTCTGGACCTGCCGCTCACACAGACATTGCACCACAGAGGAAAGCATTTCCACTTACTCTGTATGCTGGTTAGGGTGTCCTAGCTCTTAGACTTGGGGTCTCCATTGAATTTCTGTATCACACACACTCTTCAACACATCTTATGTTCCACTCAGAGAAACCACAGGTATCCCCCTTCCTAGACACACACAAACATGAGAGCGCAGACACACACAGAGGCACATGCTCACACACCACAGTGAAACCACATACCGCCCGCAGCATTAGCTCACACGAGATGCTGCCTGCTGTAATGCCCCTCTGTCCAACACTCTGTCAGTATATCCAACAAGTCGCAAGTCCAACCTATCATTACTGGTCTGTTACAGCGGCACAAGGGGGTTCCTTAACCTCTCATGAAATACACTCTCTAGTGGAAACCATCATTATTTTTTCCTTTTAGGAAACTTTTTTTTTTCCACTTGAGAGAGATACACCAACGTTCAAAAGTTTGGGGTCTGCAAGATTTTTTTTTTTTTAGAAGTCTCTTCTGCTCACCAAGACTGCATTTATTTGATGAAAAACACAGTAAAACACAGTGATATTGTGAAATATTAGTACAATTTAAAATGTATGTTTTCTATTTAAAGTTAAAATGTAATTTACTTTTGTGGACAAAGCTGAATTCTCAGCATCATTACTCCAGTCGTCAGTGTCACACGATCCTTCAGAAATCATTCTAATATGCTGCTCCCTACAATCACCCTAGCAACAAGATGAACACTTCAACATATTATAATAATTTTACTTATGTCCTCTGAGGTTATTTTCACTAAAGTCAATATCTGAAACACAAACACAACTACCACTGTTTGAATGAAACATAAGATAATCTTTAGATGGGTATTAGGAAATGTCTGATACTGATTGACCAGAATGATTATCCCAGAATATTAAAATTAAAAGAAACCAAGTCCAATTTGATAATTTGATTGGAGCAGCTGTCTATGCTGGAAAATCCAGCTTTAGATAGTTACATGTTTTGGAACATAGTAACTGGTTTCTAGCTGGTCACTAGCTTGTAAACCATCTGGAATCAGCAACAGACCAGCTACCAGCTGGTCACAGCAGTCAGTCAGTTTAGGTGGTTAGGATTGTTTCTGAAACATTAATAACCTGCTTGGACTAGCTAATGATGAGTTTGGATTACCTAGAAACCAACAACCGTGTTTCAAAACACAGCTACTGGCTTAAGATGGATTTTTCAATAGGCGTCCAATAGATCCTTCTTGTCAGTCAACAGCTTTTAAAATTTCCGACAATCAATCTGTCAGTAAGATTAGAGAGACAAAAGCAGTTTGTGAGGAGCGTGACACAACTGGAGAGTCTTAATCAAACATGTCCAGACAGCAGAATGGGGACATAAGAAGGACATGTTTTCCATGGGACAGAAAACAACAGGAAGTTCACAGTATGTCCTACATCTTTTTTTTTTTTCTGTTTAGATTATATAACTTAATATCTGTGGCTGGAAATATGAAAATAGTTTGGCAGCACAAATTACACAGATACCACGTAAACAGCTCTCAGATCATCTCTCATGTTTGTGTGCAGTTTAAACACTAAGAGCATGAAGGGTCCTGTCAAAGCTGGGAGAAAGAGAGATGGATAAATAGAGAGAGACAACAAGAATTGCAATGCGAGATGAATATTTCTGCGCTGTCCCAGTGGTGAAGTCATGATGCGGACAGACAGATTGCAGGTTTCCTGTGCATTTGCTGACTTCATCGGCAAAGGTCTGTTATTTTGGTTACTGTGTATAAACAGCCACAATAAAATAAACAACCTGAATTTTGTTGCATCAATCCTCTATCCTCCACAACAGAGAGACAGCTTGACAAGCAGAAATGTTAATACTAGTGGTAAAATGTTTCATTCAGTAAAAAACCATCCATTAGTGATAATATTTCGAAACTCTCCCTAATGTTAACACTGAATTGACTCCCCTTCTGGCTGTCCTCCCAGAATATGTTAAAAAACTAAATTAATGAGCACTGCAATCCCCTTTTCTCCAGATAATTCCCCAAAAAAACTCCTGTGTCAGCTTTGTATGTTTTCGTGCCATGATGATAACAGGCTGACAAAACATTTTGGACAAGCTTTTGGAGAAAAAGAGATCTATGAAGTGTAATATGCCAATTAATTTTTCTGGTCCAGGTCGTTAATAATTATAGTTTCTGAAACTGCTCTATTATACATGTCTGTGTTTGAGACAGACACACCGAAAAAAGCAAACAGAACCCATTATATTCAATGATGCTGTCTACACTAGATGTGACGCAACAAATTCCGGGCAGTAAACTGATGCCCTGTTCGATTTCTGACGTACTTCAAGGGCTTCTGTACTTCTGACACGAAGAACAAATGGATTTGTAATGGTCTATGGTGTAGACACAGTGTTAAGTGTGCCTGAGAAACTTCTATTAAGGACTCTTTCTCACTTTTAGTGAGTCTTTCTGCAGGTTACACTGAGCTTCATTCAAACACATTTATTCATTCATGAACAAAGTCTTTATAATTAAGGCAATGAATCATTCACTCAGTCGATTCATTCAAAAACAGTTTCATTTAGGAACAAAAGAACAGCCTTTAAAGTGAGTCATTGAATCATTCACTTAAACGAATCATTTAAAAAAATATACATTCATTCAGGAAAGAAAAAACTGTTATTGAATCATTTATTCAAATAATTAATTTCAAACCCAACGATTCATTCATGAACTAAAGATACAGTCAATTCATTAAAAAAAAAAGAAAAAAATCATTCATTTACAAAACAAGTGATACTTTTTATGAGCGAGTCATTGAATCTTTCACTCGATTCATTCAAAAACACTGATTCATTCAGTGTGTTGCTCAGAGATGCAACGGTTAAAAAGGAATCGTCTCAAAAGTAAGGAACTCAATATTATCAATAAAACTATTGTATAAAGAAATGTCATATTCTAATATACATTTATTCAATATTATGTAAGAAGCTGAATAACTTTGTATTACTTGCATGCATTTGTCAGAAACAACGAATGAGCAGGGAATCTGTGCATGTGTGTGGAGATCAGAGAATCTGCTCGCAGTGGGTCAGAAAGGCGTCGAACAGCGGCAATCCACAACTCCATCCACCAGCAGCTTTCAATTAAAGTTTCTAAAGATGAAGCGCTCTAGTTATATTTTCTTAGGAGAAGTGTTTTCCAAAGCCTTTACTAGCATCTCTCCTTCCACACCCCCGGGCTGCTTTCCCAATAATATGCTCACTCTCTTTGAAACTTGAGGTAAACAACACAAAGTGGCTTCATGTCATGAATATAAAAGGCAATGTGTTGTGTCATTAGAGGGCTTCAAAAAGTGGTCTTTACGTAACTTGTATTTTCAATGTGAATACATTTAGTCAGACTAATAAATCATGTCAAATCTTCTTGGAGACTGAAATGATAGACATCCATTGGAAGCAGTTGTCAGATTTGAGAGGTGTCTTTGCATCTACATACAGTCAAAACAAAAAGTATTCAGACACCTTCAGCATTTTCTCACATTATCACAGTTTATTCGCTATAGGTTAGAAAATGGTAATAAAATATGACAAGAACCATGTCAGAATAAATTAATCTTGAAAATGTCAGATAACTTTGATAGAATAATGGATTACAATCAACCAATCAGCTGTCAGCTGTTACATTTAAGTACACTAGTAGATAATATCAATGTAGATCAACCAATTACCAAGCAATGCTTCATTTTGTTCAGTATGTGGTGTAAAAGGTCGCATTAGCAATTAAAGAAAAAATACTTAAGCGAACACATGGTCAGGTCAAAGTGTCTGAATAATTTTGGTCCCAGATTTTAACCAATTTTACCAGTAGTCCACTGGATGAAGATTTTTTTGGGGTATAATAGGTTTACTTTAATTTTGCTATCCTCACTTAAATAAATCAACAATGGTCTCCTGCAAAAAATTATATCTGGTGTTTGAATAATTTTTGGTTTGACTGTATGTTATACACTCATACAAATAGAACATGCACTGCACGCTTCACATTTTAAAGGGCCATTCACATAAAAAAAAAAAATTATTGCAATTAAAAACATAAATGTAAAAAAAAGAACAGGTTCTCAAGTTGCATTTTGCAACGAAGCACGGTCAAATAGGTCCATCAATATGTGTACATTTAAACGCGAGACACAGCGGAACGAAAAAAAGAGCCCAGACTCATGTTAAACATCTTGCAAACTCGACATCTCGTTGTTCTGTGGTGCACATCTGTAAGACGTTGAAAAGTAGCGAGACTCAGTGCAATGGTCAAATATGTCCATGTAGCGCATGTTTACACAGAAAACTATTAAAAGGCAGCACAGTGGAACTCAAAAACACTGTCTAATTCAATATCAATTTACCGGGTCTTGTAAACTTTGCTAGGCATGGTTTATGCACGCCTTGCACAATGCATTATATGTAATACATTCTTAATCAGAGTAAAATCCCATTGCTTGTATGAACTAGAACGACATCAGATTTTCCATTCTCTCTCAGTGATGTTCAAGCCTATGGCAAGGTTCAGATAATCAAGTGCCGTCATCCAGAACTTATTCAAATGGCAGCTTACCAGATCAGAGGAGACTCCTGCCAAAACACCCGTACTGACCAAACAATCCATTCAGGAGCATTAAACACTCTGAGTCACCCTGCAGTTGGGGCAGCTCCATTGTTCAACAGGACATTTGGTTTTGCATGCGGTGTGGGTGGTCAAAACTGGCCTGATTATGGCAACAGTGTTATTGTTATCTAAAAGTATTGGAAATTGTCTTTGTTAATTAAAACAAATCTGAAATATGCAACTAACTGAAATAAAATAAGTTTAAATATCAAAATCACTACATCTAAAACGGAAAAGAATGGAAATATTTAAAACGAAAAAAAGGCAAAAGCACATACAATTACTAAAACAATTAAAATCAAAACAAAAAAAAGCTAATTCTAATTCAAAAATATGAATAATTACTATAAATAATATATACATAGTATATATATATATATATATATATATATATATATATATATATATATATATATATATATATATAATAATACAGCATAATAATAATACTATTAATAATGATAATAATTAAATAATACTAAAACACTGCTAGCAAGCCATTGCACTAAAAGCTAATTATGCTGATGTTGGATTCAGCTGAACTGTACTTTTACACATAATATATATATATTTTTTTACTTGTTTAAGATTGGCTGACAACACTCGAAAGTCGAAAAAAGTAATGAAAAGCAGCAAAGTCAATTTTTTGGGATCTGTTCATTTACATGAACTTGAATAACTTGATTTGCAACAATGAATCAAATTCAAATGCAACATATGAGGGAGAAACGTTTAGGGCAAACTCATTCACTAGAATCTTGCCAGCCCTACATATGAGAGAGAGAGGATGCTAAGAGAGTGTTTGAGTGAGATTCAAGTCCAGAAGCTCCAGCGAAGCCAAGAACTTACAGAATATGGGGCAGCAGAGCCTCATTATTCCCCTGCTGTGAGGGTCAGCCACACTCCTGTCTGCTTCTCCATCAGTACTGGAGAAACATGGTGGCTTTCCAGACCATTTCTCCCAGTGAAACCTAATCTGTCCCAGGAGTTTAAGAGCTTCCATGACTGGATTAGAAACGGGGGCAGCCCACTGACTCTGTAGTAATGAGCTCACTAGTGTGACTGAGGTTGAGTGAGGTGTCAGATCTTATGTCTAGATCAGTTGGGGTTGTGTTAGTTCAGTTAAGCTAGGCCTGTCCATACACATAGAGGGGGAAATTAGCTTCATACCTCCCAAAGGCCTCTAGGATGAAAAAAATATATCCCTTAGGGTCGTGGTATCAAAGTAAAGTTTTATAGTATTACTGTTCCAATGGTTCCAGCAATGACTTAAATTATATGCAAAGGTAACTTTGATTGTTGTGATGTGAAAGCTTGACCTGAGGGTCAATGAAAAATAATGTCCACAAATTATTATTTTTTTTAAATAAATTGTCAATAGTGTAGTGAGAAGCACAACTCAAAGTCTAAACAAGCAGCGAATCCACGTCACCAAATTCAAATTGTTGCAAAATATGCATCGAAAAATCTTTTGTGCTTACATGAAATTCCTGATTGTGTGGGTTTCTAATGAAATGACTGGATTTCGCTTATGAAAATTTGCTACTTTAGAAATATGCCCTATTCATAGTATTGAAAAACATTTTCAAGAACATTTTAAACTTAATGACTTAAAAATGTAATGTAAACCATAAAGTAAAAGTAAATTTTTAGACAAAACATATTTAGTTTTTCCAAATTTCAAGAATTACTCATTCATAAATATGTTTTTTTTTGGAGTTGCACAACGTGATATATTACAACCTGAACCAATCTTGTCATAAAAAGGCCAAATTATCTGATAATAAAATTTTTTTTTAAAAATGATGGCAAACAACTTAAGGTTTTGAAAAATATATTTTTGAATAAATGTAAAGCGTAACGTCATTCTTCCTTTCTCTTCTTATGTATGTATTTCACAGGTGTGTGTGGTCATGGATGTTCCTGTGCTAGTATGGCTGGTGTTGCTCCTGGCAAGTAGACAGTATCCTGTAACGGAGGGCAGCACTCAAGAGTTTGACAGCAGCGATGAAGGTCCAGAGGTTGAATTCCTATCGACCTCTCGCACACGGCGGGCCCCCGAGCCTCCTCCACAGGACAAGTGCTCCTACACCTTCATCGTACCCCAGCAGAAGGTTACAGGAGCCATCTGTGTGAACTCCAAGGAGCCTGAGGCCATGCTGGAGAACCGAGTCAATAAGCAGGAGCTGGAACTTCTCAACTCTGAGCTGCACAAGCAGAAGAGACAAATCGAGACTCTGCAGCAGCTTGTAGAAGTCGACGGCGGCATTGTCAATGAGGTGAAGCTTCTGCGCAAGGAGTCCCGTAATATGAATTCCAGAGTGACGCAGTTATACATGCAGCTGCTGCACGAGATCATCCGTAAGAGGGACAATGCGCTGGAGTTGTCACAACTAGAGAACAAGATTCTCAACCAGACCTCCGAGATGCTGCAGCTTACAAACCGCTATAAAGATCTGGAGCATAAGTATCAGCACCTCGCTTCACTGGCCAATAACCAGTCGGCACTCATTGCACTTCTGGAGGCGCAGTGTCAGAGGGGACCACCGGTTGTGGTCCCCAGAGTACCAGTTCAGCCTCAGCCTCAACCACAACCACAACCACAACCTCAACCCAGACCCTCACCAACCCTCAATAAGCCTACATTTAACCGCAACCAGATCACCAACGAGATCCAGAGCGATCAGAACCTCAAAGTGCCACCCGCCCCTCCTCCCACCATGCCAGGAGGAACTCACAGCCCGTCCACCACAAACAAACCCTCAGGTGAGTCGCAGCTTCATTCCTTCAGTGGTGCATGTACTTTGAAGGGAAAAACTGAAATGAGAACAAAATACTTGAATTTTGAGGAAATGGATTATAGATTTTACAAAACTTTCCAACAAAAAAAAGCCAATATGCCCCAAGTGCCTTAATTTAATGGTTATTGACAATAAATAATTAATATGATATTTCCATTTGATGACTTATCGTTTTTCTCACAGTCCTCCATCATTATTCAGCACTGCCTATCAAAGTTCACTCATCTCACATTCTCTCTACATAGCGACTCCCACACAGACATGTGACAATAAACCATCTGTTGTTGTCTCAGCTTTGAAATGCCAACATCCAGTTAGCTAATCTGGTCAGATGATGAATATCATAAAATTTCATTTCATCAATTTCAATGAATGAACATAAAAACATCATGATATATTGTTTTGTTTATATCATTAACCCAAAGACCAGCATATATATTTTGTCTGTCTATAATGTAAAACTAGTCAAGACCGCGAAAATGAAAAAGGCATCTTTCAGTGGCAAGTATTTCCACTCCATCTGGTGACATGAGCAATTTCCTGGCTAGGTCTGTCTGCATTAATAGCAAAAGGTTACATAAACTCTCCTCAGTGAGAGTCAAGCTTTCACAATGAGACTACAGTGCGAAAAAGAGCTAGTGAGGAAATAGAGAGAAAGATTCTGGACAGAAGTCAAAAAAGTGAAGGAAAGACCAGCAGAAAAAGTTTACAGTGGCTGAGCTGGGAAATGACATAAGGATGAGCCACCAGGCTGCATTTACACATATATATAAATATATATATTATATGCCTCATTCAGTATACATGGTTCTATGAATATGCAAATTAGCCCCGCCTCCACTCACTCACACCAGCTCAGAGATCCACTCGTTGACGATCACACGTTGACGTGACTGGTTACAAGGTAGTTTGTGGCATCAGAAACACCAGCGATTTCAAACCGCATTTTTGAGTCTTTGGTTCACTGCAGTTTTAAGGAGAAAATACTCAGCAATAGTGTTAATATGAATTTGCACAGCTTGTCTTAAAGAATATTAAAAACACCACATAGATATATAAACAACATTACAACTTGGATTTTCACCACAGGGAGAGTTTAAAAAACTGTGTTTGACACAATTGCTTGAGACATCTTCCTTAGACACGCATATATACTGTATATGAAAGGGTATTAAAAATATGATATTCAGAAAATAGCGATTACATTGAAGTCAGATAACAAACGATGAAATGATTAAATATGTGTAAAGGTGCGGTCACATGTAACGTCATTCAGGGAATTTTCAAGAGCAAAATCCAGTCGTTTCAATAGGATTCTAAGTGATCAGGACTGGTTTTTTTTGTTTGTTTTTTTAATGAGGGTGAAAGATTTTCCTATGCAAATTCCGCAACAGGTTCAAGTTGGTCACTTACATTCCCAGCACTGACCAAAAGAAAGATGTTTGGTTTGAATGTGGCATCTGTGTGATCTGTGGTTCATCGTTTAAATTTCACTAATGTGACTACACCTTAAGATTTTAGAACCATATATGCAATTTTTGCCGTTTACAAACACGCAACAAGACTCAATCTGACAAAAACAGAATTGGTTGACAAGCTAAATGCTGTCGTAAAGACAAAGTTGCAGTGATGAGAAAATAAATAAGAGGATAAGAGAAAGAGTAGGGCAGGGTGGGAAGCAGCAATCTGTTGAAGTGAAGTCATTTATTCCAGTGTTACCAGACATGGGTAACCCAGACATCCCACAAAAACAGCTCAGTGCTCTATCAGGTCTGGGTCTTCCTGCTGGAGAGAAATGGCCTGCTGATGGATTTGCCAAGTTGTTTTAACAAGACCCACACCACTGAAAATCTGTAAGGCCTCTCTATTTCCTCTTCCTCCCTTCTTCCTACCATATCTCCTCTAAAGTTCACTTGACTTGATGGATTTGTGTTCATCTCCAGTTCGTCACCTCATTCATCTCTGCGAATGTTAGCTACAATCTTTGTAGTGAAAAGCAGATTTTCTTTCCTGTCTGTGTTCTCTCCCATTAGACAATTTTTGCTTACGATGTGTGAGTTTGTTCTTTCATAGCACTGTCTTTTTCCATCTGTCCCTCTCATACACAACTAATCTAAACTTTGTCCCTTTGTCCGCCAGATACAACAGCTGCTTTAGTCTAAATTCCCCTGGACAAGTACACCAAAATATTGCCACTGTAAAACGGCAAAAGTCAGAGAAGTTCAGAAGTGACTCACCTACTTACTCATTGTTTTAATTAATAAAGGATTCAAAATATGTACTTTTGAACCTGCTTTTAGCTGTTCTGTTCTTGTCGTGATTTCTTTTTTTTCCCTCCAAATACTTGTTTTGGCACACATTTTGCATTAAGTGGCAAGTTTCCATGGTGTAAAATGTTCTACGACCAATTAAACAGAAGGGGGCTTAAAGGGAAAATTTCTAATTTGCTGACAAGCAGACTTCTCCAAGGGAAAGCAAGAAATTGGTGGCTCAGAGATAATGAGGCAAAGTATGTGGAGTGAGGTGCTTTTATTAAGGTTCATGTACAGAATAAAAAAAATTAAAAAAAACACTGATAAAACTAAAACTTGAATCTTTGGGACGAATAAACCAAACATGTAATAAATATTGTACAGTATAAATAAAATATATTCCCACTGGACCATCGGTTCAAAGGGATCACATGGTCAAATTAGTGACCTACAAAAAGTCAAGAATCATAAATATTTCCTTTGTATTTTACAATAGAACTTTTTAGGTTGGTCTCTATGTGGTCGCAGACTTTTGCATGTCTCTTGAGATTCCAAAAAATCAACTGACCCAATAAAAAAGCAAGCAGTTTAATATTTGCTACTCATGGGATTGGGAATGCTGGAATGGATTCAGTTTTGTTCACGGTAAGGGGCTAATGAGCCCCGTCTGTGTTGTTATCTTAAATTTGTCAGGTAGTGTGATGGCTCTTACTCTGGCATGCTGTGAAAATCAGCCAGCCAGAGAGATTTCAGAAACACAGACACAATCTGGCTCAGTGGAATGTGCACTGAAGGCTATGAATCAAGCAGTCTGAGGTCTGTTATCATATATACAGCCAGAAATATCTAAATTTTAAGTGTGTAAATTTTAAGTACTAAAATGAACCATTTTAAATACTACAAGTGAAATACCAAAAAAACCAACTGGAGCAACATCCTATGTTTCGGTTCAAGACACATCCAGCTAATTTTTTAATGTACCAACCAGAGTGATGAAGGGGTTGGAGTGGCTGTGAATGAGGGCCAGCCGTTGGGCATGAGGCCTGCTTTTTATAAGCTACAAGATGAGAGTAAACAGTAAAATGTTCCAGACTACTGTAAGTAAACCACAAGGCCTCGGCAGCGCTTTAAGACTGAGATGTAAGATAACCGAACGGCTGTCTGCCAGACCTAATAGTAAGGAGAGCACAGTTAAAATACACAAATAATAATGGAACATGTGAGATCATGTGCTTTGAGAGCAAAACTAAGTTTAAGGTTGTGTTTAGGTTTGACTACTTTCCCTACAGAAAATACCATAATATGAAGCCTATCATGCTTCTTAACAAACATAATCAGCTTCACCAGCTAAGTTTGCTAGCATATTTAGACCACAACCAGACCAGACAGACAGACCGACTGACTGACAGACAGACAGACAGACAGACCCCCCTCCTCCCCCACTTTGCAACCCCAACCTGTGTAGTTTTTACCATTTAAAACTGAAGATCAGAGAAAGTCTTGGATCAGGGAATTAACTTTCTTGGATCAGGGAATGATTTTGAAGACAACTAAATTATGGATGGTCTTTTCCTCTGCTTTTCATTGGAAAACTTTGGAAACTGGAGCCATTTTTGACACATCCCTATAAAAACACTTCTCGATGCCCAGGGAACTTTGGAAGTGCTTGCTAATCTACTTGCTACTGCATTATTTAGCAAATGGGCCTTTCTTTGGCGTCCGTGCCAGCATTATGTTTGGCTGGAATAGTAGAGGCAACTTCCCAGGCCAGAATGGCAGCCAAGGTCAATCATCTTCTTGCGTTAAAAGCTTTTCCAGCTGTGCCACGGAAGAACAAGAGACCTAGTGGGAGTAGATGCAACTGAGAGTGGTGTACAGGGGGATCCTGAGATTGACTTTCTGTGATTATGCAATTATTTTAGCTTTGCACCTGAATTTCCCTTCAAGCTAAAGAATATCTGTCACAGTGTCATATTCCCAGTATGAGATTTGACAGAAACAGGCAGGAGACTCCCTATAAAATGACAACATCTCTAAGAATTAAGTATAAGGAGATACATCTTGTTGAAATAAGCTGGGAATGACTGAGTGGGATAAATACTGAATAACCCCCCCTCCCTCTTAGGTCCCTGGAAGGATTGTCTGGAGGCTCTGGAGGACGGCCACACTAACAGTGGCATGCACCTAGTGAATCCGGAGAACACCAACAAGCTGATGCAGGTGTGGTGTGATCAAAGACAGGACCCTGGTGGCTGGACGGTCATCCAGAAAAGAATGGATGGCTCGGTCAACTTCTTCAGAAACTGGGAGACATATAAGGTGAGCAAAGACGATAAAATAATAATATAATAATTATTAAGCTACATGTTATGATCGATAAGTGATAAATAGCTGATGTTAAGTATTTTGTCTAAATAAATAAAACCTTAAAAAAAAAGCTAAAAATCAATCATTTTAAAAGCTACAAGTAATTTTCACCAGATTACAGCACGTCACCTCTCAGACACTCTATATCCGGTTCAGCATGTTCCATTGGCAAAAACAAACTCCCACCAGACGGTAACAGATTCCGACAGGGGTAACACACTGATCCAACAAAACCTGACAAAGTGTCTGTTGCCGTCTGTCAGCACGGTGTGAATTGGCCTTCATGCTCACTAAGACTGCATTTATTTGATAAAAAATGCATTAAAAACAGGAATAATGTGAAATATTATTACTATTTAAAATAACTGTTTTCTATTATCATTCTAATGTGCTGATTTGGAGCTCAAGAAACATTTTCGTATTATCAATGTTGTACGCAAAACAGTTGCTGTTTATTAGTTTTGTGAAAACCATGATACATTTTTAGACGATTAGAAAGTTCAAAAGAACAGCATTTGCTTGAAATCTAAATCTTTGTAACATTATAAATGTAAAGTATATCTCTCTTCCTAAAAAAATAAAAATAATTATATATATATATATATATATATATATATATATATATATATATATATATATATATATATATATATATATATATATTATATATATATATATATATATATATATATATATATATATATATATATATATATATATATATATATATATATATATATATATATATATATATATATATATATATATATATATATATATATATATATATATTGTTGCCCCCAAACTTTTGAATGCTAGAGTACTTTTAACAGTGTTATTAAATTGTCAGTTTTTAAAGATTACATTTGAACGAGCATTAGATGACAGCAAAGGTCTAAATATAAAAATTGGGGAAGTGAGCAGTACATTTAAACATACAGTAGGCGATATGTCTTCCTCTGCCAATGGTGGCAAGTTCTACAAACAGGTACATTTATGTTCCTGTGGTAACAATTTGCTTACATTTTACCTTTGTCACTTAGTGTCACATGGTCTATAACTTTTGGCTGCTTCACATAAGCTGAACTGGATGGCTGTGAACAAAGACCCTTGCACTTAAAGAGATTTAATGAGGAACATATGCTAAGCAGAAACTACCACACTGAACTGTAATGCATCAGTGCAAATGAAAACTTGCACAATTATTCTCTGAACATTAATATGGTCTATATGTATGCTTAATGTATGGTATATATGCAATACACAAATAAATCATTCTATAAATGTTCTTTACTTATTCACTTTCTTATTCACATTCTCTATAATAGAATAATAGAATTAAAGAAGGGTTTTAAAGAAATGTTTTTAAAAATGTGTTCCATCTAAAGTAAAGAAATCACAGCAGAGAAGTGCAGAGAAAAAACAACCAAGTAAACTAAGTAATGTACACTAAAAGAACTATTGGTAAAACTTTATTTTACAATGTCCTTGTTGTATATGTTACATGTACTTATCATAGTAATAACAGTAAATTATGCATAATTACATGCAGCTAACCCTCAACCAAACCCTAATCCTACCCTAACCCAATAGTAAGTACATGTTGTTAAATAATATTACTCCGTACTTAAATATATAATTACACTGTAACAATGACACCTTAAAATAAAGTGTAACCAAACTACTTGGTCTATCTAATACTCAATGGCAGGCGATCCTCTGTTTTATCACAGCAAGGCTTTGGAAACATTGATGGAGAATATTGGCTGGGTCTGGAGAATATATACTGGATAACCAACCAGGGGAACTACAAGCTGCTGGTCACCTTAGAGGACTGGTCTGGACGCAAGACGTTTGCGGAGTACGCAAGTTTCCGCCTTGAGCCTGAGACCGATTTCTACAGGCTCAGGGTGGGCCGCTATCATGGCAACGCCGGTGACTCCCTAACTTGGCACAACGGGAAGCAGTTCACCACTCTAGACAGGGATCATGACGTATATACAGGTATCAGTCAGTCAATTACAGATACAATTATATTTTCTAAATTTTTCTATAATAAATGAATATATAAAATGTGTTTTATCTCAGGCAACTGTGCACACTACCAAAAAGGAGGCTGGTGGTATAATGCCTGCGCCCACTCAAATCTGAACGGTGTGTGGTACAGGGGAGGGCACTACCGCAGCCGCTATCAGGACGGCGTGTACTGGGCTGAATTCAGAGGAGGTGCCTATTCCCTCAAGAAGGTTGTGATGATGATACGACCCAACCCGAACACCTTCCACTGAGCAGCACATAAACACAGGGAATGAACTGATAATTGCTCCCCCATGGTCGCTGTTCACCCTATAAAAGTGCAATTCGTTTAGACTGTGGTATTTAAATGGTTTAGCTTCCTAAATACATGCATAGATATGATAGCAACTAGCAACTGAGAAGGAACGCCAACTTGTCAAAGACTACAAAAGGAAGCTCTATTAAGTGCTATTTGCATCCATTATCACAGAAAGTGAAGTGTCTGATGATTTGGCCAGTTTTACTTGCAATCATTGTCACTAGGAAGTCATCGAAACAAAAATATATAATGAACATGATGTGCTTTTACACTCTAGTTCAAATCAAATGAAACCTGTTCATCTTTAAATATTTAGTGCAATTGTGAATCTGTTGTCAGTTGTTTAGATTGCTTTTGTTAAATAGGTAAAATAAATGATTAGTACTCATTCATTGTTACAAATAAGACACAGGACATCCAATCCAGTGATAAATAGCATATGCTTTCCTAGTTTATTCAAAGCTAAGAGAATATATATTTCCTGATGAGATGAATGACTCATAATTTATTTCAGGGATATCATTTTTAAAATTCATATAAGGGTTGCAGTTTAAATGTATGTATAAAGAAAACATCTTGAAAACAGTCATCGATTTCTCCATCTAAACTGTATTTACTGTGTAAATTAGCTGTTGGTGTCAAATGAAGACCCAACACGTTTATGTACATATACACGTAATATTGTTGAAAATAATGTGTAATTTGTAATATACTGTAAGTGTAACATTTCCCCTAGTATTGTCAAACTGTTGCAATAAAAGATGTACAGCTACAAGCTTTGCCTGTGAATGGATCATCAATCAGCTACAGCAACAGTGCTTCTACTGACAAGCTTATGTGTCAAAGTAAAGGGAAAAGACACTTCATTTAAAAATGTGAAGACTCGAGCAACAAATTAGCTCTTTGACTATTTAATAAATGGGGTCACACTTTAGTTTAGGGTCCAAATCTCACTATTGCTGAACTATTAACTAAAACTTGCCTTAATAAATTCCTAATTACTGCTTATTAATAGTTAGTAAGGTAGTTGTTAAATTTATGATGTGTGGTCATGTAGAATAATGCATTAATATGTGCTTTATAAGTACTAATAAACAGCCAATATCCTAGTAATACGCATGATAATAAGCAACTAGTTAATAGTGAGAATATGACCCTAAACTAAAGTGTTACCATAAATGTTATATTAATATAAACATAAGTTCCGCTGAGATTATGTATCTGTGTTAAATAACACAGAAAATAATTGTAATTAATAATTTAATAACATGTCCTGTCTATGGTAATGCACTTACAATGGAAGTTAAAGAGGAGATAGTATTTGAAATACTCAAATAAGAATTTGAACATCTTGGCCTATACATGAAAAACTTTTATTATTAAAATTATTTTATCTCCAGGTTATTAGATCTAGAATTCAGTCCACTCTGAATCAGAGTAGTGCGATATGATTACATTAATTTTAATGAATCAATACACATTTATTAAATTAAATCTACCCATTTACAAAAAAAAAAAAAAAAAAGGCACATTTTGTGGGCAAAAAGGTCCATTATCTGTTATAATTTATGTAGCGATGTATGAAGCACAGCTCTTACTTTCAAGTCATTTTCAAATCAAGGTGATTTATATTAGTGTACATGGTACATTTGTGTGACCTACTTGAATCCGTTGCAAAATATACACAGGGAAAAATTTCACCCTCACACAAAATGCCATCAATTCAGTATAGAAATGACTGGGTTTCTCCCTGCAAAAAGTCACCAAACAGCAGTAAATGTGAAACAGTAATAAAAAGTTGTACAAATAATTTGAAAGTCCTCAAGCTTCATTAAGGCTAATGGTTGTTAAACACCACATTTCCATTGTTAGGGAAGTTACGGCTACACTCTCTCGAAACAGCATCATTATTTTGTTTAACTTTGTGCAATCTTCAAATAGACTTCTATTCTAAGTGTAAAACAGGATATACCTGTGGTAGCAATCAGCTTGTCATATTTCTTTGTACCTCAGTGATATGCAAGTGTGAGTTGAACTCATTATATTCCAGTAACTTATTTTAAGAACTTTTAACAGGAAAACAAAAATGTTACAGTTTAAAAACTGTATCGCTCCAATTATCTGAAAAGCCAACATATAAAGAAATAAATAACCTACAGCTCTTACAATACCTTTTTGTACAAATTGAAAGTATGAATTCTTTTTTAAAACCAATAATACATTTTATTAAATGCATCAAAAAGCATGAAAAGAGTGTTTGACAAAATCCCAAACCCTTTCATTTCCTTTTTCCTTTGTCCCAATGGGAAATGAAACGGGCCACTGGAGAAGCACAGTGGAAACTGACAGATTTGAAGTGACAGCCTGCACAACCTCAGCCACGTCAGACAGTCTTTCCGTCCCTGCGGTTTCAACTGCCTCCTGCTCAGAAACGGGAATTTGTGCCCTGCAACTAAACCACAAGGTACCGGCACCAGGTACAGTGGTTTCTGTCCTGTGACGTCTGAGAAAGCCCTCTGACAAGTGGGAGCAGTTTACCGAAACTCTGCCCAAGTAGAAGCAGACACTCAGTGTGGATTATGTAAAGGAAATTTGGTTAATGAGAAAGTTGTGTGCGGCTGGGACAAGGGAGACGGCATGCGTCAGCTCTATCCACATGTTTACCTTCTTAAAAATGACAGTGACTGTCTGTTTGTGCATTTAAGACCTCTAGAAATGAGGCAGCCCACAAGTTACAGACCAAGAGATAATCTGAGTTACAGCCGACTGAAGTTATTTCTGACAGGCCTTTTAGTTATTCACATACCACAATGACACAAGAGCACCTGGAAAAATCTGTGACCATGAGCTCGGGCCTCAAGCATGTGGCGGTCTGTGTTGTGCAGTTCAAAATCAAACATCCTCGTCTTAAAAATGGCATCTCGTAAAACAAGATCTAAAAAGCCTCCTGAACATAAAGCTTCAAGATCTCTTTCTGATCAGGTCGGGCTCTCGGCTAACAGCTGGATTAGTCATACAGACCTCACTGCTGATGAATAACATGGAACAGTGTAATTGAGTGAGAGATCTGGACCCTGTTGGACAATCCTGAGGGAGGCATCCATTTCAAGTGCTGTCAGTGCCTTTAGTGGAGACTGATGTGTGTGTAAATAATCCCTCACTTGGCTTCTGCAACATCCATGAGAGTCTTTGACGGATGTATTTTCATAAGAGAGAAAAGGCGGCTACCAATGTACCAATCTGGATTTCACTATGATTTCACTATATCTTCCATCTTACAAAAATGGAGCTTTTCAGTTCGTGCATTGCGTGAACTTGCATTGCAGTGACAGATTATTTGAGCTTCAGCAGAACTCTTAAAAACCCCTGAAATGGTTTGACGAATGTAATTTTCTTTCCTGTGTTGATACCTAAAACAGGATATGGCACATTTCTCAACCATTCCTGAACTTGAGCGCTATATTGATGTGCCCTCTACTGGACACTGGAGAATGTGCAGATGAGACAAGGCCAAAAAAAAAATTATAATGATGTGCTCACAGCCAACTTAAAATGAACCCTGCTGTCACCAATCATGTCAAGGAGCAAGTGAGAAGCCGTTATACAGAAGTAAAATGTGCTTGCTAGCATTAAATTAGTCAATAGCTGATTAAGTCCAATGAGGACTGACCCATTCCTCTTCCTGACCCAAATTATGTTTCTGTTCAAAGAAAGCATCTTGTGTTTTAGTTATGGCCCGATTAATAAGCAAATCCACAAAGCCTCTCAAGACATTTCTGATTGAATATCGGCATGCCACGAGTGGATGAAGTTACAAAACACCAGTAACACAAGCACAACTGTGATCATTAACTAACACTCACCTAGGTAGGGGATGCAGGGGGCCATTTTGAGGGACCTGATGTACTCTCTCATTCGGTTGTAATTCTCTTCCTTTGACGTCAGAAAGTCAAGCTTCTCAAAGGTGGCCTTGTCCTTTCGACTGATCAACTGTTCAGAACAGAAAGCAAAAAAGAAACAGTTCATTCAATCAGCAAATTAGCAACAGCTAATGGCTCATTCTGAAGCGTAAAACATGCAAATCAGAGGTATTCAAAGTCTGAGTGCAGGATAGGAACAAAAAAGGTAATAAATTCAAGTAATAACAAAAATATTAATATATAGTTTAAAGTGTATTGATTAAAAAGATGATATACACATTTAAAATAATATATACAATTTAAATGTATTTTAATAATGAAATAATAATAATAATATTAATATTAATTATTATAAAATATTT